>OY855913.1:16638983-16968983 GCA_963693305.1 Meandrina meandrites
TACTGTTTTAGAGTGAAATACTGTCACTGAAACAAAGCCGATTTGCAACGAAAAAATAAGTTCAATACGGCAAACAAGAATGGAATTTTGCTTGATGTTCCTACCTATTGCACCACGACGATCAGAAGGGTATGCTCGCTGTATGAAGTTACCCAATATTAGGCAGTTAAGAAGAATGACAGTGATCGCACGCATTTGCGAAATTAGGTTGTAAATCTTGTTCTACCGACAAAATGACCAAGTTGGCGCGAACTGAGCAAACGGGAACAAAATATTTGGCCAGTCTCGATCTGCTCCCTCGCTTTGGGTAAATTTGGCGTATTTTGTCGAGCACGTGCAATTTTCACTGCTTATGTAGTGAATAATTCAGTACAGCAGGGAGTAGGTTATAAATGTTTTAAAGGGTAAAAAACTAACCAGTCGTCATGAAATTTTACTAGAATCGGCAAATATTAACAAGTAGAATTGGTTTTAATACTTCATCCCAATTATTCTAAATGACTACATTATTCAACATTATCTGACAAACAAGAACAAAGTTTAATGATGAAAATCCATAAATTTTTTGTGATGTTGTGGTTTCTGCTCGACTTAGAACAAACCGAGTCCTAGGTCCTAATTAAATTCAAGAAACATTTTGGACTTTTAATGAAGAAAGCTGCGAAGTGAATAATAAATTATTTATGATAAAAGAAATGAATTTAATAGAACTAGAATGAAATGAATGGCTTTTGTTAATAGACACATTTGCGTCATTAATTTTGTTTTATATTGAAATAGCTCGGAGAGTAAACGGAATGTTATTATTAACCACAATAATAAACGTCGAAACTTTTCAAGTTTTATTAGAACAACTTCGACTTTAATGGGTGCAATTTCGAAGGAAATGAAAACTTTTATAATTCAACATGCGGTGAATGTTTAAGCAATCGTTAGTAAAATATTAAACTTAACTTAATCTAAAATTTAAATCTTAATTTAGCGTAAATTTTAAGATAACCACGATAAATATTATGACTTTTTACATATTCAGGACAAACCTGCGCGCAAAGTCAACACGAGGGCGACGCGAAGTAAGGCCGTTTTACTTGGCTCGTTGGGAACTGGATCGGTAGCTCCGCAACAGCACGATTCAGACTCGCTTTCGAAGTGAAAAACTGCGTTCTCGTTATAGAATGGATCTCCCAAAGACGGCACAGTAATAAAGAATACCCTACATAAACATGAAACAGTGTGAAGACGTCAAAGAAATTAAATATGTACAAACTAACTTTGGAGGTGGCCCTTGCAATTGATGCATAAGGTGTTTTTATGTGTTTCAATGACTTACAAATAAGAGGATGCCGCAAAACAAAGCTCGCAAACTGCGTCGAAAAATTACTGCCCATCGAAAGCAGATAAAGATTTTTACACCAACACAAAACCATTTTATATTAAATCACCAATTGCAGACATCAAATTAAACAGACATCACCACGATAAATAATGTGTTTGAAGAAAAGAGGGGAATCAAAGAATTTATGGTGACTTTTGAAATCCTTTTAAAATATTAAAAATATTAAAGCAAAAAATAGTTTCACCACGCACACCCCACAGTTCAGTTGAGTTGTTTTTTTGGTAAGGCAACGTAATTTATTTAATGTCAAATGCACAGAGAGTGGTCTCCCAATCTCCCCGGAGAGAGAGGCTCATGATAAAAGTGATTGACAAAAAATATCTGACATCTGAAACTTAGTTAACATTATCACAATTTTACAGTTATTATAATAATACTAGTACCATATTATTATAAGCCACTCAACCATATTATCAGCTGAAGAAATTGTTTGTTTTTTTGTTTGAATGATTGTTTGTTTATTTTTTAGGTTGAACGTTTACTTTGTATGTATGAACTTGGCTGTACCCACTATTTAGAGCTCTGTTAACTACTTTCCTCCAGTTCTCAACGGAGGCTTCAAGCTCGGTTTCTAAGCTTTTTTAGCGGACAAACGTTTACTTTTCGTGACAAATCGAGTGGGCATTAACACACTATCTCTCGTTCTCGGTTGAAGGTTTCTACTTAAGTAGTTTTATATGCCTCCGTTTCATCGCCGTTAATCGTATTCAGTGCACATGGAAATTGCTGCGTTTGTGCGACCCGATGTTAATATTGAGGAATGAACTTGGAACAATCAGTCAATTGAATGAAAACACGGCCTGCTGCGATGAAAGCGGGCTGCTACTTTAGGAATTCCCAGAATCAAATAGAAGGCTTATGAGAACGACAGGAGGGCTAAATTCACACTAAAAAAGGAGCAGGTTTTTTTTTTTTACAGGTACCGGTCGCAGGTCACAGGTTATAGTTGCCCAAACCAACAAATACATAGCGTTGTGGGATGAGCGGAGGGTTTTGGGAATGCTTGAAACGGGAGCGAGATATTCGCATTAAACTCAAGTAAAGCGGTGTAAAAACGGGCTTCAGGTGAACCCCCGCCTTAAAAACGAGCTTTTCAAGAAATCCAAGATGTTACCAACATCGAGCTAAAATACATATAAGTTCAATACGTCTGCCAGAATTATAAACGAAAACAGTGATTTTATCGCATTATAGGACGAAAACAAGCTTAGCACCAAAACGAGGCTACGCCTCGTGGAGTCTAAGAAAATGCCTCCCACATGGGAGGAAAAGAGTTGAACAACTCTTATATAATGCTATTCGCATAATAAGCGTAGCGGAGCTCCCTCGTGCGGGTGGACCGGTGAGGGTGGGACTCTGCAGAGACTCTGCTCCCAGTAACTCTACCCCGTGAGGGGGGTAGGGGGGGCGCAGAGACGGGGGAGCATTTTGCTCGAAGTATTATTCATTTTTTTCGTTGTTATATAAACATGTTAAGAGGCGCGTTTTAACTTGAACGACATCAAAGGAATTTCTCTGGCACTGTAAATTGGATGCAAATGTCAAAAAGCTCCTTAGGTCATTGTGTTGGTGGGCACCTATGCATGACGTGGCGTGATCTGTGCAGTCATGTACTTAAAATGTTTGATAACTTAGGGGATCGATAGGACAACTTAGTGAGAATACCCGTATACGTAAGAATTACATTACAGCATTACTCAGGCCAGTTATGCGATCGCAGTATTTTAAGGTGTAAATTTGATTTTCATTCAGACCACATCAATCAAACATCGGCTGAAAAAAAAGGGAAACAGAAGAAGAAATGACTATCAAAACTAAAAGCCAACGAAATGAAATATGTCATCACTTATCACTTATCAATTATAATACGTTTACAAACAGAAAGACCGTCCATTTGTCAATTCTAGTAACAGCTCTCCAAACAGGGCACAATTTAATATGAATTATTTAGATTGGTCGTCAAGGTAAATGTGAAAAACTATTAGACATAAGAGAAATAGTTATTCTTGGTTTTCACGTGACGTCATAAAAATTCTAAAATCCACGATCGCAAGACCGCTGAGTTTTTAACCTTCACTCGCTATTAGAAATCCTTAATATATATCTTGTTGAAGGGTTTTAGCTCGATAGCAGCCGCCGTCTTTAAGATAGACCATTTTGAATTTCGGAATTTCACGCCACACGACATCAAGATTGCCGCCAGAAGGCTGCCTCATCTTGTGATTTTTTAACAATCTGAACAGTTGAGGTTTTGCGAGAAGTGCTGTGAATGTTTGGGTTTGTTCATGAGAGTGATATGACTGCCTTTTAAAGCAGAAGTGAATTCCAGATGTTTTCATTGATTTCCGGCCGCCATGTTGGTGCCCCTCTGCATGGGCACCAACATGACGTTTCCATTCTGTGCTCTGTAAATTTGTGTGAAACATTTTGACAGATACCTCGAGTACGGAATACCGTACAAACCCGAGACTTGGACAAACAAAATATCTGGTAATTTTCCAGTTATGAACCAGCTATTCAATTCATAGAAACTCAACGCATTTGCGAAGACTAATGATGTACTTTTCGCCTTATTTTTTTTTTTTTTAAATGGGTTCTATAGAATTAAAATATACAGTAGAAAGGTGAACGTAAAGAGAGAAAATGATATTTTTGGAGCCTCTTCTTGGAGGTTACAACCAGAGCTTATTGTTGACCACCTTATATGTTATCATCGGTTGTTGTTTTTTTTTTTTTTTTTTTTTACTTAAAAGCAATTGTTTTCTCACTTAATGCACTTTAACATCAAAAAGGCCGGTCTTCAAGATTCAGTTCTTTCGAGAAACAAAAAGCATTCTATTGCGAGAGGAAATTAAAATAAATTCCCCCGCTCAGATAATACAATTTGTAATAACACTGAATGCTAAATAGGAAACTTTCAACAAGCCTCCGGCCATCCAAGTTATAATTCAAATAGACTGCCTATGTGTGAGTTTATATTAAAAATGAAACGACCGAAAAGCTAGCGTATGGCAATCAATGTGATTAGGCGAGGAAATTACAAGCCTTGTTGCTTCCTTTTACTGAATATTTGGCATTATCGTGTAAGTAATAAAAAAAAGACAACTGGCTAGTGTGATTTCATCTTTTCAGATTCTTATAATTCAGCTATTTAATCGGCAGATTTTAGGATGGCAATCTCGAACTCTCGATGTTTTTTGTCCTGTCGGCGTGGATAATCCAGTGACTTTCCAACACCCACTCTCATTATAAAATCCAATCGAAATTCAGTGGAGTCGCAAGTTTATATATAGCCTATCGATTGCACCCTATTTCCCTCTTCCTAGATCTTTTACGATAGTCCTTTAGGGAGGGTAGTTCATTGTATGGTCACCAGAGATCTTCATCAATCATGTATTAGAAAACAAATAAATACGATTCCGTCCGCTGAGTGTCCATGGCACATTTTAATTTCAACTGATTTCTAACTGCTCCAAAATAAAAGCCAGTGAATACACAGGAACTGCTTGCCATATAATCAACTAGATGACCAATCATAGTCAGTACGTTATTTCAATATTTACATTGGCATGCGTCACCAAGCAATGCATCCATTTGGGACTCGTCGCATGGCAAATGGTCCTGCCAGATGCTACTAAATCAGCAAATATTATCATTTAACCCAAACCAAGCTGCATTTCATTTAAAATGGTCGATGAGTTTACTCGAGCACTTAAGAAGGATGTAAGCTGCCAGTTTTGTTTACTCGAATGTCGCCTTTCGTCTCGTCATATATTAATCCTTCTGGAAGGCATTCTATTCATTCACTGCATCCAAATTGGTCGGAGTCGGGAAGCTAAGCGAGGATTTGATTACGAGGACTATCTGAATCAGTTAGTGTCGTTTGAACAAATCTACAATAGATCCGTTAGTAAAATTAGTTCTAAAAAATACTTAAAATCTGAATACATCTTTATATATCAGATTATCATGAACATCACATTGAGTCTTCCACCTCGCTCAACATTTCTGGTCGTTCTGGAGTCAGGGGTAGCCATCATTTTCATGATCCTGGCGTTGACTGGTAACCTTACCGTCTGCTTGGCAATTTCTCGAAACAAGCTTCTAAGAACGGTGCCAAACTACCTCCTGTTGAATCTGGCCGTTGCTGATATTCTCAGCGCGGTCGTCAGTTTCCCGCTACTTATTTCCGTTCTCGTCAATGGCATCTGGGGATTTCACGAAAACCTTTGCCAGTTACAGGCGTTTCAAACGTACGTTTCCTACGCTTGCAGCCTTTTAACCCTGACTATGACAAGCGTTACAAGGTATTACGCAACAGTGCACCCAGTCAAGCATCGTGGAATATTCAAAGTAAAAACAGTGTGTGTTTTGATCTCTGTCGTTTGGGCTACATCGTTTGCATTCGCCGCTATGCCTCTTTTCGGATGGGGACGGTATCAGTTTGAGCCGTTCTACGCTCTCTGCATTCATGATCACACTTCCAGTGAATCCTACAACATGTTCTTATTTTGCTTCTTGATAGTTAACACCACAGTGATTGTAACTTGTTATTCAAAGATTTCCAAAGCCATGAAAAGAAGAAATCGCCAAGTTCATTCGCTGTTTGCTCAGGGCTCGAGCTCAAGGCAGCTGGAAGTAATAAATGCACAAGAGGTGAAACTAACAAACACGATCTTCATAGTGATATGCCTCTTTGCCATTTGTTATGTACCAACAATTATTCTCGGATTCTTGATGTTCACTCCTGTGGGTGTCCCTCGATTTGCCCGAATGCTTTCAACATTTTCTGTGGGACTCACTACCGTTGTGAATCCAATTGTCTACTGGGTACGAAGCAAGGCTTTCGCGAAGCACTGATGAAGATTTTTATTAAAAATAATTCTCTACCAATTGACGTTACTAGCGAAAGCGCTGGTTGTTCTAACACGGTAGAGCTAGCGCCGGTGCCGTTTTCAAGCATGCAGAAGCCGGCATTAAGAAACTAAACACATTACCGTCGGCAGAAGATAAGAGTCTAAAAAAATGGTAGTCACGACGTTAATTAAGGTAGTTACAGGGAACTAAAGGACAAGAAAAACTGAAATTTGAATTTACAAACAAAACGTTAATATCTTGGTTCTTGTAGATATGAATGTAAAAATTAATACAGTATTTTATCAACTAAAGAGATGAATGAAAACCGTTGGACCTGAAATGAAGATTACGCCGTTTATGAAGATTGTTATGGCGCCCCTGCCAACACCACTGACTAGCTTTTTCGGATTTTCGGTGTAAAGAATACAGTGCTGTTTGAAAATCAATTCTTATGTCAAATGTTAGTTAGATTATTTTGTTCAAGGCAGATCGTCAAATTGCAAAAAAATCTGACTCCAGTGATTAACATCAGTTCAAATTTATTCAGTCTCAATGTAAGTCTTGTAACAGGTTTGAAGATGTCATGTCAATCATTTGTTTTTGGTTTGTGTGTGATATCAGTTTTCCTGAGGGGATTTTAGCTACACTAGTGCCCGTCACCATGGTAACAGTTTGTATTTCATTCACGCTTTATGAATGTGAACTAAGTCCAATGACAAGAAAAGAATAAAAAGAGTGAAATGCTTTTTTTCCTTTGAAATACTGAACGATTTTCAGCAGAAAAACGGTCTTATCTACTCCCATTTAACAAATAAAAGCGGTGTTTCTGTTTAATTAAAACACAAAAATAGCAAATTTTCATATTATCTTCAAGTTATTTTATTCAAATAAAAAAGCTCGAATTCATCTACGCCATTCCTTATTATTAAACTAATAACAAAAAACAATTTGTTTAATTTCTAAAACACAGGTTTATATATTGGACTATTGCAGTAAATTTGCGGCATGACAAAGAACAATGAAGCTCATAAGGCAGCTGGATCAATATATTTCGGCTTATGTAACAGCAAAAGGCAAACTTTTTATCTATCAAGGGATGTTGCAACTAAAATTGCGCGAAAATTGACGAAGTTTCGTCAATACATTTCGATTCAGTGAGACTTTCCTGTCACAGGTAATAATTCATGCCACAAGACCATACAACGGTCGCCCGTTTGCCACACACTTGATGATATTTTTTGATTAATTTTTCCTAATGCCTTATTTTTGACATGTTTTTGCTGACTCCCCATCGCTTGGCCAATCGAGACTTAAGCTATTCTGAGAGGCGGACAAATCAAAGTAATCACGCGCCGATAAATGACAGTTGCAGGCTGGTTAAGCATGTGTTTAGCGAGGGTTATAGCCGAATGCTACGTACATTGTTATTCATTTCATCGCGATTCGTTCATTCACTATCTTTAGAGGTTTCACAATTTCCACAAAATGTCTTTGCAAGCGTTAATTTTTTATTTGATCTTTTTATGCTGGATTCGTAGGTGTTCTCAGAAGACAAGGAAGGATGTTGTTTATTAAAGTAAATAAGTACAGCTGAAGGAAAACAATTACAAATTGACAGAAAACAAACTGCAGTAAACATAAAGTGTTCTCGTATCCCTATGTTATTCATCTCTTTAGTTGCATCTCATCTTAACCAAAATCAAGTTAATTAAAATTGCCCTTAACGGAAATTTAAATCAACACAAGAGGATGTAAAAGCCGTTAAACCTTAAAAGCCTTTTCTGCGAGACTGAGTGCCCAAGGGTTCAAGAGGATGTTTGTGACGGGGGGGGGGGGGGGGGGGGGAGGGGGGAGGGCTTGGACACTCCAACATGTTCATGTTTGTCAAAGTAAGAAGGGATTTGTATGTTGGTTGGCTGGTTGGTTGGTTGGTAGGTCGGTCGGTCGGTCGGTTCATTGGTTGACTGACTGACTGACTGACTGACTGACTGTCATAACAAAACGAAGAATACGTATTAAATGGCATACCGGCGTATCTATCATTCAGTAATTCAAGGTATAGATCTTATACCTTGTCCACGAATATTGCTTTTTCCGGGCATTCTAGCAACAGCGGGGTTGCCTTCATCAAAACTTTAGCTCCGCAAGAAATTTTTCTTTCAAAAAGGTGTTATTTTTGCGTTTTGAGACCCATTGAAAAGCCTTTGATATGAAAGTGTGTTCGATTTGCATGAATTTTTTTATGTGAGTAGAACTTATTTTTACCAGGCTTCGTTTTACACTGGCGTGAAAATGTCGCTAGTAGCAACTTTAGCTTCCCGCTGAGACAAAGAACACTTCTGATTTCGATAGTGAAGCGCGCGGGTGACGGAAAATTTGAAGCTTTCTTTACATTGAGCGGAATGAGGCGGCTATAACGCTTTTCTGAAATGAAAACTTCGCCTACATTCCCCCTATCTCTCTCAGAACTCGTTAATGCTGTCTGAGTCTCGCAGAGTGTCCAAACAATGCAATCCTTTTTTACACCTCGCGCGCTTCACTATTGATCCATGCATGTGTTATCCGTTGCAGCATTTTCTCTGAACTTGATTTTCCACAGCATAAACATACTCGACCAACAATGGTTGACTTCGAGCTAACGATGGCAGTTTATTTCTTTTATCAACGGTAAATTTATAGCAAATCACTTTACTATAATGGTTTTTATTACGAGAATGTTTAAAAGCGGTTACACATCTAAATCTGCGTAAAACATTAATTTTGCCAAAGCGCTTGCACAAGTGAAGAGAACTTGAGCCAGTTCAGTTTGATTGAATCGTATCCTTATACCGAATCTGAGAGCGTTCTATTGGACAGGAGCTTCCAAATCCCAGAAACAACAAGGCATTGTGAGAAGTGCGGAGTTTTTAAAATTGAGAGGATTGCACAGAATTTTTTCGATTTTTAGAATCTTGTAAATAAAGTTAATCACTTTACACTAAAGTAAGCTTATTTATGCAACAAGAAACGAGGTGCATTTTACTGTCTGTGATGAATGGATGTATGATTTAGTATTGATTTGCTCCCAAGTACCTTTTCGCATTTAAAGTAGCTGATGACAGCAGGTACAATTTTTAAATTATTAATACAACATTATTAACAGATGCTCTGTTCTAAATTATCAGAAGAATCTGATTTACAGCGTGAATCACTGGATATCTTGGATGTGAAATTTTTTTTCAGAAAACCATGCATGGAATGATAACTCAAACTAAAGGAAATATTAAAAATGGACGATAATGAAGATAACTGGTTATTTTTTGCGAATAATTTGTCAACGGTTTTATCTACTTTCTCTTTCAAAGTATAATAAAGGTTTTCACGGTTTTCAGATTCCCACTATAAAGGTCGACGTTCTAAAATAGTTTCATTAACTGTAGCGGCGCTGACTAACTTAGCAATTTTTAACACGAAACTGAAAACATTATAACTGTATTTAACTTTCTTTCACTGAAATTTGATGAACGCTTTTAAGCCTGTACTTTAAAGTATTACCAAAAACGTAGTTAGATCACTGTTAAACTTCTTACAATAACTACCCCATATTAAAATTAACACGGAGCTTAACATTATTCCAACAATTCATTTTAAAAATATGAAATGAGATAGGAACTTATAATTGTCAGGAATAAAGAGTAAATGCTGATATCATCCATATTTACTTAAAAATGCTATGTTAGAATTGAAATGTCAGCTACAGAACTGCTCATCTTGACCATTGAGCGTAAATTGCTAAGAAGTATGCTGTTTATGTTGCAATTAATATGGCTCTTTGCAATCTACTAAAAATTGAACTTAATATCATTCTTAGTTTTGAGTCATAAAGATGTCTCCGTGTTACGTTTTTAGGTATAAATGTTTAAAAAGCTAAACTGGTCTATCGCCTTCACTGTGACGTTATACAAATAAATAACAAATATTGTCTGGCAGCTTGCAAGCATTGAAGGGGCTACGTCATGGAAATTTAGCTGATTGTTTCAACTTCTTCCTTCCTAATCCGTATTTAAGGTTACCAGTCCCAACTTTTCTGGTTTCATTTTGATTCACTGTTACGTATTTGTCATTTTTCTACCTTAGTAAGCCATTCTTGTTACACATTGAAGAATTCATTACATAACTCCTTTTTAAAAAAACATTCCGTGTCCGACCAAATGCATGCGTTTGATATGTCTTC
Organism: Meandrina meandrites; assembly: GCA_963693305.1. Classification (NCBI taxonomy): domain Eukaryota; kingdom Metazoa; phylum Cnidaria; class Anthozoa; order Scleractinia; family Meandrinidae; genus Meandrina; species Meandrina meandrites. The sequence continues at coordinate 16,649,450 of OY855913.1, forward strand.
AATTTAGTGTAGGGAGAACACCTCTGTGTTTACAGAAACTACAAGAGTGCGATTTTAGCTTTACAGGGATGTTCATTATGTACCTCCTCATACAGATAACAAGTTAAACCTGTTGTTTAGCCGTTGAGTGGTATCACCTTTTTGTAAGTCATGTACCATTTTATGACCTGATACATTTAGCAGATACTGTGGTTAAAGTTGTACTGGTCTTCTAGAGTTTACTCTCAGGCGCGTAAGCGTACTTATCAAAGTGCTTCAGATTAATCATGTTTGGTTGCTTGATTCCGGGCTCAACATATCGGATGTTTTCCATGGGGATGTCTTCATCATCTTCATCATCTTCACCTTTACGGCACTAAAGTAGAAGAACAAAATAAAAAAAGTGTTGAAACGCACTTCAGGCCTGGAAACACGTGCTTTACATCATAACATGCAACATTACGCAGAACATTTTTAAAAATTTACTGACGGAGCAAGCAAGTCATTCTGATGTTTACAATGTTTCAGCCAAAATGCCAAATATCTTGTTAATTAGTGGTTTTGATTTTCTCAGAGATCAAATATCAAAAACGAACATATCATCAGTTTTGGGTCACAGAGCAGCAGAAAAACACCTGATAGTTGTGCCTGCACGTAATGTATGTATAGGCACATTCTTCCTGACTGGTAACTCGACCAGGAATCCGAGTGTCACAGGTTTGCCAGTCGTCGTAAGAATCAGCATTATGTGCTACTCTCGTTAAATAATGTTGATTTATGTCTACCTCTAATCCCTTCCAAACCACTTTTTCCAGCCAGATGTTTCAGGCTCTCGCTCTCGTACTGGTTTGAGCACCCTGTCTCCTTGCGACAATACCACTCCCATTCTCACGCGGGTGTTGTTGGGGTCACGTGATTGTTCTCGTGTCTCGCGACTCAGACGTCGCTTGAGGGCTTGCTACAAAAGGAAATGAATTCCACGATATCAAACAACTCGCAAAAATCTACAAGGTTGGCCCTGCCAGGTGTTGTCTGAAATTTAAACTTTTGTTTGCTGTAACAGACGAATCTAGAGACTACTTGCCCGATACAAAAAATAACAACAGAAATTGTTTCGAGGTAATATTGGTTAACAAGATTGTTTTGAAAGATAATAATTTTTTTGCGAGCTGTTTTCGTGATTATATGTATGAAATTCATTTCCTTGTTCGTGTAGCTACTTCTCACGTCTTCTTTATGAGTTTGACTTGATTTCTCATACGCGTTTAATTATTTCAAACAACATTAGCAGGTAAACCCAAGCGGTTATTTTACGAAACGTCCACCCTTCTTTACTGTTGTACTATTATCCTTTCCTTTAGTACGTTTATCCTTTCACTTACAAAGGCAAACATTGAGTCGGTGGGTCAGTAGCAGGGCTGTTGAACTGTAGTTGCTTTGGTCATACCACTTGTGTGTCTAAAGACAGCTGTTGAGTGATATTTTCACTCATGTAGTACTGTTCATGTTCTGTGGAAGAGATCCTTTTGTAACAATTCCTATTTATTTCGCTGTACAAGGTAATTTTAGACTTAAAAATAACTGGATGCAATCTTGGGGTGTGATCGAGAGCTTAGCGAGCAGTTGTTGGTGTTGTTTATAATTGTAATTCAATGTTTCCAAAATAAAACTATAAAATTATTGTTATTGCTTTTTAAAATTTTTAAAACGATTTTTAGAATTTCGATGTGTCAACTGGTATTCGGCAAGTTTCTACTTCAGCTCTACACTGGACAATGTAACAAAAGAGATTGTGCCATGCCATTATCTCGCGCAAGTATCAGCTACAGCAGCGGCGTAGCCAGGGGAAGGTTCCAGGGGTTCCGGAACCCCCTCCTTCGGGATATCGCAATAGCTAATTCAAGAGAAAAAATATTATTAGAACCTTCTTTAATTCCGCCAGATTAGAAAAATGAAGTTTTTGAGAAAATAAAATGAAATCTATAAAGTATCACCTTGTGTTTACAAATTGACATTAGTGTAACAGTCGACATTTTTGCACGGAAGCATCCACGGCGCCTACTTCTGGCTTATATACTAGCTGACTAGTGAGTGACGGTACGCCGGGAGTGAATGGTACGCCGGAAAAATTACCTGGTACGCGGGATTTTGAGCTTCCCTTCTTAGAAATACTAGCTTCAATTGACGCTAAAATTGCTAAAAAATTTATGCTCAGAATCAAGGAGATGCCATTTCTGGGGACCGCAAATTTGAAACTTTCCCTGTGGGGCATGCCCCCGGACCCCCCTAGAGGCCGAGCGGCTCCGGCGCTCGGTTTTACGTTCACAATTACAATTCATATTTGGAACCCCCCTATACAAAAATCCTGGCTACGCATCTGTACAGTGGGCAGATGCAGACCGATTCTAACAGCCTATGGAAATCAAGATAGTACGGGAAATGAATCGCCTTTTTTTCTCGAATAACCTGCGTAAACAGATGCCCCTCTTTACACAATTATTCAATTCTCCTAACTTATATCTACAACCCCACTCGAAATCCGTTTGACATATAACCTCGAAAATTACATATCGATAACATAACTTCACAGAAACACTTGTGTACAAAAATTCAAGCCCGAGGAACAAACAATCCCAATCACTACGCGTATCATTGCATAACTACGTCATTAGTATCTATCGGCTTATAAGCCTTAGACGAACGTTTCTCGAGCGAGGGGAGAGTACAGACTTTAATCGGACTTGTTATCCTCCAGGCTTCTCTGACTATACTTACGGTACTTGTGAAAAGTCATTATTTATTGCCACCTCAAGAAAATGACACATAATCATATTCTTTACCTGACTGTTTGTGAAGAAGATTACCAGCTTCCTGCAGCGTATCTCGATAACGACCAGGACAATTGAGACTACAACGCCACCCAGCAGAATAATAAACACGCCGGCCAAATTGTTTACGTCAAGGCTCTGCGTATTGCCAGTTTTTTTCTGTGAAGGCTTTGGGCACTGGCTGCGATCGTCCCACCACCTTCGACGGGTCTTTTCAATAAAGTTCTTTTCTCGCAGCTACAAATATAACAGTAAAGCTAGGTTAATCTGAAGAGTGTCGAAAAAACTAAAATCTGAATGGGTCCCTCCCATGAAGTTTTAATTCCAGGGTCTTGATTTGCGCTCATACTCATTCTTCGTCAAACTTTACTATCCAGCCTTGCTCGTTTTTTCATGCTGATTCTTTTATTGAGTTTTTCTATCCAGGAAGGTTTGATTGGCGGGGGGGGGGGGGGGGGGGGGGGGGGCTGCTATTGTTGAAGCTTTTTCCAACTGGACAAATTTAATCGAAGACGTGTACGACAACGAAACTACAGAGATACGTCCAGGATTGAAGCTCTTTATGATACCCATCACAAAGTGTCCTCATTGATAAAAGTTCACCAAAGCATACATAATTCTATCATTCAAATATGACGTAATATGAAAATGGCAAATAACCCAGTCAAATATGAAGTACTTATCCAACAATACTTGCGTTCAATCCTGGACATAAGTGCGAAACTAAACCAACACGAAACCTTTCAAAACTACCCGGCACTTTTTATCTCCCTTGAAACGTACCTTTAAAATGGCGACCGTTATTATGTTTGTGTATGGAGAGTTTCTTTGCAGTCCAATTCCATAGCTCTTCGTTTGAATAAGATTTTTCAACAGTCTCGTATTGCAAGGTTTTTGTTGGTTGTAGTACTCCAGGTATGGATATTCGGTTATGTAAGCGTACTGTTCTGTCCTCGCTCGTTCCACTCCCGTTTTGGTGTTTTTTACAAAGGTCTTGTATTCTCGCATATGAGAGAACATTTTTCTGTACAGCGAGTCCTCGGACTTTTCGAAGAACTTAAACACTGAGCCTCCATCCTTGACTCCATATTTTATGTTATCTTGATTTGCAAGAGCTTCTAAAGAGTTGATGACGTCTGCAGTGCGTTTGACTAGTGAAAAGAGAGAAATCGTGTTCTGTTTACTCTAGCACATTAATTTTGTTTTGCGATTTACACATGCTAAAAGAGCCTTTCAATTAGTCACCGGGGCCTGGGACAACATACAACACCCTCAAAGGTGCATATGTGAATTCATTAATCAGCTGTCATGGATGTAGGAGTCACCAATTTATAATCAAAGGTCTCTTCAAGCCTACGACTATTTTACATGAAGGATGAGCAGCAGTTTGAAGCAGAATAAACGCGTGACAATTTAAGCGAACATGTTTGTTACTACAAGGGTGGAGAAAATATAGTTTCACTTGCGGAGCGTTCTATTTTTTAGTAAACTTTGAGCGATCGTAAAACTACATTGTTTTTCGTCTGATAAACTAAGGGGGAAATATTTTTCCGAAGCAGTTAGAGAGCTTCAGGGAGAAGATGGAATCAAGTTTGGAAAGTTCATGATTTAAAAGAAAGGTTATCACGAATAAATTTTCCACGAAAACCAATCCGTCGATTGCTGTTACATGTGAAACTAGTCCTGGTCAATTATCGAACTGCTTCAACCGCTTTTGGATTTTAATCCGTTTGAACACACAAAGAAAACGAAGAAATCGCCACTCGAGGCAAATTAAAATTCTTTGAAGACGATGCTTTTTGAAAGGTATCTGCTGTAAATTTCACATCGATCCGAGTCCAAGAAGTTTGCTAAACGGCCAAATTAAAATGTTTGGTATGGTCCAGAATCTTAAAAATCTTAAAATAAAATCGTAAAATAAATGTTGTCGCTTTTCAAAAGACTTTTAATGTCCATTTCCCTGCAGTCGAGTCTTCTTAACAATATCTCCTTTTCATTTTTGAGGCTACTAAGGTGTATTAAGATCACCGTTGGAACGAATTTGTTCATCTTGTTGTTTGACATTGGACACCATTTTGAAAAAAATCTCTTGTGGACAATATATGGGCAAGCGCTGTACACTTGGTTAGCGGGTTCACAATTGTATAACAGCAAGCGAAGGCTGGAGGGATGGATTGGAACGATTAACTAACGATACTCCAAGTTGTGAAATAGACGTAGAAAGGGAGCTTAAATTAAAGAGTGGGAGAGGAACTTAGTAGAGCTTTCGCGCTATTTCGCAATTCGTGTCAGCAAATGCGGGGATTTGATGTTCACTTACTTGTAAAGAACGCAGCGAGATTCGCCGTGTAGGTAGAAATTAAAATCAAAATAAAGAACCAAAATGTAGAAGCTAATAGCCGGCCGGAAGGCGCCAATGGAGTGTTGTCAGGACCTTGCTGGAGAACGGAAGCTGTAGCGAACCACAGACTGTTCAACAGGTTAAACTCGTTACCAGGCTCTTCATCTGATTCGCGGGCTCGGGCACGGTAACCAAACGGGCTCAAATAATCCATGACACACATCATTGCTGTGATAAATAACACCTATAATAGCAAGTGTGTATTCAAAAAATGATTCTACACTGCAGCATTACATAAGAAAAAGCCTGTCAGCCGGCCCATGAAAGAGTCGATTTACCGTAAAATTCCAATAACAAGCTCTGAGCGTTTTTTATTGTAGTTGAAAAGACTTTTTTGGTTGGTCTTTTTTGAAAGAGGGTACTGGAAGGAATTTTTCATTTCAACGCAGCGTCAGTGGTTTAAAGAAATTGTGCCAAAGAGCATATACGGATGGTAACTGATCGCAAAACACGGTATAGATATGAACCTTTGCTAGGAGTTTCCGATCTTTTCATACTTTTCAGCAACGTTTTAGCTGGCATTAAGCTTTCGAATAATCCATGGGATCTTAGCATTACTTAAACGTTGTTGTAACAGCTCCCAATTATACACAATCATAATATTTTGAAGCAAAAATTCAACAGTCAACTGTGCAGCAATTTCTACCCAGCCGATTTCGTTGAGACTTGCTCACATTAAAACTTGGATAATTCGAACTTGTTGACATTAATTAGAAAAAAATCTATCGTCGCGTTTGGAAAATATTCGAAGTTTTTTCATAAATTGATTTTTTTCAAAAACGCTTATATCTCGTGCTCGTTAATTTTGTTCGCCCTAAAGTTTAAAGCTTATAAAATTTGAACATTTGTTATTTCGATTGCCAAAAATTAGAGAAATCGGTTGAGGTTTACATGCCCAAAACTCGATTTAGAAAAGGCCACCTCCGTTCCCAAAAAATAGCCGCGGGCCACCTTAAATACGATGCTACAAGGATCAAATATTTCCTCTTACCACTCCAACTGTGGACAGCCAAACTCCACCGGTGAAAGGTTGAAGAAAAGCAAAGTTGTTAATAGGTGGTTCACCAGCTTTCTGCATGATAAGACTCAAACTAAAATCCATAAATGGCTTGCTGAAGTCAATGTCCAACTCACGTTCTGCAGTTATTGTAATAGGAACAAGCGCCATATCTTTCTCCTAATAGAAACATTGTATATTTATTATTACTAACTGTTGAACAAAAAAAGCCTTGACCGTGCTTTGTCCTGTTATAGAAGTGACAAGAGCACGAAAGAAGTGTAGGGTGAAACACGAGCCTTAAGCGAGTGTTTCTCCCTACTTCTTGAGTGCTCTCGTAACTACCTTGAGTGCCTTATAACAGAACAAAGCACGGCCAAGGCGTTTTTATTTGCTTTTAATAAAGTTTCATTTGCATTTGAAGTGAAATTTTATTCTTAGGGTTCCGCGCGGTAAATGGCGTAACAAAGTGTGCCTGTTTTGTTTTACAAACTTCCCTTCAAAGAGCGCCTGAATTCCTTCAATAAAAACAAGCACCAGTCTTCTTATTAATTTTGTGGTAACGTTGTACTATATTAATCGCGAAATTTCTCTTTTGGTTGCGAAAAATTCGAGATTTGTAATGATCAATAGGCACCATGCGCATACAAAACTGTAAATAATGGCGAGAGCATTCCTCGTCAGCCCCCGTGCTTTGTACTCTCATAAAGAACGCTGTTTAAACCGATGAGACCGCCTGTTAGATTGGCACTTTATTATAAAACCTAATATGCGCCCTTCTGTTGCTATTGCTATATTTCTTTTAACCTCTTTCAGTTACAAGAAAAATTTTACCTGTTTTTTTAGTTCCTCAATAACATTTGAGTAACTTCCATCACTTCTTAAGTAGATTTCATAGTCGAACTTTGCTTCTTTTGATAGTTCTTCAATTACGTCAACGAGAAATCCTTGAAGAACTCCTTCAGAAACTTTTCCAGCTAGATCTTCTAGTTTGGCTGACTTATTTACAATTTCCACAAACGGTGGTTCCTAGAAACACAAAACAATAAGCGGCCACTATCATGAATTTGGAAATTGGCCACATAAATACAGGCCTAAGTTGGCTGCTTGATACAGGATTACCAAAAATACTTTGTGGACGTGGTCAGATGTTAATACTGATTATTCTCTAGCAACTCGTTTAAGCAACTTGTTTATGGCAGTCAATCAATCAATCAATCAATCAATCACTCGTCTACGACAATCAATCAATCAATCAATCAATCAATCGTGACCTTGAACAAACGAAGATTGTACTTTTGTTTCTATATATGAAATTATGAATTTTCCCTAAAATTGATGACATTGTGGCTAACCAAATTTTGAATCAACCAGCAAACACTTGGAAGTCGCTATAAAGGACAAGAACTTTAGCAGAGGCGGCTTCTATGGTCTGCAAATCTTGTACAGCCCTTTTAATCTTTTTAATCGGTTAATGTCAATTTTCTAGATACTTTTTCCTTACCAACACTGTAGTTATTCTCAGCTTTGGTAATCTCATTTCTGGGCGAGGTCCAGGAGTACCAGGATTATGGCATTTAACAGACTCATGGAAGCATCCAACCCACTGAGGTTCTTCGCTTTTCATCGGCAAAACAGAGTTTCCATTTTCACCAGGCTCTGGTTTCCATGAGCCCACCTAATGTACAGGATAAAAGAAAATTAGTAGAGGAAATCCCACGACCTCGACTTAGCATAATTTGTATTCAATAGGTAACACTTCACTTCCTCTACTCTGGACTTGCTTTTAATTTGGTAAAACGACTTGTTTTTTTGTAAAGCCAACACTTGGATAAATTTCGAAAAATGTTGTAGTCAAAACGACAATAAGAAAAAGAGAGGGGGTGGGTGGGGGAGATAGACTACTTTCCTGACCTCCCTAACTCTCACCTCTCTCTAGCCTGTCTCTGTTTCCAAATTCAATATGTCGCATTAAAAAGTCAAATGAATGCAATCGTACTGTACCTTTTTGACATCCTGAGGAAGGACATTCAAAATGTCCATGCCATCTTGCACTTTGCGTTCACCTGAGTTACCATCAAATCTTACATCTCCTGTTAAACCCTTGAAGCTGACCTGAAATAGGACAAAAAGGATTTTATTTTCTAATGTACACCATCGTAAGTTCCAATTTTAGCTAGCTTGTTATCTCACTGCATAAAGTACTACTTTACTATAAGAAGAAACATTGTAGTTTGTACTATATCTGGTGCAAACCGATGGAATTATATCTAATCAAAGCTCTACCTAAGCATCCTGAATCTGAAATACTGAAAGCATTTGTTTGCCTTTACGATCTCTACAGACAATAAAGCTTTATTCGAAACACAAGCCAACTACTAAATGTAATTCGTTACATTGTAGCTGGAATATTTTTTATGCTAGTTGATATTAGAGCATGTGAGAACTTATATACACCAAAATTAAAAGTAGCAATTCCCTTGACATAGCCTCTCTTTAACCCTTAATATGCTAAGTCCGGATTATTCCGGGATTTGGAGGAATGTCCGTTCGACCACTTGTGACGTCACGAATTTGCACGTCAGCAGATTCTTGGGATATGCAACTAATACCGGTTGGATAGATCTTTCCACAGGACTGTCCATTTTGACGATCGACTGCAATCTGACAGAGCTAATCGAAAAAAACGTGATCAGCTTTTGGTGCAAAATTGGTGGTAAAACAGGCCAATATAACCGTACTTGATCATGGTCTCCTTTCCACAACTTTTCATTGCTAAAGATCGAAACTTTTCAGGTCAAAAGAAAGGATGTACAGTGTAGTAGGTAGACAGAATAAGAAAGCAGAAAAAAACGAAAAGCAACGCAGCGAGGAAAAAAAACGGAACTGTTCGGCAAAAAAAGTCCAAATTTTGGTTTATGCGCATGCGCCAACGTAAAATATTGTACATTTTTACATGAAATCTTCCTCAAAATCTTACTGCAGTGTAAGAAAATGCATTTCTGGCAAAGTTTAGAGAAATTTAGCACCGTAGCGCCAAAAAAATCAATTTAACGGTTAAAAAAACGTGATTTGCATGCATGCATTACTTTATTCAGAGTCCTAGTAACGTGCAGTTACGTTTGGGACAATGCTCCCACCTTTTTCAACTCTTTCAGTATTCTCTGTCCCAGGCCTTTATCCTCATTGACCATGCTTTGCAAAGGGCAGCTTCCATTAACTCCATAAGAATGTATCATCTTTTTTCCCTCCACGCTCATCAGGAATTTTTCCATCGCTCTTCCGACCACGACGGCTGTATCATATACTGCGGCGTACATTGACTGCAGGCAACAAATGAACTTCACTAGAAAGTCGGCTGAACATGTTACGATCCAGTTCCAAATTTTTACGGCTTAGTCAATTCAACACTATCCAGTGAACTGATTTAAGTTAGTGACTAGTAATCTAGTAGCATAGTAATATATTGTAAGTCATTTAGTCGGAAATGTATGTTTCCTTTTTTACCCTCGCTGCTCCCTCAGTTTGTAAGCCTCTAGGAGTCAGCTTTTTCGTTTTTCAACTTCTAAATGAACTAAAGGAATCGAAACCATCGGAATGGAAAAAAATTCTTATTTGAACTCTAATACATTTCTAAAATGCGAAAATAGTTAGTGAGAATATTGCAGCACTTCCAGTTATATGACAATCAACATGAGTTGGGTTTGTTTTTCTGTCTTCGTGATACTCACCAAGGAGTATTCAAGTGCTCCTCTCTGAATGGCTTCTAGGGTTCTCTTTTCGTAGTCTGTTGCCGCGATTTTGTTGGCAAGATGGAGACTCAGTCCCACCATTCCAAGTATAGAGGGGTACGTCTTGTTAGGGCCGGCCACTTCCTGTTGATGTCAAAATGTGAACGCATCACTTAGTAATTAGAATTAACAAAGGATCTGTTTTTAGATCATTAAGAGCGTGTGACTGTATTTTTCGAGAATCCCGAGACAGGACCGAAAATTCGAATTTTCTTTTATTTCGTCCAAAAGACCCTTTTGGTGAACTATTTTCAAAAATATTGTTTAAAAGTTCCAGCGAGTTTAATTTTTTGCGAAATCTGCGAAGGTTGGAAATACCGCCTGATCCTGCCCGAACACCGAATAATGGCGGATGGAATTTCTGCAAAATAGAGCAGTTTCAACACGCTAGTACAGAAAGCTGAAAACTTCCCTTGATCTCATTTTTACACAATTTCTTATCTATCCTTTGGTCATTATTTCTAGCTATATTTCATCTTGAAGCAAATAAGTTTTGTCCAATTTTCAACCGTTTGAAAAAATACAACTATCGTGATTCAATTTACATGCCAAATTTTCAGAGGACTGACCATCCGTTAGCAAGGCCACTTATGAGGTATTATTTAAATATATTACTTGTATGTGCGATAAACGATGTCTAAGAATATTTTTTGTCAAGACACAGGTTGAATTATGTTTTAATACGTGATCACAAAATCAAGGTTTTGCTCATCCGCCCAAAACTGGCGCGATTTGTCAAAATGCCCTCTATAGTTTTTCGTCTAACGCGCTTAATTTCCACGGGCCAAACTAGATATTTACATATGACAAACACATAGCATACCTTTGTCTTGTGAACTCCTTATCTCCCGAGCTAGTGGTATTTCCTGCGAATTATGACCCTCTGAAATCAGTTAAAATTTGGCATGTAAATTGAATCGCGATAGTTGTATTTTTCAAACGGTTGAAAATTGGACAAAACTTATTTGCTTCAAGATGAAATATAGCTAGAAATAATGACCAAAGGGTAGATAAGAAGTTCTGTAAAAATGAGATCAAGGGAAGTTTTCACCTTTCTGTACTAGCGTGTTGAAACTGCTCTATTTTGCAGAAATTCCATCCGCCGTTATTTGGTGTTCGGGCACGATCAGGAGGTATTTTCAACTTGTTGTGTTCGCCGATTTCCAGAGGACTGACCATCCGTTAGCAAGGCCACTAATGAGGTATTATTTAAATATATTACTTGTATGTGCGATAAACGATGTCTAAGAATATTTTTTGTCAAGACACAGGTTGAATTATGTTTTAATACGTGATCACAAAATCAAGGTTTTGCTCATCGCCCAAAACTGGCGCGACTTGTCAAAATGCCCTCCACTAGTAGTTTTTCGTCTAGCGCGCTTAATTTCCACGGGCCAAACTAGATATTTACATATGACAAACACATAGCATACCTCTCTCTTGTGAACTCCTTATTTGCCGAGCTAGTGGTATACCCTGCGAATTATGACCCTCTGAAATCAGTTACAATTTGGCATGTAAATTGAATCACGATAGTTGTATTTTTCAAACGGTTGAAAATTGGACAAAACTTATTTGCTTCAAGATGAAATATGGCTAGAAATAATGACCAAAGGATAGATAAGAAATTGTGTAAAAATGAGATCAAGGGAAGTTTTCAGCTTTCTGTACTAGCGTGTTGAAACTGCTCTATTTTGCAGAAATTCCATCCGCCATTATTCGGTGTTCGGGCAGGATCAGGCGGTATTTCCAACCTTCGCAGATTTCGCAAAAAATTAAACTCGCTGGAACTTTTAAACAATATTTTTGAAAATAGTTCACCAAAAGGGTCTTTTGGACGAAATAAAAGAAAATTCGAATTTTCGGTCCTGTCTCGGGATTCTCGAAAAATACAGTCACACGCTCTTAAGAGACGAAAAAGACGGATAAGAAATATACAATTAAGTTATGCGTCTAAAACTGGCATGTGGCCATCCATTGCACATGTTTGGGATGTGTTATCTGCCTCTAATAGATGCCTTTCTGACATTTCACATTTTGAATACTCAGTTTAAATTAATAAAGAATTCAATTAGATAAACAAAATGTGAAATAATGATGCCCTACCAAATCAGAAGCTATCCACTTTAAGTCCTTGTCATTGATTCCCACGAACAGTGCCTGTTAAGGACGATAAATGTAAAATAAGTAAGCCCTGGTTATGGAGCAGTAGATCTCAGTAAAGATTTGATTATAATGACTATTAAACAACAGTTTAAAACTTGATAAATAAGACAATCATTCTTGGCAAACGCACTCGAGAATGTTAAACAATTTTCTTTAAAGTTTAACGAAACAACTGCTGGAACAGGGCTTTTACTTACAAATATAAAACGGTTTTCCTTTCATATACAATGTTTCAAGAAACGAAATCGCAAAAGGTCCATCCTCTAGCAGACAGCTCATAGAAACTGGTCGTTTTTTTTTTCATTATGGTTTTTCACATACATGTCCTTTCTCACGTGTACTATATAATTATACCATAAGTTGTTTGTATCACGTGACGTGTCAAGTTACCTCGTTCATAATCTTCGTTAGGTCCTTTTGATCGCTGAAGAGGATAACCTGTTTCATATGTGACTTGAGTAAGGAGGTAAGAGCTTCCCTCAGTTTGTATTTATTTTCTAAAGGCAGCTCCGGCATCATTTCAGCATTATACTGCGGCCACTTGCGGGCAGCCGCGTAGAAGACAGACGCCTGTCGCGACTTACGAGCTGAAATTTAAATAAAAGTAAAGGCTTATTAGAGCGATTTTCGATCGAGTCTCGCAAAATCAAAACCAAATTTATCACTTTTGCCAATCACAAAGCACGCGGGCGGTCCTCTGAAGCAATAAAAACTCGAAGCAAAAACATGAAGCCGACATGAAGCGCGGGAAAACGCATACGAGCGAAGCACGATTGGTTTTGGTTTTACCTACTTCTAATTGGTTCAGAAATTAAGTAGCGCAAGTTTTTTAAACTAATCACTAAGCATAGAAACGCAAAACCAAGGCAAACGCGAATTACTTTTGACGCTCAATTGAAAATCGCTCTATTCAACCGTTTCCAGTGGTTTATTTATCTTTGTCAACTTCTAATTGTTCATCAACTGAGTGTTCCACTTGCCCGTTGATGCAGAACAACTTAAGAAACTGATAACTTTGTTATTTATTTGCTGGGTTAGACGGGAAATTACAATGAGGCCCCATTAGAGCGGGGGGGGGGGGGGGGGGAAGGGGATCTGAGTATTTAGTATCCCAGTTATTTTTGGCCTAAATATCCCGTATCCTATTAATTCCGGTGGCTTGCATTCCAAACTTTAATGTTCGATATCCTGGAATATCTTGTTTAAATGTTCCGTTTCCCGTTAATTTCCCCCCAAATATCCCGTATCCCTATAATATTTTACCTAAATGTCCCACATCCTTAAAACCACTCATAACGCCTCTAAAATATTTGGCGCTTCCGCATTTGCACAGACCTCGCTGCGCTCCGACAATACGCCATGATCCACAGCCGGCCCTCTAACAAAGTTCATAAGTTCATATTATATCCTCTCACCATCATACACGACAGCTACTCGATTAAATGAGTAAAATTTCATCACATCAAATAAAGCCTTGGTGACAACACGATAGGATGGTCTGACAGACATGGCGTACTTGTGTGGAGTTTCGTCTTCAATGGCATCAACTTTTATCAGAGGAACTTGGAGGAGAGAACTTAAGGCGAAGGTCTTTTCGTCCTTACACGCCAAGTCGATGATAGAAACGACCGGGGACAAGTAGGATGCTACCTCTGCAATGCAAAACAAAATATGACTTGAATCTCCTTGCTTATCTCTACACTACAATAATCACTAAAACCGTCACCACATGATTTTCATCAAAAATGTTGCTATGAATTTTTGTAAAATGGGATACATAAAACTAGCGGTAGCGAAGAACATAAATACAAAAGATGTTGTGAATCCCTCAAGAGCATTTCGTGTTGATGGTAGTCTATTTTAATTTCTTAAAACTCATTTTAGAACCCTCCGCTGGAAACCTTAGGTGGTATTTTAGTCTGGACTACAAGAAATTATGAAATTATGTGAGAACAGCGAAAGTATAAGAGAAACAGTATTCACCTGAAACTACTTCGTAGTATCCAAATCAAAATATACTCATCGTGTACATCTTTAGCGGCAACTTCCTACCTACCTCTAGAAAGAAGGTCCTTTCCATCAACCCTCAGAGGAGTTAACACTAATCTGTAGTCGTACATCTTTAGTATACGTGGTAACTCGTTCTTAAAGACATCGTCGAGTACACTGTAAAGACTTTCGGTGTCTTTGTTATATAAGGCCCCTGGATCGAGAACAAAAGTGATTTGCTAGAATAATATAAGTGAGCAGATCTATGCCCAATCAGTCGAGAGCATTTTTTGGCCACTTGGGAGACTTTTGAGCTTAGATAAAAAAAAAAAAAACATTTGAGTGATTTGGTCCTCAAAGCTCGGTATGTTGCTCACATAGCCCAAGATTATATATAAAAATTTTACGTTGCCAAATAAATGAATATCTTGAATCAGTAAACTACAACCTTGTTCTAAGATTGGTGTGTAAATTGAACGACTGTATCAATCAAGAACTGGAGACAATTGGCTGACAGCTTTATTGCGAAATAATCATAATCATAGTCACCATTATCATATACAGCTTTTTATAATCCATCAAATAATTTTGGTCTGAATACGACAGACGATGCAGCCAAAACTGGGGAATACCAGATGATATCCCAAAACTTTGAACTCCCACGTTTTGATTGTCAAATTCTGTAGATTGATAAAATGAATAGCACTGGACATTTTGAGCAGACTAACAATATTTTGAACTAAACAATTACTTTGATGCTCTGATGCTTTGGTACTTAAAAACTTTGTGAAAAGGTCTTGCAAAATGAGCGGCCTTGTGTACAAATATTTGAAGGCGATAATATTAAACACAATAGACTCCATTTGGCTTAAAAAATATCCAGTGATCTTTGTTCTTGGACATTGTCATAGATAATGTCCCCGGACAAATTTCGGCAAGGAATGAAAATGAAACCGTAATGAAAATTCAGCATGCCCGAGAAAGTTCGCTTTTTGCCCCACATTAAAAGTTGCTATTGTGCAAATTTCACTTCGTCTTAATAAAATATTAATCTGTTTCAGTTGAGTTCGATCCTACTAGCTCTTTCAGTCCGACAAATAATGTCAGCTCACCTTGAATTTAGGATGAATTAAAACTATTTTTGCTACTTGAATGATAAGCACTAGCTTACTGCCTTTACCAGCTACAGGGAAAACTTGGTCTTCAATGGTGATGTTCTTATTATCATGACGGTGTTTTGTCAACATCTGGTTTGTTACCCATAATCATCATCTGCACGAAGATTAATATCTTGGCTTCATCTCACTTTTTTTTTCCTGAAATCAATTGAAGCTTTTCTATCGCTCTCGTTTCGACGGAGGTTAGTTTTATCTGAGAAAAATCAGATAATCCTTTTTGAAATAAAAAGGTTTTTAGGTACAATTTTATACATGTAGTCAGTTTTTGAGTTTTGTTTAAGCGGTTTGTACGATATGGAGAAGTTTATTAATTCTGCGAAAACACCATAAAACTTTAATGTTCTGAAACAGTAAAAGTAATAATAGCTTTGCAAAGCCAAAAATTTAATAGTTAAGCGAGTTTGCGTTTTATTCGACGCGTTTGATTAAATTTCAAATGGCAATTTTATAACTAACATTTTATTATTAACAAAACTGACGGTAGCAGCTATATAAAATTAGCTTTTTTAAAACTAAACCAAACAAATCACATACGTACTTCGATTTCGTTGTTAAACAAGTGAAAATAAACGATAAAATCGAACGACGGTTCGGAGTCATCGTCACCATTTTCAAGTTGAAAAATGTAAAGAAAAAGGAAAAAACCTGTCAGATAAAGTTCGCTTAAGATTTGCATAATAAATAATTAAATATTATTTACATTTTTCAACTTGAAAATGGTGTCATGATGGCTCCAAAACGTCATACCTAAACCTTTGCTTATAAGGATTTCGTCGTTAACAAAAAGTTACAGTGATGTACTTTGGAGAGATTTTAGTTTTTCAATGTCCCATAAACTGGTTCTCGGAAATTAGTAACAGTGATTATAGCTTTGCGAAGCCAAACATTTAATAGGTAAGCAAGTTTGCGTTTAATTTGACGCTGTTTGATTAAATTTCAAATGACAATTTAATAACGTAGTAATGTTGTTGCAAGAAAATTCTTCGAAAATGGTTCTTTTAGTCGAGGAAGTTATTTTTATGCTTTGGTCTCATGTTTTGGTTTACATTTCATCACACGTTAACAGAACTGACGGTAGTACCTATTAAACATTAGCTTTTTAAAAACTAAACCAAACAATCACATATGCACCTCGATTTCGTTGTTAACAAAGATTTGCAGTGATGCACTTTGGAGGATTTTAGTTTTTCAGTGTCCCATAAACTGGCTCTCGGAAATTAGTAACAGTAATAATAGCTTTGCGAAGCCAAACATTTAATACAAGCGAGTTTGCGTTTAATTCAACGATGCTTGATTAAATTCCAAATGACAATTTTATAACCTAGTAGTTTTGTTGCCGGACCTTTTTTCTGAAAAGGGCTTTTAAGTTGAGGACGTTATTTTTATACTTTGATTTTATGTTTTGGTTAACATTTTATCATTAACAATCTGACAGTAGGAGCAATTACAAAACAGCTTTTAAACTAAACCGAACTTAATATTCCAAACAAATGACATATGTACCTTGGTTTCGTTGTTTCTTTCTACGTTGGAGAGATTTTACTTTTTCAATGTCCCATAAATTGGCTCTGGGAAATTAAAGGACTTATTATATTCCCGATATTCTTACTTTGTCTTACCTATTCTGATGTTCCAGGTCGCTCTGACTCGATTCGTCAACGCCAAGAAGAAAAAAGCGTGGAAAATCTTCGCTATAACAGATGTGCACATTGTGCGCCTATTTCATCCCCGCACAGGAATACTCCGTAGATGAAATGGTCTGTGCGACTGATTTTCGCTCTGAGCACCAGCGAAGTTAAGATCAATAATCGTTGCAACGTTTGTCTTTAGTGCTGTTAAAACTCGCAATGGCAGTTTCTTCTGAAGTAAGCAAAAAGCGATTGCTCAAACACCCTTCGAGATCTTCCTTAAATGCGTACTGAAGCACTTTGTCGATGAGTCAAGAAACTTCTATTTAATAATTGATTTTCTCGGGACGTGTTGACATTAAAACGGGAAGTTGTTAAATTATGCATGATGGTCTGTTTCATGACTAAATCTGGAAACAGAAAATTGCCCGTATTTGCATTCGCACGTTCGCGCGGCCAGGCTCAAAATAGACACAAAACAACTGATATATCCACGATAACATTCTGCAGAAGGCTATGGAATATCGATGGCCCTCTTCGGGCGTATTTTTTGGGGGCGTTTAGTGAAAAGCGACAAGACGTGTTTATTTGGGTCGCAAACGTATAGGCATTATTTCTCCCGCTATTTTTGCTTTCTTTTCCGTTCTTCGGGTGCAGTTTCAACAGAGTAAATCCTAAAATTTGTGCCCTCATAACATATTGCTCAGAATGTACCATGGCAACTTGTGACATCGACACTTGCAACTGAATGAGCAAGGACTTGCCCTCTTTCAAACAAGCATTTAATTGCCCTCATTTTCCAGAAGATATTAACATTTGATTAATGGAACAACTGAAATTTGTTAATAAGTTAGAAGCTGCCAATATGACCATTTTCAAAGTTGATGCTCATTAAGAATTTCTATATTGTTTCAGTTTATATTCAGACTGGATTTTCCCGGCGTCGAAAAAACTTGCGAATGTACTCCAATATTACGTTGCACACACTAGCATAAAGTCACACCATTTCATGCATCACACGTACAAACAATAGTCCGGGAAATCCTCCTCTTCACTGAGACATATAAATGTGTGAAAACGCAGACAATAAAAATGTGTCGATATTGTTTGCACATTCAAAGGTGTTTTTTGTGAGGTTTGTGACTTCGACACTAGAACACAAAAGAACTGCAGTCACACCTTTCAAAGTTATCGTGCTTCCGGGAAGTCCTCCTTTTTACTGGGATAGATATTTATACACATGAACATTGAAACAAAAAGAATTTCTTAATGAGTTCTAATCTACCCAAACTGGCCATTTTCAAGGCCGGCTGGCCATTTTGCTCATATTAAGGTCAAATGAACCAAAATTTCGACATTCTTTCTTTAGCGATTTTAAAGCAACCAAACGCTAGAAGAATTCATTATTAAGTAAACGTAAGGCGAAATTTTGCTTTCTGAGCCTTAAAGCGCGAACTATAGCAAAAGCTACGAAGATTTCCGAAGACTTCACGAAAACGTTTCCAAAATGACCGCGCACTGAAATGGAAGGAATGGATCGAGCTTTGAATTTTGTGACGTAATAGTTTTATTCTACGGCTTTGCGATCGAAGAGACGATCGTCGTTTAAAGAGCGAATAATGTAAAGTTTGAGAGTTTCAGTCAGTCTGAGTAATTTAAATAATCCTGAAAGGATCTAAGCTTTTTTTAAACATTGTTGTTATATTTTTTACTACATTGGAATCCAGTTTCAAAGGTTAATAATTATCAAAGCACTGCGTAAAATTGTAAGCATTGTACGATATAAGAGGTTTTCAAACACTGGATGCTCAGCTTGGTATAGAACAATTAATTTTGTTATATACCTCAAGTGAAATGCAGTTTTTTTGGATTTGCACGTAATTCTTATCAGGACGTGTGCGTACTCGAGAGTCACACAAAACACAAAAATAAATTTGTACTCAAGAATTTAACTTGAATGTAAGGATATTTCTCAATGCAAATTCGAAACCGCAAAAGCATCACGCAGGGTAAAACTTTCAATAAATAAATTCGTGTCTTTTTATTTTTCAACTGAAGGAAAATTCAATGTTGAAATAAATACAAAGCGTTTACACACTGTTCCTGTGAGTTCTGTTTGTATTAGCTGTTTTTTGGTCCATATTTATTTAGCCGGTGCCTGTTATTTAGTGCTCGAAATTATCGGTTGTAAACCCAACATAAATACAACCTTTGAAGCATAATTTTATACGCGTCAAAAAGCACGTGCACGTGCATGGAAGCAAATTATTTGGCGAAGATATTGAACTAACGAATTCAAATTCTAATACTTGATCATGACCAGCCAAACCAACAAAGTGAAAGTGCTAATAATCATAAAAAAATACTCTATTTAGCTCTAGGTAGAATAAGAAAGGTGCAAAATGTATACCTCTAACTCCTTCGTTTAGCAAAAGCCGAACGGACAGGGGGACCTTTGTGCTTCGGGAGGCATTCTTTCCCGTGATTTCTTTTCCGAACAAAAAAAACTAGTCGGCATAGCATCCTCTTTGAGGTGGAGTCTGAGCGGCTTGAAATCAGAACCAGAAACCTACGTATCGCCAGATTTTCTCTGAAGCAGTCTTCGGTAAAATAAACCGCACAAATGCGAGAGTTCTTGTCTGGCTTAAATTCTTTTCTATTCATTTTCAAAAGCCATTGTTTCCTGAGCTTTGAATTTGCTGGAGACTTAAACGTATTTACTTTCGACTTAGAATTATTTAAGCAGTTTGGTGCTGCACAAAACACCATGATATCCTATTCTTGTGAGCTTCATCACTGAAAGACTTTGAATTTCCCGCAATTTCACAGCTCACCAATAATGACGTCACAGTTTTAAGTTCAGAAAATTTCTCGACAATTTTCCCGAGCGCTCTACGATTATGAAGGCCTAAAATAAGCATTTTTCAACTTGAAATTTCTCTGTTTTGCGTAGTCCAATTACTTTGAAGTTTCGGAATATGTTTATTTCGTTCTTAATCAACAAGTTGGCCTAAAAAAAGAAAATTCTAAATTTTGGTTCACTTGACCTTTAACGGATTTCTATTGTTTGAATATTCAGAGGAGGCTTTCTCTCTACGAGGAAAAAGATTTGTGACTTCGAATTCCACACTTGCATACAATAAGAATGGAGTCAGTCCCTTCAAGTGCGGATGCAATTATCTGAGAAATGCTCCATTTCACGGAGATATTTACGTATGAATAGTGAAGCAATAGAAATTAGTTAATGAGTTAGATTTCTACGTTTAAATATTCAGAGGGGAAAGACAGAGGTAAGCAAACAAAGAAATGCAAAATCATGTAAAGCATTTGAGCGGTTAGTTCACGAGTGCAATTATACTATTTCGCGAGGCACCATAAAGGTTGATAACAGCTTGGTGACACCATCCGGCTTCGTTATGTTCAGTCATTTGAAAAAAAAAAAAGAATCAAAGGCGAAGCTAGGATTTTCCAAAGGGGTGGGGGGTTACACTGTGTCGCACCCAGGGTACTTACATAGTGCACTGCAGATGTTCGGTCCTGAAAATGGAGTATGCAACTATCTAGCACTAGTAAAGATTTATGGATTTGCGCTTTTTGCCACCTGAATTATAAGGCTTTTATGCGGTTTATTTAGGGGGAGGGGGGTTACGGGCACCCCAGGATCCCCCCCCCCCCCCTTCATCAAGCTGTTGTAACCTTTACATGCACCTCCGGGAGCTATAACATTGGCGCTCGTGTACCCTGACGATGACTTAATTTAAGTCAAAAACGTTTGGTTTTTCCTTTTTTTAAGTTTTTAACCATTTCGTCAGCTTCGTGAACAATTATTGTAATCAAAAAGCGAATATCATGAACAACTTTATTATGTTTTAGCCTGCTTAAGTTTTGATTATGCTGAAACTATTGGTAGCAGTGTTCAGAACTTTGGAAGAAGGTAAGCACTAAAATACATATGGCTCTACAAGCCAATTCATGCAGCTACATCGCTAATTAGCTCTTGAGAGTCGTACGCATATTTCTCCGCCGAGGAGTGGAGTCTGACGATCGCCTTTAAACGTTTATTCGCAGGATCAGTGTTTTCAATGTTATCCATTGTATTATATTCATCATCCTCATCTTCAACTTCAGGAAACTGAAATTATTGGAAACACACAGTTAGACACCTGTAACTCCTCATTTTTTCAAGAAAAGTAGAACTACCCTCTGCTTTTCACAACATTGCGAAATTAGTTGCTCCGTGTGACATGTCAATGGCATCTTGCAACGCAAGATTACAAGAGGACAGTTCTTTTCCCACTTGTATGGCAGTAATAATCTAGTTCAGCGGTTTCCCAGCTACACAATGTAGTTTTCCTAACACTAAAAGCAGCATTTTCCAAAATGGCGCTTGCCGATTTGTAGACTTGTCGTGACGTGTACCAACTGGTCAACCCATTACCGAGATATTAAATTCTCCTTTCATGGCCTGGTGTTTTGAAAGCTGTTTTTAGCGTCCTTATTTCATTGAGTAATAATGAAGACAGTCTCTTACATGATTATTCCACTCACGCAAGTAAAAAGTTGTGAAAGCGATTCAAAATGTCCATTTGTATAGATATTACGATATTTTTGTGAAATTTGGAAACTTTTTTGACAATTTGCGGGCACGCGTTTGTCGCGACAATCCAGTAAGCAAGTTGTAATTTTGATTTAGTTCAAAGAATTCGTGTCGTAAACGGACCAAGGGTTGTATTACCTTTAAAAGAATTTGTTCCAAGTAGTTGCTCTGGGTTTCCCATCTATTGCTTCTCGGCTTAGCAACTTGTCTCCTTGCGACAGCACCACAGCCACGCGAACAGGAGTAGCCTTTGGGACAATTGATTCTTCCCGTGGCTCACAGCTGCTATTCAGACGTCGCTTTAGGGCGTTCTATAAAGGAAATAACCTTGTAAAATGAGTAACAACACCCAGTTTGCAATAATAACGTTTGCCAGAAGCATGCTATTCCCGATCATACTACAAAGATTCCAAGATTTTGCCATCTAGCTACGTGAACTTTCATATGACAACGCAATGAATAAATACAGCTTTTATTGTCACTGTCGCTCTAAATATTACCTGACCACTTGTGAAGTACACGACCAGCTTCTTGCAGCGTATTTCAATAACAACCAGAATTGAGGAGATGATGACACCACCCAGTAAAACTAGGAATACTCCGGCCATGCTATTGATGTCAAGACTCTGTATTTTCCCTGTTTTTGACTGTGATGGTTTTGGACACTGGCTACGTTCATCCCACCATTTTCGACGTGTCTTCTCAATGAAATTTCTCTCGCGTAACTGCACGTACGAAGAAAACAAAGTAAAGGCAAACGTAAGTGCCCCGCACTAATTGTGTATTGCATCTTCCCCATCTCCCCTGGATAGGACGATAGTCCAGCTCAGGTTACCTCTTCAGCAAACAAATTGCTGGTATCCATTTATACACATATAGGTCAGTGGAGGGAGACACTAAAAGAGTAAAGTGTCTTGTCAAAGAACACAACACGAACGCACTGGTCAGTCCGTCCTCTTTGGCTCAATCCCTTCTCCTCACAATCCCGAACAATTAATTCCATCTTTGTAGTAAAAAGACAAACAGCATTGTTCGTAAAAGTGTTGCTCAACCAATTTCATTTGAAATGGCCAATATACTATAGAGTTTCATTGAAAGACTAGAGGGTTTGAGCCACTTTGTACAGCATAAATAACAGTACCACATTGAAGTCTCAATAGCTTTCATGAAAATGGTTATAATACCGGGATTCCATGCACAGAATTTCAAGGGCGAACCACTTTGACTGACTCAAGGTTTGATTTTGGGATTGAAGGAGATTTAAATGGCTCACTGATTAGCTGGACGCGGATAAAGGTAACGATCCCGTGTTACTGTCAGCACTTGCTTAGATTGAAATCTCGTGACTAAAAACGGTCCTGTGTCTTCTAAAACTTGAAAAATTGCATAACCCGAGCTGCTTTACCGAGGAAGCAACAAAATCTATCACTTACCGCTAGAATTGCCACAGAAATTCTGTTGGTGTAGGGCGAGTTTTGCTGCAGCCCAATCCCATAGCCCTTAGCTTGCAGAAGATTATTCAGCAACCTTGTATTGCAGGGTTTTTGTTGGTTGTAGTATTCCAGGTAGGGTCGCTCAGTTATGTAAGCGTAGTTTTCAGTCCTGGCCTTTTTGACACCCTCTGAAGTGGCGTCGACGAACGTTTGGTGTTCCCTCATGTGAGAGAACATTCTCAAATAAAGAGGATCTTCTGAATTCTGGAAGAACTTTTGCACAGAGCCATTGTTCAGAACCCCGTATTTAGTCTCGCTTTGGTTTTCCAATTCCTCCAGGGAGTTGATGGTTTCAACAGTTCGTTTTACTGGCAGAAAATAAGAACGCTTTAGAAGTTCATTTATTCATCAGCTGTGCATCCCACAGTATGCAACAGCCATGACGTTGATATTTGGCAGTTTTATCTATTTCTTTTTTACCTAATAGCATAAGAATCCGACAGCAACTTCCTGCAACTCCAACGACTTACTAGCGACCCGCAGAAAACGAAGGATGAACTTTCAGACTTCAAACAGACCAGAACCAACACAACTTACCAATAATAGACGGATGGAAACTGATAACAACTGACCATATACTCGAAACTGAACAATCGCTTCCAGGGACCAGAGGCGCAGTACCATCCATCGACATAAGCTGCAATGGCTGTCGAAACATACTCAACAACTGCACCACCAACAACAGTAGTCATTTTCAGAACTATCCTAACTGGGACGATCATTCTAAAACCCTATCTACATGGAAAGAGGATAATCTTAGCACTGGGTTCATCCTCTTTTAATGTGATGTAGAGGTAGGAAGATCTCTATCCTATTTATATGAAAAAGCTAGGATGATCCTATAGTGTTAGGATCATCATCTTTCCATGTTAAAATGGCCTATAGAAAGCACTACTAATTCGAGTGAGTTTATGTAAACTCGACAGTCCTTGTTGAAACGTTCACCTGCGGCTTGGATTCACACAAGCTGTTGAGTTTTGCTTAACTCGCTCTCGTGTTTGCATCAGGCCACGTGAACGATTTCACGAATGTCCTAC
This sequence comes from Meandrina meandrites, assembly GCA_963693305.1. NCBI lineage: Eukaryota > Metazoa > Cnidaria > Anthozoa > Scleractinia > Meandrinidae > Meandrina > Meandrina meandrites. The sequence continues at coordinate 16,673,534 of OY855913.1, forward strand.
CTTTTAAACTTGAAATTAAAAACATTTTTTTCGCTAAACTTACTTGTAAAAAATGCAGCAAGGTTTGCTGTGTAGGTGGATATTAAAATCAATATAAAAAACCAGAAAGCGGAAGCTAAGAGTCGACCGGAAGGCGCCAGTGGAGTGTTGTCAGGACCTTGCTGTAGAACGGAAGCCGTAGCGAACCACAAACTGTTCAACAGGTTAAACTCGTTACCAGGCTCTTCATCTGATTCGCGGGCTCGGGCACGGTAACCAAAGGGGCTCAAATAGTCTAAAGTACACATCATTACTGTCATAGCCAGAACCTAAGGGAAAAATAAACAGCTCATGAGATGTGTATAAGAGAGAATCTTTTGTACCTGACTGTACATATGGGCCAAGTACCAAATGGTTAAAAAATGTAAGTGTCAACACATAAACTAAGTTGGGTGTAACTTCAATCGTCAAAGGATGAAAACTAAAGTACTGTTGCGGCGAATGTTTGTTTATAGTTTATAACCCCATTGGGGCTAATTAGTTATCAGTCGCACGGACTTTAACTCATTAGTATTCAAACATTCGTGTTAGTTTTAAACAGACATTAGTATTCGTTTTCGCGGGAAGAGAGTGGCTTAGTCGTTCTAAGTAGATTACGTTTCGTATTTTCGTTTCAATTCGATATCCGTAAAATAGTTAATCGGACTCGTTGAAACAAGTACCAACAACAATGAAAGTTCCACGACCTCTGTTGAGCCGCCATTATAGAAGCTATGTCATAGATGAAGCAAAAAATTGCCTCAAACTTTCCAAGTTCGTCGTTCGTAATCCGCCGCAAACACCTTTGTTTTTTCTGGTGTTATACCAAAAAAGGTGTTGTGTTGAGGTCATTTGTATATCGCAAGAATAACTTAATATTTCGTGACGCAACAGACGCCATCATTTAGTTCAAGTGTAATACAGAAAGTTGCCCCTTGACAATAATCAATTTTTGACGCCTTTTTGGCAACATTTTCATGGTTCTGTTTCAACTGACAAATCGAAAAACAAGAAGTGAGTTGCGCAGAGTTGACATTTGTTGCAGAACGAACGTAGAACTTGAGAACTCCGCCTCTCACAGTTCTTACACTTTGATTGGCCAGTTCAAACGAAAGGCATCCGAAAGTTGTAAAAAAGGCTTTGAAAATATTAATCAAAAAGTTGGTAAAGTGGTAATGGTACGAAGCGTTGAACTGTAAGTGTAAGCTACAGAAACGCTGATCATCCACCTGATGGCTACTCAACCTCGAACTATGAAAACGTTTCATTCAGGATTTAGACATCTCCATACTTCCATGCATCACTGAAAACAAGTATTCACTAACAATCGACAGAAACATTACCACTCCGATAGTAGAAAGCCACACGCCACCATTGAAAGGCAGAAGAAAAGCAAATATGTTGATTGGAGGCTCGCCAGGTTTATGCATAATAAGACTCATGCTGAAGTCCATAAATGGCTTGCTGAAGTCAATGACCAACTCACGCCCAGCAGTTATTGTGATCGGCGCAAGTGCAATGTCTTTTTCCTATGAAGGAACAGGTTAAACAGGTTAAAACAAACACAGTGAATTGATGCAAGTTTTTATTTCACGGGAGTACCATAAAACAGCGTAAACACTCACAAACATGTGGCTTTGTAAAAGTCTAAATAGTGTTCTATAAATAACACCGAAAAAGTCTGTGTGAGATGCTAGTTTCAAGCAGCTTTGTTATCGGAAGGAATTTTGGGTTTCAAAAATCGCTTAAAGGGGCAGTCTCACCAAGATTTAGTGCTACTTAAAAATCCATTGAAGGTGTTGGTATTAATTGGAACTCCACTAATAGTTCCCTGGCGTTATTAATACGCACTGTACTAGTCACGAAAACGTCGGCCGACGTTTTCAATTTTGACAATGTAACTTGGAGGAAAATCACTAAAAAACATTGATTGTGGTTTGCTCACAGCTAACAGACTGTGGTTATACCTTTTTGGTTATCTAACGGTTCAGTTTTGTTGATCAGTGAGTGCACCTTTACTTTTGCATCTCAGTATTCTGGTATTAGAGCTGGAGGTTAAAAAAGTCCTATCATTATTCAAAACTCAAAAGAAGTATTCTTTATACATTCCATGGATTAAGTTACAAATTAAGCGAATAAAAAACACTACCTTCTTTTTTAGCTCGTCCACCATTCCTCCGTAGCTTTTATGCATAAAAATCTCATAATTGAAGTTTGCTTCTTTTGACAATTCTTCAATCAAATCGATACAGAACCCTTGTAGAAGAGTTTTAGGGATTCTTCCAGCTGGTAATGACACCGACTCATTTGCTTTTTCAACAAACGGCGGCTCCTAGTAAGAAATCAAATGAAAATTGAGTGTTGTAACTAACGTCCTTCAGTAGCAGTAATCTGGGTTGTGAAAAATGTTTGATGGATGCACCCTTTACACTGAGTCGCATCCCGAACACAAATCTCAATCTTCAAACACTTTCTCTGCGTAGTTCTGGGCGACTTTATAGGCGATTTGGGGGGATTTAAGCGAAATTGACAGAAAAATCATGGTGACTTCATCTGATTATGCGCGACTTCAAGCGACCAAACCTCCCAGAGTCGGCCTTTCGTTGGTCTTGTGAGCAAGCTTGTTCAAAAACAGCATATTCTGAAACATAGGTGGCAGTAATAAGGACAGATATTCCTTTATGAAGTGGTGAGGGCTAACATTGTCTCGAAACTTGGCCTTTTAATGTTCATCTGTTAGCTCAGACTGGAGTTGCTTTTGTAAATATTATCCTCTATTCACTTCTACACATTTTTGGTGGCCATCAAATAACCTGAGTACGTTTAAAATTGTATGTTTTAAATCTCTCTCACCACAACGGTTGTAACTTTCAAGACTGGGATGGCCTCTGGCTCCTGGGGCCGAGTACTTCCCGGATTGTGACACTTGACGAATTCAGCGAAGTCCCCCACCCACCGGGGGTGATCGTTGGTTAATGATACGCGGAGTTCATTCATTCTAGGTTCTGGTTGCCACAAACCGATCTGAAAATAAGAAGAAGTAAATAAATGTTACGGACAATGTCGAAAATCACAATCACTTATTACGTCTTAGTCTTGTACTATTCGATTCTATTATGTTGGCTTAGTAGTTACAGTCTCGTAAGTCAGTATCAAGTTGGTTCATGGCCTTGATAATCTAGTTGAGTCCTAGTTGAGGTCGAGCTGGGTTCCAGTTGTCGATCGAGAGTTCCGTTATTAGTCTTGTATCACCAATGCACAATTAAACAGGTACAGCACCTCTGCAAGTACGGGTTAGCTACTATGATCTGGTTTCGACTTATAGCTCTTGGCTGCTATAGTCATCATCATCATCATCATCATCATCATCATCATCATCATCATCATCATCATCATCATATTCCTTTTACCGTGAAACGAACTCAACCGGGGCCACCCAAGGTTTTTTAGCCAATCACAAGACAAGCTCGGAACAAAAGAATTTGATTTCCTTCATCAGCAGTTAAATTTTCCCATAACTGTGATTGGTCCGTGATGAAGGAAGTCCAATTCTTTTGTTCTTAACTTGTTTTGTGATTGGCTAAAGAAAGATTGGGTGGCCCCGGTTGAGTTCGTTTCACTGTAATATTATGCGCCAAATTTACCAGTCATTTTATTATTCAAGCAATTCTTGACACCAAGTTTTTCAAACGAATGAGGCTCAGCCATGATCACCATTTTTCACTGAAGAAAGTCAGTGATTTACAGATTCTATTAGTCCATTTTCCCCCACAAACCTTTTGTACGTTGTGTTCAAGAACGTTTACAACGTCCAAACCGTTGAAAACTCGTCGCTCGCCCGTTATCAGGTTGAATTGTACCTCACCGGTCAGACCTTGAAATTTCACCTTCAAAAATAGTTAAATGAAGTTTGATTATTAGTCAAATACTTCCATTTAAGAGAGCCTGTATAACACTTAGTTTTACAAATCAACCAACAAACCAACCGAGTCTTCAGAAACAAAATACGTTCGAGTATGGTAAAGACTATGACTGTGACTGTAACTGTAACTGTGACTGTGACTGTGACTGTGAATGTGATTGTGACTGTGAATAACTGAGTTATCGACAAGGCAATTTAATTGACTGACTGACTTGTTTTTAATAGATTGTCTTTGTAGATCTTGAAGGAAAGGTACTTTTCTTCTTTTTTATTATTTACTATTTAAATTATATACATATAATATAGGTACTGTTTAAAAAATTCAAAGGCTATATATACAAAGTTAAAAGATCAAAAACCGAACGTTTTCGACTAAAAGTCATCATAGGTCATCATCATCACCCTGATGATGACTCTTAGTCGAAAACGTTCAATTTTAATTGATCTTTTAACTTTGTATATATAGCCTCTGAATTTTTTAAACATTTTATCTTTCTAGCGAACATTATGTTGAACAATGTAGTGTTTACCTTTTTCATCTGCTGCAGAAGCTTCCAGCCCAGTTCCCCGGACAGGGTTGATGTACTCCGTAAAGGACAGTGGCTATTTGTGAAATGTGAATCTATTGTCTCCATACCATCGTTACTGTTCATTAAATTTTGCACCGCTGTTCCTACAACGAGTGCTGCGTCATGGACTGATGCATACATGGCCTGTCAATTAATTTAGCAGCAGGTTAATCAGTTTACAATTGAATGGAATTGTGCATACTTGCAGCCAACATATTGATCATGCAAACAGACATTTTGCCACTGCGTTTAGGTTAAAAAGCTTTCTTGCCAAAACGTTGGTTGCTAAGTTGGCACATTAATATAGATTTGCTTCTGCTACACAAGACTTTTATAATGCTGAGAAAGAAGACAATTTCTCACCAGCGAGTATTTGACTCCTTTTCGATTATTACCATGTTTTTCCAAGATCCTGGCTACCTCCTCGTCATCAACGTGTAGCCTGAGTCCCAGCATGCCAAGAATTGAGGGATAGGTCTGGTTGGGGCCTGCAACCTCCTGTTAGTAAAGAGAAGGTGCTACCTCAGCTGTAAAACGGCATCGGAGCTAACAGCAAGGTACTGTTTATTAGATTCAACTAGCAAAGTCGAATCTACTTTGCAAACACACATACCATCTTTCTGTTGATTGAGCATCGACAATATGCATAGTAAGCTTTAATTTGATCAAGCAGGCGAAGCGCTGACCAAATGGTTAGCACGTTGGCCTCTGAATCGAGCAGTCCAGCCGGAGTCATCGTTCGGTGTTCTGAAGCAAGACACAAAATTCCAGGCCAACCTGACAGGAATGCAGGATGTATCCTGTACTGATACTGACATCCCTTCTGGGGTGAGTAACAATACTCTACCAATACTTATACTACCGAAAGCAAGCATCGGCCAGTTGAGACTAGATCCCGAAAAGGCCTGACTTAATAACTTCACTTTCAGTTTCCTTTACTCATTTTCAAGTCCTGCCACTTACCGAATACAGTTTTAATTAGATAACTGGAGTTAAGAGCTGGCCTGAATATTCACTGATTTCAGAGACAGGACTCACTTGGTTTTGGTTTACTATCAATGAATACATCAGTGTATGCTTTATCCCACTCTGCTCCTTCCTGTCTTTCATATACACCCCCATATGCTGTGTACAGACCCCTATGATGGTCTCCCAACAACAACAAAAAGCTCATCTGTAAGCAGATGAAGTATTATACAAAGTACATTACCAAATCAGAGGTTATCCACCGGTATTCTTTGTCATTCATTCCAACAAACAGCGCCTAGAACAAAAATTAAGAGTATTTTAAATTAATTTTAAGTATGTGAGTATGTGAAGATGCTATCCTTTAAAGACTACACTGGGGGAGAGCTTAAAGGTAATCTTTGCCGAGCGTTTTGGCGTTCCGTCCTTTACTAACCGACAATCCGAGTCACAATTAAGTGGGGCACTTGACGCACCCGACACAATCTGTTACCCGTTCCCCATCTACAGCTGCAATTCTGTTCATGAATGCAGAGGATGGCATAACTGTCAATTGTGGTTTACACTAGTACATCAGATGCACCATGAACGTCCAGGCTTGTTCTGTACTTCTGACAATTATTCTAACGCCCTAACATTTACACAGAATGCGGAATTTATGTTGTTGTTTTTTTGCCAAAGAATTTAAAAAAAATAAATCAGCATTAAGCATCTACAATGTCTATTTCCATGGGCGCTAGCTGATTTATGATTTAAGATAAGCAACTCAAGATAAAAGTTTTTCCATAGGGAGGAAAAGGGCAATATTCTGGGGCTTTCGCGGCACATACATAATGTTTCCAGATATTTTTATTTTGGCTTCTTCTTGAATTTGATTTGAACCCTTTTTCAACTCTAGTATACTGATTTTATGCAATTTATGTCATTCGAGCACAATGAGATAAAACACAGACATCAGTTACGTACGTGGTTACCTCATTCATGATGTCCGCCAAGTCTCTGTGATCACAAAACAAGATTATTTCTTTGATGTGCGACTTGCTTAACGCAGTTAGTGGGTTTCTTAACTGGTTTCTGTCGGTCAAAATAAGTTCCGGTATCATTTCAGTATTAAACCGCGGCCATCGGCGCGCCTTGGCAAAGAAGTAGGATGCTTCTCTCGTTTTACGAGCTGAAATAGGAAATAACATGTACAATTGCACATTTATAAAGTATAAAAAATAATGAAGCACTAATGTGTCTTGCTGGCACACCATGTTGAAGGGAAATGTCGCAGCAGACTTGTTGCAGGGAATATGAAACATGCATACTATAGAATTATTGTACGCAATATTGCAGGGGTAGAATATGCAACAGTTTGCAATTGGACGACACGAGGTGAAGACAAGGGTTGCTTACCATTTCCAAAGAGATTCCGGAAACTACGGTCAGGAATTTCCGTTAAGGAATAATGTGCCCCATTTGAAGTATTCCCAAGCAACCCGGCCGTCATTTCGGTTGATCCGCGAAATTTGACTTCTGCAGCTGGTGCAGAAGATGTAAAACGATAACTCCTAATTCCAATTTGAATTTGGAACGTTCCACCCGAAAAACGGAACTACCTTTTCAGAAATGAGCCAAAAGGTTATTTTTCATTTACATCCCAACCATAGGTAGGTAAAGTCTGCATACGAGCCTAGTGGCCCATCAGGCCGGAGCTTATCCCGGTTTCCGTAGCATGAAGCGACTAGGAGTATTCGCCGGTATCCACTTATACACCTGGGTGGAGAGAGGCACTATGAGAGTAAAGTATCTTGCCCAAGAACACAACGCAATGCCGCAGCCAGGGCTCGAACCCAGACCGCCCGATCCGGAGTCCAGCGCACTAACCATTAGGCCACCGCGCCTCCCACTACATCCCAACCATAGTTTCAGTAAATTTACGTTATTGCCCAATTTTACTATCTGCAAACAAACGTACCATCATACACAACCGCTACTCTCGAAAACCCAAAGGCATCCATGACATCAAACAAAGCCTGACTGGCAACATGATATGACGGTCTGATAGACATGGCGAGCTTGTGTACGGAGTCATCTTCAAGGGCGTCCACCTTCAGTATTGGTACATAAAGTAGGGAACTTAGAGCTAAAGCCTTCTTGTCTTCACACGCCAAGTCTATGATGGTAACAACTTGGGACAATGTGGACACCACTTCTACATTTGAAAGAAAGACATCCATGTGAGACAAATTGTAAAAAATAAAATAAAAGAAATAAGCTCGGTCATTTGCATGATAAGCTGATAAAAAACAAGACATGAGGCATAACTTTATAATTTAAAGTGGTAATGCACTTAGCTAAATGTGAGTTTACCGTGCATTAAGATACACCGCCAGCTAATTCGCAGACATGCCACTAATAATGTTCAACAACTGTCAGTAGTAGCAAATATAACCTTTAGAAAGAAGATCTTTGTCATCAACCTTAACATGGATTAGCGTGAACTTGAGGTTTTCCAACTGCAACTTCCTTGGAAGAACGTAATCAAAGACGTATTCAAGTGCGCGAAGAAGGCTCTCTGACTCCTTGCGGTGCAGCGTTCCTGAAGATGGAGTTCAACATAAAGTATTTAATGCATATAAGTCAAAGCGGAAACCACTAGGAAAATTTTTCCATAGAGAACAAAGAGCATGATAAGTTCGGGCGTTTTTTTCTGTTGTATTTTAATTGATATTTTAAGCACTTATGATCTACATATTCCATTATCGTTTCTTTTAATATATTCAGAGCCCTTAAAGTACGTACAATTACTACACATTTGGAGAGGTCGAAAGTTTCATGCTCTGGTGTAGGACAAGGCCTATGTCTAAATTACTGGTGCGTGCATTTCTTTCAAACGAAGTCTTTCTCAATTTGTTCAATTTGAACATACGACCATAGATTTTGAGACCATCCAATCTCGTGATCATTGTCGACGTTTTATCTGATTTATAACAAAGGGAAAATCCCAACTTCTACATTTAAAAAAAAAAACAATCATCGATTGCAAACTGTGTGACGTTTCCTGTACAAAAGAATGCCAATAATTGTCCCTTTTGTTAAGTTCCGACATAATATCTCTTTGTGATTACATATCGATCGTGACCATTTCGATCGCTCATGATAGAAGGTTATCATTGCCAATGTTGTTGCTTGTTGTAGCGGTATAACTGCTTTTGTCACTTTTAAACTAAAGAAGTAATAAAATGATTGATTTTATCCACGGAATATGCGTAGAAAGGTTCTCGCCGATCTCCGTAACTTCCCAGATCGATCCGTTGTTTATTCGGAAAATAAGGTTCGATGCATGTTCTTCAAACCTGTTTGCAACAAATGTACATTTCAATGACATTTACAAAATACACTTCTGAATTGTCTACATCATGTTTAACGTAAACGGTTCATTTATAAGAAATGACTTTATAATACACAAAGTTGAGTCGCAGTCTGAAACAACAAAAAGAATAAATAAGAAGCATTCAATCAGTTTACTTTTTAAGCAGAATTTTAAGCATGCATATTTACTGAGCGAGTTATTTTTCTGTTTTAAGCAACATACCTATTTTGATGTCCCGCATCGTCTCTTCTGTAGTGAGAGCTGAGCATACCATGAAGAAAATGAAGTACAGAAAAAACAATATTGATATTTTACCCATACCGTGCAGTATGTATAAGCTTAAAAAAAGGAAAAATAATTGGCTCAACAATTCTCGTTTCGTTTCTTCTGGTGTGAGAGTTTAAAAGAAGTTACAACTAAAGTAGACATTCATTTATCTCGCATCGTTGGACGACTTCCAAAAATGCAAAGTTAGTTTGAAGTTCAAATTTTCAATCAAATTTTCACCATTACATGAATAATTGACTTTTATTTGGACGTACTCACGGCGAAAATGAATTATTGACTCGCAAATGGCGAGTGGGACTTGTTAAAATGCGGCGAACAAAAGCGGGGAGGCCAAAGGTGATGAATTATTACAAACTTTTCAAAAATCATCCTCATAACAACTGCACCACCTCATTTTAAAGGATTATTATCACAGATTTACAAGCATAAACACTAAGTATAGAAATAAAACAAGTTTGTAACAAACAACAGACGTTTCGCAACTAGGCCAGTTGTACTTAGTTATCAACGTACAAGTATTTTGCATCCAAAACGTTTATGAAAGTTGTTAAGAGAGTATCAAAAACCACATCTTCACTGCTTTTGAAAATCAAAAATAAAGTCCTGCTGTTTTGCCGTAAAGTTTTGTCAATGGTCACGTACAAACAACTTATTGCACGCAATAATCGCACCTAATCGATTAATTCCCACCAACGGTTTGTTGTTTTTACGAGGTGTATGGCAAACGACATTACACTATATGGTATAAGGTAGAGGGTAGAGTCTGTGGTTAAACCTATTGGCCCATCAGTCCGGCGTTTATCTCCGATTTCGTTAGCACTTCTTCTCCCACCTGGATGGGATGTTACTCCCCCCCCCCCCCCCCCCACCTCCCCCTCATTGATATGTGCATAATAATGTCCGTTTCCATTAAATAACATAAAATAACTTCTGACAAAATAGGCCAAACGAATGATTGATTGATGGATTGATTGATTGATTGATTGATTGATTGATTGATTGATTGATTGATTGATTGATTGGACGGACGGACGGACGGACGGACGGACGGACGGACGGACGGATGGATGGATGGATGGATGGATCGGTTGGTTCGTTGGTCGGTCGGTCGGTTGGTTGGTTGGATGGTTGGACGGATAGATGGTTGGTTCGTTGATTACTTTATTTTCTTCTTTTCAATAATTTCAAGACGTTCTGTTATCATTTATAAAAGGGGCCTGGCTATTGTAACACCCAACTGTCAGTCAACCATCATAGCTTATACTGGTGTCAAACAACCTGCGAATGCTCTACGATAGTTTGTGATAAAATATTTCATTTTGCTAAGAATATTCTGTTAAAACGTTTACAATTGTTATCATATTTTTGTTGAAGCATGTTCATGCAGTTTGCAGACGCTTAACTCCACAACGTACCATGACTGTGAAAGTACACATGATTTCGCGTCCGTAAAGTGTGAAATGTGGGGGTACCATCCCTTGCTTCAATGGTACAAGCACGTGGCTAAAGGCACTCTGTAATGCTGCAAGCTCAAGACGATGCAGATGCTGTATTTTGGACATGGGAAAAAGGATTGGCAGACGGAATATCAATTAATTAACACCAACCTAATCGTGTTACGAGAATTAATTGTAAGGTTGAGTCACATTGTACTCCAGTCTTGTAAAAAGTGAATGTAAGTAAATGGCATTCTCGATGAAAATTGTGCTCCAGTGATAAAGCGGTCTGGCCTTTTATAAAAACTAAGAGAATTTACAAACAAAACCATGGAAACCTGAACGGAAGGAGGTGTGTTTTCAAGAAAGTCTAAATCCCCCGCTTGTACTGCAGGCTTTGTTAACCTGGCTCGATTTCCGTCTCCTCCGCGAGAAGAGGGGCGGAGCGCGGGTTCATTTCCCGAACAGCGCCTGGTAATCGAGCCCAAGAAACCCTCACCCACAGTCCACTAGAAGTTTAAAAAAGTGAACAGTGGTCTATTCTTGGGAGTCTCAATGGAGTTAACCGTCAGCGTAATTTTTACTGTTAACCGTCAAAAAAGCAGTTATTATTAGTTGTCAAAATGGTTTCAATGGCTTTCAAATTCCATGATTTCAGCTGCTCTTCACGGACGTTTGGCAAATTCAACTCACTTCAAGGTCTTTCCATCTGGAAGTATTTCCGGTGTCAAAATATTAATATTTTATTAATGATTTACTGTATTGATAACAATAATTATATTATAATTACGTCTTGGAGTATTTTGTTAAAACTTCACTTGATATCATTACTAAAAGACGAAAACAACCTCCAGAACACAAAGATAATATTAAAAAAATCACAAAAGTTATATCAACTTCAACTCATGGAAGAAATTTCCTTTTGATAACCATCAACCGTCAAAAGCCCTCGTCAAAATCACTAAACCGGCAAAGCAACCACCCCATTGAGACCCTCTTCTTACTAAAAAGCCTCGTTCTTAAGTCAGTATTGTTGAAAGAAAACTGAGTAATTGAAGCATTTCCTTTTACGACTAGTTGTAGGTCAACGTAATCGATAGATTAGGCGACGGCTAAATGAGATATACAGGCCTTAGAAAAGCTCAATTAGTTATCTAATCCTCGAATACTTAATCACTGTTTAATTTCAAATACAGAAACATGTCTACTCCACCAGAACCCCATCATTTTTAACTATCAGCCGCGACTCATTTTCGCCGCTTCGCGACAGAAAAAGAAAGAGAAAAACCTCTGATCCGAGAAGGCTAGCGTAACCTCGATCCAGTCCACGCCGATCAGCCCAATTTATTACTCAAGCTACGCTCAGATCGTTTTTTGATGCTATCGATCTGGATCTAAAAGAAAATGCTTCAATTGCCTTTTTTAACCGACCACGACAAATCACCCCCTGACAAATGAAAGCAGCACCAACAAAAGGAACTAGACAACACTTTTTTTTAACTTTATAATGGGCATTGCAATATCCTTGATTGTAAATTGCTTTGCTGTTTAAACATGCTTCCATCTCTACAGAAAGACTGCTAAAAGGAAATTTATCAAAGAAATGTATAAAAATAGACAGACAAAAGTCACAGTAAATCCACTCAAAGACGGCAAAACAGAGATTTAATAGAAGGACTATGGAGGGTTTTATACACACTAATCTTGCAAGAGAGTGAAAATCAAGCTTCGATTTCGTTATTTTCATAAGTCAGTCAAGTATAACACACATAATATTCAGTTTCCCAGAAAATAAAACTACGGTCGAGATCATTTGAATAAAAGCCAGACATAATTATTCTAAGTTTGGGGTCGACACTAGATCACTATTTTGTTTCAATCAACAAGTGACCTGAGCTAAATGAACGCCTATAAATTCCATTTGGTCAAAAGAGTGTTATTTTGAGCTACATGTATTTATATACAGAGGAATACAGAAAATTGCACTTTGGAACAGTGTAGCGTGTAGCAACCTTACAAATCGAAACACCCCACGGTATCGTACATATTTAAACTTTGTCATCCGTGACAGTGATAAAGTGATTTATTTATCTGTAAAAACAGGCGGCGAAACCTAAAAGGTCATTCGTTGCGGGACAGATAAATTCAACAGATGTAGATCAAACCAAAATAATATTCACCGAACTGATATGATTAGTAAGTTAAAATGCTGAATTTCGCTATCTATTTATTAATATTTTTGGCTAAAGGACTCGGCACGGTTTCTGTGAGAAGTTGCGAATAGTATTATTTAATTTGGCGACCCGAAATAGTCTTGATTCTCAGACCCGCCGGAAAGCAACCTGATCTTTTGAAAATACGACTATTCAAAGGAACAGAACGTGGTATTACACAGCATGAAAGATAAAACAACCAGTTCAAGTAATTAAAGATGCAAAAACATCGCATCTTGCATAGATAATTAGCAAGCCTCTTGACGAGCGGTTTGTCCTCAATGAATTCATCACAATATATTAACAATTTCTTACTTGGATAAAACTACGTTTGGAAAGTTCGCAAAAAGGCTACATATATTTCTCTGATAAAACAGTCAGTTTAACATCACGAGAAAACTAACGTTCGATGCTGTGTTATTATTTACTATGATTTTCGTTTTAAATGCACTAGTCACCATTGAGCAGGTGTTTTGGAAAATATTCTTCAAAGCATCGCCAGATTAATCCAAGCCCAAAGCTTTCCGCTGTTCCTCGTAGTGTGCAATATTTCGTTTCATAATGTCCATGCATGGTCCTAGAAGCCGCTCAAACGCGTCAACATTCAAACAAGCGCACTTTACTTCGCCGCCATCCGCGAATACAGAGGCGGATCGAGGATTCTTCGTTACAAGCGCGACTTCGCCAAAGTAGGCTCCTTTTTTCAGCTGAGAAATTTCTTTGTCTGAAACAGTAACACGAACGGTCCCATCCTCAATAAAATACATACAATCTGCCTCGTCGTTCTGTCGTATAATACACTGGCCTTCTTCAAAGATTTTTGTTTCCAAAGCGTCGGCTAGATTCATTCTCTCGTATTCTTGTAATTGAGCTAACATGGGCACGTTCTCGAGAAGCGCCTCATACATTTGCCGCTTCCTTGCCGCGGCACCAACAACGATTCGCCGAAACGTCGCTTGGTCGAGAGCCCAGATGCTTCCTTCAGATTTGGCTATGATAGTAGCATTTCTAGGGCAGTTGTACATGAGGGCGAGCTCTCCAAAGCTGCCGGCGTCCTTAAAAGTGTGAACCTTCATTTCTTTGCCGTCCTTCTCGATGAACACATCAAAGACGCCATTATCGATCACATAGAAATTATCTCCATCCGCTCCTTGGCGAATAATTTCGTCTTCCGCTTTAACTTTCCTCTCGAACATAGCATCAAGAAGTTCCTTCATTTGTTCACGGTCGCACGACTTGAAGAGCAAAATGTTCTCGACCGATTTTTTCAGGCGCTGTAATTGTTCATCTGTTTTGGGATGAACTACAGGTTTCACGCTCGCATCATTTTCATTAGGGTTGTAAGCTTCGGCCGCAACTGCCCTTCTTCGACCACGAGCAGGCATTTTCGGCGGCTCTTGTACCTCTTCTTTGTCTTCGACACATTCCTTTTTCTCTTGCTTCGACGCCGACGATTCTTTACCGGCTTTGCTGTCCTTCTTCTTTCTTCCCAGTCTCAACATGTTGAAGTAATCAGCTGCGAACTCGACCAAATCGCTTGGATTCTCCTGAATGCACTTGACGACAAATTCCTCGAGTAGATCAGTTAGCCCTGGGGGAATAGAAAACTGCACGGTGGTTTCCATTCTCCGGTATCGATTTACTGCTCGCGTTGTCGACGTTGCCTTCGAGTTTACACATCTCTAGTTTGTCTCGCCTCTAGGCAACGCGCCCAAACCTTACGCGTTGGAGAACCGACACTAACGCAGAAGTCCGATCGGCCAATAAACGTATGCTCTTTGTTTCAGTTTGACTCTTGTCTTTATCCGGCGTACTTTCTAAAAAGATCGTATTATATAACTACAAGAAAATCCCCGTCTTCAAGGAGATTTTCGAAAGAAAAGTCTTGATGCGGTTTAAATTTAACCAGCTGTCACTCCTTTTTGGTGGGTTTTATTATCCTCTTCGCATTATAATTCCTCATAACAGCTGACGTCACGATCTCAAAGTGCGAAAAAAGAAAAAGATGTTATTTCCTCGCACAAAAGCGAGCTAATTTCCCCGCGTTCTTTGACCTCTTTCGTAACGGATCTCGTATTTCGGCCGGGCGATTAAGTGATTTCCAAGGTCTTCGACGAGTGAAACCTAAAGTGAGTATTTTTTTTGAAAGCTGAAACACTTTGTAAACAAAACAAGTCCGCCTATTTCAAGCATTATGCTAATGAGTGATGGTTTGAGATCTCCTGGTGGCGCGAATTGAAAATTAACTGTCAACGAAAATTTTACTGTCAAATGAATGCCAAACGCAATGCAAATTCAACGAGGCGATGACTTTGAGTGGCCGCGCAAAACACATGAACATCACTCAGCGGGGGCAGGTCATTTATTGAACAGAAAACCCCAATTTCTATGCAGCTTTTTATTTGTTGCTAGAAAATGAAATTTCACAAGCCAGCCGCGGCGAGATTGCTATCAGAGAAGAATCTCGATCTCATTTGTGGATATTGTTAAAATAACCATAAATTAAGAAAGACAACTTCCAGGAAAGATGTTTTGTCTTGCAAAATTTACCCGCAGTATTAACAATCGTCTATCACGAAAAAGTCAGTTTCTGCCACGAAAGAAATATTATTTATTTTTGTCTTCGTGTCATTTCATCGATATCGTTCTATTTGTGAGGATTTGTAATTTTAAAACTGCTTTTATCTTTTTCTAGCATTGTTTAAATCTTAATAACGTACAGTCCGAACGCCGAGAAGAAGGACCATACGGAATATTTAATAATGTCATATGAATTTAATTTTTTAGTTAAAAAGTACATTTCTCCTGCTGCATCCCAAGCAAATTGTCGTTGAAACGGCGTTAAAAAATATAAATTACCGAAAATAAAATTATAGAAATTTGAAGCATTATTTTTAAAAACCAGAAAATCCAAACTGAAGTATACATATACAACATCCAAATGCTGAAAAGCTGCCAGCACCTGTTCGCAAAAATTCATAATTTGCAAACAACACTCTGGGAGAAATTGTTATTATCCTGAAGTCCTCCCTCCCTGCAAGATGCATTGAAAACTGACACTAAACATTAAAACCTCCCGCGAAACATCGAAATTAAAAAGGTAAAGGCCTAAAACGCGACGATTTTGTACCCAGGGGCGAAATGTAACAGAAAAAAACACTTACGCACTGTTAATAGTGCTCAATTGGACGAGAGAGAAAAAATAAGGAAAACGTGGCTTGACCGTATTTGTCTGTTTTAATTTATGGAAAGCTGTTCTCTCTTTGTTTAAAATATCACAACTTATTCGTAAATGCGACGGCTGGGTATTTCTACTCTGAATTTTCATTTGAAGATAGACTTTCGCCATCATTTTTACTTTCAGCACGTCCAATTCGCCCTCGAGAGGTTGTAACCTTTTCGAAATGACTTTCAATTTCCGACGGTCGCGACACAGACTGAATGCCGGCAACTTTTATTTAAATAACACAAACTGGTTTTGATTCCAGCTTTAACCAAATGAGTATTTCAACACTTAGACAAAGCCTAGATAAAAAGAGCAGTGAACACATAAATTGGACAAAGACACCGATCGGCTTCCGAAACCACGTAGCCATTTACCAGAAGCAATAATATTTAAACTCTCACTTCAACCTGCTAAGATTAAGATTTTACGACGGCAATAAATTACGACGTACAGGCCGCGCCTTGTTTATATTATAAAATAAACGAGTTGAAGTCATTGTGCAGATGTTATGATGTTTTTCTTTGTTTGCTATTTAAGCGCGGTGAGCCTGAAGCGAGGCAGCCAACGACATCAACATTGTACATGATAATGAAACGTGAATATCCGTGTTTTTTTCCGGTAGTTTCTGTGAAATTCTCTAAATTATGGCCGATTTACAAATTTTACCTTCTGTTTTACTGATAGATAGCAATATAATCGTACCTTTCCGTACATTTTATAACAGTAATACTCATTCGGATTAAAAATTGTTTACCGTTTAAATGGCGTTGCCCTGTTAAATATGGCGTCGGGCAAGTGATAAAGAAGAAACTCAAACTCTGTAGCCGGGCTTACCTTAGTGAACAAAGACGACATACATGTAGATTTTCTAAGAATTGTCCACTTGCCCATGCTGATTGTGAAAATTAAAAACCCTTCATATGTCAATAGAGCAGTACCAGATTTACAGCACTACCAGATTGCACGAACTTATATATAGGCATAAGTCTCAATTTCGACAGATTGCAAGTAGGTTGACAGTTAAGTCTGGGCACAATAAAAAGAGCGTGAGCATGTTCTCGAGCATATTTACTGGGGAACCATACGGAAAAGTATCAGTTTCCAGCAATTAGTTTATAGTAAATGACTTCTTTGAAGCTTTAGGGAAAGAGATAAAAAAATAAAATGAAAAATAAACTACCTTTGTTTTGACACAGAAGCCTGTGGGGCCGTGTATACCGATCGAATTGGAATTTGGAAGTGTTTTTTTTTAATATAATGATCTTTATTTAACGCAAATCCGTTTCAAAATAAAATGCTACTTACAAACAGTAAAAAAGTAAATTGTGAACCCGGCATAGTCAATCGAACGTTCGAAAATTGAACTCAATCGAACTCAATCACCGCATGGATTGAGTTCGATTGAGTTCGGCAATCGAACGAAATCGAACACCGGACTTTCAGTGAGTTCGATTTCCGAACAAATCGAACTCAATGGAACCAAAACAATCAGATTGTGTTCGATTGAGTTCGGTAACCGAACTCATTCGAACACAATTAAATGGATTGCGTTCGATTGGTTTTGGTAAACCTATACATACAAAGCAAGCCCTTCAAAAGCAGGTTTTTCTTGTGCTTTTTTACAGTATATTTAATAACAGAAACCCCAGAAATAAACTGTCCACGGTAGTTATTGTGAAGGGAAAAAAACCGGAGAACCCGGAGAAGAAGCAAGGACGAGAACCAACAACAAACTAACCCCACATATGACGCCGGGTCTGGGAATCGAACCCGGGCCAAATTGGTGGGAGGCGAGCACTCTGCGCCATCCCTGCTACGCATGATTTTCATGCTAGTCTTATGCAAGGTGGACCGGGACTTTCTCTACCTGTCGCCACCAGTTTTTACTAGTCACGTGGCAAGCGCAGAATTGCAAGCTGCCTTTGCGCAACATTGTGTCCTAGGCTGATGTCAGCAGCAATGAGTTACTGGAGTACATCGATAAGGTAAACAAATGTCAATATACTCAACGTTACCAACAAATTCTCATGTGTGGTAAAAAAAGAATGAAGATTAATTTTGCCACTGACTGTTGAAGTACTGTTTCGTTCCGAAAACAGTTCATATTGGATGTTTAAAATAACTTTGTTTTCTATGCTTGTGCTACTGTTATCATTCATTGATTATTGTGTTGTGAAAAGGAGTTTTGAAGGGTCTTTGATGTTGACTTATTCTTCTGCCTTGTTATTATGATTTGCCCCCATAAATTGACCTTTTGTACTTTATTGCTTCATATTTTCATAGATATCAGATGCATCTGACAATAATCTAGCGGCAGTTACATTTGAATAAGAGTTTTTTCGACTTATGCGTGAAGCTGGAGAAACTATAGTAGAGTTGTTACTGTCATTAATTAAACCTTGCCTGGAGCGCGACGAGAGGAAAATGAATCAAATGACGTTATTTTGGCGCGAACGTTTCCTGGAATGGGGAGGTGTCAAAATGTCAAATTATCAACATTACTCAGTTTGGTTTTTTAGGGACAAACGCCGCTCATTTTCGTGCTTCGCGCTTTTCGATCGTGAGCTCACATAGAGGAGAAAAGTGCAGGTAAATCTACTCTATACACTAGGAGCTCAGAGGAGAAAAATACCCCAACCAAAAGTTTTGTTCGTGTTGCTCTTTCAGAAAATGTTTGCTTACAATGTGGTGGGTTAGAAGACAACCCTGCCTTATAAAGAAGATTATTTTTGGGATCGCACAAGACAAAAAGTTGTCAAAATCTAGACCTTAAGCTTCTCGGAGATGTGCACGAGGGAAAACGAGAATTATTTGCCGAAACTGTTCAGGGCTTAACGAAACACTAAGAAAATTTTCAAAGCAAGGGGGAACTTCTCCTACACAAAAAAAGTACGAGAGCCAATTGAGAAGGCTCTATCTGTGTAAAGCACTTGACGAAAGTATCCGACACTGTCAGGTATTCGGGTTATTGCCAATTCAATCCCATCATCCTCAGTGTAGGGATCTCATGAAATTCCACCATCCAATCCCAGAATTCAATGCATGTCTTTTCCCGCTTAGAGAGAAGACGTGTACGAATAAATTTAACTCTTCAAAAAATTAGCAAAAATTGGAAATGTTTGCTCAACGGACACTTAGAAAGCACAAAATCTGACCTTCTGAGTAGCGAACCTGGTGGCCTTTATAGGGTCGATCCGTGTGCATTACGCACCGGCGTTACTAAAGTTTAAGTTGTGTACTAGAGAACCTGATGGCCTTACTTGGGTTGATCCGTGTGCATTACGCACCGGCGTTACTTAAGTTTAAGTGGCGCACTAGAGAACCTGGTGGCCTTAATAGGGTTGATCCGTGTGCATTACGCACCGGCGTTACTTAAGTTCATAAATAACTCGACACACCCTAACTGCACTCTAATATCATGTTACTGGTCGTTGCCATTTCAAATGTTACTACACTGAATAGGACCGTTAAGGTCGAAAGGCCTATGTAGTTTATTAAAATCGTAGCTGTATGGTGATACACAATTTGGTCTTTTTAGTATATTTGATACTTAACGCCATGCAGCAGCTTCTGCCGGATGATGTAAATGATGGCAATATCATTGAACAGAACAACCAAGATAATTTTCCCGCTACAGATAGCCGTCATCATACATTGAATGGATCGAGTGGCAACGATTACAGTAACTTCAGGAAGGCTACAAGGGAACTTGCTAGTGTACGTTTCCAATTGGAAAAGTTAGAGGGTTTGCTGTGTTTTAAACGACTTCCAAGAACTTTAAGAGTTAAAATCAACATTGAGGACGAGAGAGAAAAGATCGGACTAAACCATCAAGCAGAAAGACAAACACTCTTAACAGCAATTACATTGGCGAAAATAAACGTCGCATCTGTAGAGGACCGTTGGAATCAGTTATTTTCAGGACGAAGTGAAGAACTTAAGAATTATTGGAATAATTCTTTAAATGGTTTGCTGCGAAGCTACCGTGGTAATCTTGCTAAACAGTTTCCCAACGCCAAGAAGGAAGATGCGTCTAAATAGGTCTTATGGCCAGAACCTGACGTCCAAAACGAGGTCAGAAGAGGTCCTTCCCAAAAGTCTGCTAAACGCAATGCTAGAAGATCAGCTGCTCGTGTGTCCGAAAGGCCGTAAAGCAAAAATGGTGGATGGGTCATCAATTTAAGCAATGTGGATGTTAAGTTTTTGCACTATTTGCAAGAGGGCCAGGCTTTACCCAAACTCGTACGCAACTAGATGCATTACATCATTCAAATCATGTTGTATTGGATGGGGAGTGTTTTTTTTTTCCACAAACAAGAGTCTGGTGATGGTGATTCAACCAATGGCCATGACGACAATGATGTTTTACCGCCACAACTAAACGTCAAAACAAACCGCCCAGCGCTAGAGACACACGATTGTTTTGTGGAAGATTATCGGAGATTGGCCGTTGAATTTGCTGACACTGTCAATCCTGAGAGAATGCGTGTCAACCTTTCCTGAAAAAAAAAGAAAGGTTTGAAATGGCTACGCAAGCAAGTGGAAGACAACAATCTAGTAGTGTCCGAGGCGGATAAAGGAGTGGCCATTTTACTCTTAGATTAGAGTAACTAACGGGCTATCGTTTGATGATTTCGAACTGTTAGGTCCAGCTGACCAGCTGGATTTAATTACACAAGGATTGCGTGCACTCTGGGCGTCTGGAGTGGAAAAGCAATTTGTCTCAGATGATATCAGAGAAGGGGTTCCTGGTATTACATCTTCTGTTGGATCCAAAGCCAGTCAAGCATATTGATCGTCACAGCCATATGCCTATCCTTTGTTCAAAATTCACCGAGTTAAACCAGAAGATTTAGTACCAGGTGTTCGTCCCCCAATCAGGTTGGTAACAGCTCAAAGAAATGGAGAAACAAGTAGAAGTGACAAATATCTTATGCTGAAGATTTTGCAAGATGTACAAAATGAGTACTGCACTGATCTGGTTAAAGATTCAACAGATGCACTGATATGATTCGATGGCTGGTTTCCAATGTCTGAATCTCAGCCATTTGCTTTAGATGTTGTGGCTCTTTATGATAGCATAAATCCTAGCCTGGCTAATGAAGCTCTTGATTGTGCTCTTAAACAGTGCAGTGCAATGAATACTTGAACTGGTTGAAGGACCTTGTCAAACATACCATATGTAATAACAAGTTTATGTATAAGGGTAACTGGTATTTGGCCAAGAAGCGCATTCCTACAGGGGGGATATTGTCACCGCTGCTTGCTAACATTACAATGACATACGTTCTTAATGACGTATTGTTTAACAAGGAGGATGATGTCAACGCCAATACCCGGGGTTTCCAGGCGTCGTGCATGGTCCACTATTTTATAGACAGAGAGAGCATGACAAAACAATGGCCTTAAATGCCAACAACGGTAATTTTGATGCTCTCGTGACTTTTTCAGACACATCAAAGTCTGATCTAAACTGGTGGATAACACACACACACACGCCACTTCAACCAGGTATCCCACAGCAGCCCCAGTGCCACTATTTACTCTGATGCATCCTTGACTGATTGGGGTGGGATCATGAATGATGTGTCTACTGGAGGTCTTGTTTCATTCACGTGATAAGTCACTAACTAATTATACTCTTGGTAAACCTCTCAAAGACGTCAATAGCTTTAAAGATCTCGGTGTCACGATAACAAAAGATCTCTCATGGGGCATTCACATTAGCATGACTGTTAATAAAGCGAACAAAACACTTGGTGCAATTAAACGCTCTGTTGGCATTGCTAACACAAAGGTTTTCTCCATGCTGTACAAATCTCTCGTACGGCCAATCTTGGAATACGCGGTTCCAGTCTGGTGTCCTTATCTTGTCAAGAACATCCATGCTCTTGAGTGTGTACTTGGCTCTTAATCAACGAAAAGGCGAGATGTCGTACGAAGATAGATGTCAACTACTTAACTGGCCTACCCTATGTGAACGGAGAACTTATTTATCCTTAGTCGAGTGTTACAAGATAGTTTTCAGTTGTTATCATTTGAAATTTGAAGACTTTTTTGAATTCACAACGACAAAGTCATCGAGAGCTAAACACCCGTACAAACTCTATGTCAAACCAGCCAGACTTAACTGTTATAAAAATTCCTTTTTTATTAGGATAGTCAAACACTGGAATTCACTACCTAGGGACATTGTAGAGGCCGAAAGCCTTCAGCTTTTTAAATCTAAGCTTAAATCACATATGAATATTTAATTATGGTTTCTTTTTTTTTTCCTTTTAATTTTATTTGTGCTCTTTTTTTAAGGGAGTTTTATATAGGGCTAACCTCCTAACTTCCTTTTCAAGATGCCTTTTCATATTTTTAAGTCTTTCTTATTATTGTACTATTGTATCTTGAATAAAGTATGTTTGTATGTTTGTTTGTAAGAACAGACAAACCACATTAATTATCTTGAGATTTTGGCCTGTTTCTTCACAATTAAAACTTTCTGCCTTAGTTTATCATATTAAGACAATGATTGAAAATACAACCGCAATTTTCTACATCAATAATATGGGCGGTAGAACTATTTCATGCAATTGGCTTACAAGAAATTTGTGGCTGTGGTGTAATGAAAGAAACTTGTGGATTACCGCAGCCCACATCCCGGGAAAACTTAATGTCATAGCAGATACCGAATCAACGAAAACCTACCAAGACACTGAATGGAAGCTTGACCCACTTGTTTTTAACAGGACTTCTTCTTTCTGGAGTAAACACTCAATAGAACGTTTTGCATCAAGACTTGTTCGTGTGCTTCAAGTCATAAATAGGTGCTTCACATTAACGATCATTACAGCAAGTATATTCTTGGCTCATTCCACTGAAGTAAAAGACATGCGAGGAGGTTGTACAAGCACTGCAAAACGTTTTTTTTTTTCATGTTTGGATTTTCACACACTTTGCATAGTGACAATGAAAAGGAATTTACAGGCTAAAAAATGAAACATTTCTGTAAGACAAATTCCATTACACAAGTTCATGATGCTTCAAGAACGCCCACTACACAGGGGCTGGTAGAGTGAGGCAATCGTACTTTCAAAGAAAACTTAAGTACCATTCTTAGAGAGAAAAAGGCTGAGCTCAACAGTTGGTGCAGTGTACTTGGTGAAGCAGCTTACAAAAAAAAAACATAACCATACATGCTGCAACCAAACAAATTCCATACATTGGAGTTGTACCATGGAAGGCCACAAACAACAATGGTTTATCAACAGAGTATAGTGAGCAAACATCAACAATTGTCACACCGTCTTCATCATCCCAGAAAAGGCAGTTAAAAGAGGAATCGGAGCAAAGAAAAAAGATGCAAAAAACTGTAAATGAAACTCAAGAGCAATATAATACAAAAATGAAACAAGCCAAGAGTAAAAAAACTTCCTTTAATGTCGATGACATTGTAGCTATAAAAATTGATAAGGTAGATAAGACCTCAGATATGTCCTCATTGGCAAAGTTCTTCAGGTTGAAAATAACTACAACTTAAACAAATACACAGCTACAAACAATGTTTTTGACTACTCCAAGGAGATTGCCTTTTCATCAGCTTGCAAACAAGAAGTGAATTAAAAATAAATAGATCGGTAACATTGTTGACGTCCAATTGACTGTCACTCTTCAAGATAATTTGCTAATAAATTTCCCCTGTATTGTTCTAGTTATGTTTTAACTTAAATGAGTCCATATGGCCAAAGGGTACCCCAAAGCAAAACAACCCCAACCTTGCACAAAAGCAAACTGAGTATTTAACCCTTATCACTAAACTAAGGGCTTAACCCTAATTACTGAAATGCAAAAGTAGCCCTAACCTTCCATAAGAGTTAACCATTTGAAAGAAGCGCTTAACTCTGATCACCAAACTAAGGACTTAACCCTAATTACCGAAATGCAAAAGTAGCCCTAACCTTCCATGAAAGCTAACCATTTAAAATGAGCGTTTAACCCTAATCACTAAACTAAGGGTTTAATGTTAATTGAAACAAAATGAAGCAGTATTCTTATGCAATTACCAACTTGAGTTTAAAAAATGAAGATAGTTTAAAAATAAGAAGCTTACTTCCAAAATTCCTAGGTGAAAAAGATTTAACTTAGTTAAAAAGAATAACCTAGTTTAAAAAAACAACCTAAGTTAAAAAAATTTTAACCTGAATTTCGATTTGACCTGTAACATCTGCAATGCGTAGGTAGAAAGCGATGAAGATTTATTGAAGTCAGCATTTGACAGCTCAGTTAGTGCAACCACTGGAAGCCATGCAAATGCTACCCTCAGTGAAACGGTTCCAGAAATCCAGAGTTCTGATTTGTGCAGTAACCTACAAGCTGGAGGAATTGCTGACATTTCCTGGGATTCTAATGGACGTGCAGCAGATTATCAGCGTGTTGAAAATCAGGATTTGTTAGAGAGTACAAATGGACGTGCATCTGTTGTTGCAGCCTCAAATGCTGATCAGCTGATTGAAGAAATCCGCAAGAACGGCCTAAAACATGAAATTTGAAAGACAACTTTCACAGAGCCTAAATCCATAGATAATTTCCATATTATATTTGAGGTGGATTTTATGGGAGAAAAAGCAAGGGATCTAGGTGGGCCACGCAAAGAATGGATCCGCCTTATGAGTTTGGCAATCAAGGAGAAGTATTTTGATAATGGCCTCGGAGAAAATCTGTCTGATCATTATTTCAATGTGGGCATCATGATGGGTATTGCTCTCCTGCGAAACGGACAGTTGCCAACTTTCCTACCAGTTAATGTCATTGAAGAATTGGTGGCATCGAGGAGTGTTCGTTGCATTGTCAAATTGCAAAAAGGATTGGATGTGTTTGGGTTTTCGAAGATATTTGAGGTGCCAATATTGCTTCATCTACTCAGGCCATCAACACACAAGCTTGCTGCAAGAAAGCTTCTCAATTTATTGACCCCTGAATTCTCTCAAGAGGGATCCACATCTTACCTAAGAGAAAAGCAATTTTAATGCTTTATTTGTAAAATATGTACGAGAAGTTTCGAGTGGCCGGAGAGATGGAGTCACTCTGAGTCATCTTTTGGCAATTGTCACTGGGGCTTCAGAGAAACCAGTCCTGGGATTTGTCCTTCACCCCTCTATTACATCTGCTTCACGTGAAGAATCAAATAAGGTAAATGTCAATATCATTTATTAACAATGCTTAATTAATTAAATTCTGCGGCTTGCTGAATGTGGAGCTATTCAATTGTACTCTGGCTTACTATAGTTAGAGCTCAACAGCAAAATGCTGTACATGTACACTGTCCATGTAATTTTAAAATCTATATAAAAATTATTTACTGTAAAGTATGGTATTTTAACGGCAACGTTTGCTTTGGCATGGAATGAGGGAATGAAGCTGAAAGCTGCTAGATAATAATAAAATCACTAGCACTAGGTAAGGGGGTGTTGTTAACTGTTGTGTGGTGTTCTGGTGTTAGCATTGTATATCTGGCATAACTGTCCGGCATTGTACTCTAGAGATTTTTATTTGTTTCTAAATATTTTTCAGGTTGCAGACTCAACAGAGTATCTTCCCTATGGTTACCTTCCAACTGCAAATGCCTGCAGCAATTAATCTTGCCCATAGGTTTCTTGACATCCCTCTACCTCTATAATCTTGCCTTTGTAAATGCTCATTTTGGAAAAATATAATAACATACTAGATGCATTAAATATACCAAGAAAGAGGTGACTTGTACTTTGAATGCGCTAGAAATATGTCTAATAATAAAATTACTTTGAAGTTAGGTTTGACGCTTCATTGAGTGACGTGCCTAACTATTTTATAACTTGATCTCTCCCTTACAAACAGATTATCACTTTGTTGAGTACTATAAGTCACTAGTCTCAGGGTTTGGTATTAACTACTGGTTTCCCTGCCTAAAGCCACTCAGTCACAATCGGTGGAATTTGTGTTCATGTATTGAATAGTTTCAGGTTGTCTGGTTTATACGAAGAAATGTGCATACGTTTACATCAGAGCGATGGTGAAGATATATTTTTCAGCACAACGGTATTTTATTGTTATTGGTGCTTTAGATAAGGGGCATCTGTAGCCTTGTAACAATGCCGCCTTTTTGCAAATTGTTGGATTTGATCGTGATTCCACTGTTATGAAATTGTTTTGCTGTTGGTTACTATCAACCATGTTTAAAACAAATTAGGTGATGTTTAATAAATGGGCAGCAGTGTATTAGGCTTGATAAAACACGAACTGCGAATTTTATTGAACGTCTTCAAAATCTTCTGATGTAAATCAACTCATTCTTGCACTAATATTAATATACGTAAAGTTTAGCACACACCCCAAGACACTTATTAAGCATTAATTTCTTTTGTATTTTCTTTATGAATTATTAGTGAGTTTTTGAAGATTAGTTAACTTTAAAATGTTCATTTTATACATTTGTTCTTATGTTTACAAAGAATGCAATTAGCCAATGCTTCCACCATGTTATATAATATTTGCGTGTCCCAATAACCTGGAGAGCTATGCCGGTTGGAGTCTTGTACTCCTGGTAGGGTCACCCAGCCGGACAGGTCGACGGGTAGGCGCCTGTACAAAAAGTGATCCCCTGGCCCTCCAGGTTAGGGGTTTGGCACAGGGCCAACAACCCTGTCCTGTAAAAAAATATTCTGTTACGGAAACAGCAACAGAGGATACAACCACAACTGTGTGCAGTGGCCTTTCAGAGTCACCTCAAATGACACGGATGAATGGCAGTGGTGAAATTCGCAAGTAAGCCACCGACAGGATTATGAAAGTCTTAGGCACCACGACTAAGACCAGAATAGGTCTTTGGAATATGCGAACCCTGTTCGAACGGAAAAACAGCTGAAATGAGGCGCTATTGCTTACATATTCTAGAAGGCAGTGAAAGCAGGTGGACAGGTTCTGGAAGAGTGAAGACATCAACGAAAGAGATTGTGTTGTATGCTGGCAGGGATGACAACCAACAGCACGAGAGAGTTGCCATTATACTCAAGAAAGGATTGAAAAAGTACCTCTTAGAGTGGAAACCAATCAACAACAGACTTATGACAGCTAAAATGAAGGGAAAGCATGCTAACTTGTCCTTTGTCCAATGTTATGCACCAACGAACGACAGTGATGACACCACGAAAGACAGCTTCTATGCACAACTGCAACCAGAACTGGACCTTAGTGCAAAGGTAGGAAGTGATAATTCGACCTATGACAGAGCAATGGGAAAGGAAGGCTGTGGTACTATGAATGAAAATGGAGAACGTCTTGCAGAACTGTGTGCAGCATACAACCTGGTCATTGGAGGAACAATGTTCCCTCACCGTGATATTCACAAGCTTACATGGTGCTCTCCTAACGGTAGAGATTGGAACCAGATTGATCACTTGATGATTAATGGCACATGGGGACGTTCACTTCTGGATGTTACAAAAGGAGCTAATGTTGGCAGTGACCATCACATTGACACGGCGTATGTTAAGCTGAAGCTAAGAAGCACTGGTCCAAAGCCACCAGGCAACCAGCGCTTCAACGCAGAAAACTTGAAAGAGCCATCAGTGAAGAATGCCTTCATCACTCAACTCAGAAATCGATCTCAATCTTTGGCGGTTCTGTCTGATGAGCCCGAACCAGATGAAGTCAACAATATATGGAAGCAAGTACAATTCACTTTCACAGAGAGCAGCAAGGCATGTCTAGGTTTTAAGAGGGCAGTAAAGAAGAAGTTGATAAAGCCAGCAACCTTAAGAGCCATCGAGAGCAGACGAAATCTGAAGAAGAAACTACTTGATACCAAATCAGAAAGGTTGCTAGAAGATCCAGTACAGAGAGCGCTATAAGATCCAGTACAGGGAGGCTGACCGAAGTGTTAAGAGAATGGCAAGAGCTGACAAACGCGCATATATTGATGAACTTGCTAGCCCGGCAGAAAATGCAGCCAACAGAGGAGAGCAGGGAAGGGTTTACAAAATCACAAAACATGTATGCGGCAAGTATGGGGGCAGAAAGCTAGCCCCTGTCAAGGATTTACAGGGTAGACTGCTTACCACCGAAAGAAACCAAGAAGCTGGTTGGGCAGAGCACTTTAAGGATGTCCTCAACAGAACCCCGACCATAGTTGAAGCTGACATTCAAGAGGTTGAGACCGACCTGGATGTGAACACAGATCCTACAAACAAGCAGGAATTCATTGTAGCCATGAAAACCTTTAAAAACAACAAAGCTCCTGGCCAAGACAACCTGAATGCGGAGCTTATTAAGGCTGACTCTGAACTTTCAACAACGAATCTACAGCCCCTTTTTACTGCAGTGTGGGAGCAGGAGGGAGTGCCAGATGACTGGACCAAAGGTACCATCATAAAGATCCACAAGGAAGGTCCACTAAGTGACTGCAATAATTTGTGCAGCGTCACCCTCCTGTCCACCCCAAGTAAACTCCTGGCAAAGATTACCATCCAATGAATCTCCAGTGCAGTAGATCAGCAGCTCAGGCAAGAACAGGCTGGATTCCGCGGGGGTAGGGGTTGTGCAGAGCAGCTATTCACACTACGTGACATCATCGAACAATGCACCGAATGGCAGAGGCAGCTGTACATAAACTTTGTAGATTTCCAAAAGGCTTTCGACAGAATGCACAGAGACAGCTTGTGACGCATACTTCGAGTCTGCAGTGTTCTCCATAAGATTGTCCAACTTATCAAGAACTTCAATGAAGCCTTCACTTGAAGCATAGAGAACAGTGATATCAGTTTTGAAATAAAGAAAGGCGCTAGACAGGATTGCGTGATGTCTGTATTGCTTTTCAACTTAGGCATTGATTGGGTGATGCGCCGTACTACCGAAGACCATCCTAGGGCCATCAGGTGGACCCTCTTCTCTATCTTAGAGGACCTAGACCCTCAAGCAACTGTTTCTGTTTCATCTGTTGTTGTGGAAGACGAAAGAAGGATCCCGAAGCCTCTGTGTGACTTCAAATGGCCTCCTAGACCGTCTTAAACCAAGCCTTACCACGGGGAACCCAGACTCATGCTCTTGCCGCCGCCACTTTGACCACGTCATAACGTGTGCCTGGGCTCTATGTGGCCTAGCCGCCAAATTTAGTATCTTGTCTTCCAACGCATGTTGTCGAAAACAGATTTTCAGAAATGAGAAGTGGTGCCACTGACATGCCCCTACAGCTTGAGTTCGATTACAGATTCAGCAGGGCAATCAAAGAATGACTGAAGAGGCAATGTTTTACACCATTTTTACTTCACAGCTCCCAAGTCCTACTTCCCTCAGGTTTTCACCACAACACATTACAAGGATTTACTCAAGTTACGCCCTCCAGAGGCAAAAAAAACTATCTGAAAAGCAGGTGAATGACATGAGGATTGAACTGGAGAGCAATGTATGGCCACAGCATCCCCAAGAAAACAGTGCGAGACATGAAAACAAAGGACAATCCAGGAACTCTGCCTACAAATCTGTACACAGCCAGCTCGAAAGGTAAACGAGAAAACAAATACAGGAAACAATGGCTAGCATTTTGGGGATCAAGGGAGCAGCGCAAAAATTTTCGGGATCAAGGGAACACGAGCTAAAACATTTTTTGGGAGCAAGTGAATTTACTAATGGGGAACAAGAGATAAAATCCAAAACAATTAAGTGCTGATAGGAATATGCTGTATACTGTCGGTTTAAACGTTCAAGTTATTTATTTCACGTTGAACGAAGAAGAAGGATTAGATAATTATCAGAGAGCGAAGGTGACCTTGAATAAATATTTCAAACCGCAAGCAAGCCTGCAAATGTTCCATATGAAAGCCTTTGTTTTTGTGAAAAGAGTCAACTGGACAAGGAAACCATCGAACAGTTTAAGACCAGATTGAGACAAAAAGCCCAAACCTGGAAAGCTTCTTCAGAAGGGTAACAAAGTACAAGTGGAGAGGTTGGTAGTGAGTTGAATAGCAGAGGCGGATCCAGGGGAGGGGTGATGGGGGTTGCAACCCCCCCTTTGGGCAAAATTTTTTAGTTATTTTTTTTTTATTCTTCCTGAAAAATAATTGAATAAAATTGTTTTTTGCATTAAAGGTTACTACAATAGTGTACAACCCCCCCTTTAAAAAATTCCTGGATCCGCCCCTGAATAGTGAGTGTGGGAAGACGGGATGCGAGGACAGGACATTTGAGGCTGTTTGTAAAAGTAAGGGGCAAAACAGTGGCCGATGAGCTGCGGGACCGCGTAGACCAGATGTCAGAAAAAGGAGTGACACACCTTACGATATAAGGCAAATTGTGAAAATAAGAGGTTTGCTAGTAACAATGACTACTGATTCAGGTACTAGTTGCAATACCATAGGTCATAATGTGTGGGAACGTCTGAAAGAAAATAAGGTTAAATGTTGTATCCAAATGGTAGTAATCAGCCATTAAAAGTTGCAGGCACGTTTACTGCAGATGTGTCTGTTGGAGAGTGTCGAATTTGTTGTTATTGAAATTAAGGATACGCCCTCCTTGGCAACTGCCATTGCCTTAAAAGTTTTGAAACTGGGTACTCAAGTTAACTCACTGAAGGTATCTGCAGA
Organism: Meandrina meandrites; assembly: GCA_963693305.1. Lineage (NCBI taxonomy): Eukaryota > Metazoa > Cnidaria > Anthozoa > Scleractinia > Meandrinidae > Meandrina > Meandrina meandrites. The sequence goes on from OY855913.1 coordinate 16,704,130, forward strand.
TGGAGCAGAAGGGGAGCCTAGTTTTTATTTAAGTTTCCGGGATGTTTTTAAGGTATTGGCAAATTGAAGGATTTGTGATTGATTCAGAGGTACAACCCATAGCACAGCCAATCGGATGAGTTACATACCACCTACGTGATAAGCTGAGTGACAACTAGATGAACTTGTTAAAATTCTTAAACTTGACGATATTGAGAAAGTGAGTGGACCCAGCTCGCAGATATCACCAGTTGTAGTGACACCAAAGCACGATGTGTGGACATGCGGCAAGCAAACGTGGCAGCACAACGGGAACGTTACCCAATATCCACCATCAATGAAGTCCACTTTTCTTCTTCAGGTTGTTTTTACTACTTAGCTTGTCCTCTTTCCCTTGAACTTCAGTGGCATCATTGGAGTGTGAGGCTGATGAAAAAAATTTACCATCTTTATTATTTACTACACGATGTACCATTCACTGCACGTTTTGTAAAGCCTTCCCAATGCATGCATGTTCATCCTTAGTTAATGGCTACGACAACTTTAAATGCGAAACACCTGTTAAGCACTCGAAGACTAAGGGCAATATTTATTATTTATTGTAGAGACTGTTAGTTTAACAGATGTAGTGGTAGTGCAAAAGCAGCTACCTAGCAAAAAGCATCTCTGGAAGGTTTTGCCAGACAGGAAACGCCCAGCGGGTAAACCTGCAACCAGAGCTTGAAATTAACGTTGCTTACTTGTTAGGGAAAGAGGAACTCCTGTTTATTTAGTAACGTCCTCTGCTTTTGCTGCACAATAAAATGGAGTATCCGTCAGCTCAAACTATGACAATGGCATCAAATACCCGCAATTTATTTCTTCTAGTTATGAAAGCATGAAATCCAAGTAAAAATAACTTGCAAACTTTTCTTTTCTGTTCTGACTTTCTGTTCTGGGGCTTTCGAAACTGGAAACAGAAGTTTCTGGTTTGGCTGAAAATGCTCTCTACGACAAAACTGCCCAACAGCCGCTTCATCCGCTCTTTCTGGAAGATCGTGTTCATGTCCTCAAATTAGCTACTAGTGTATGGGAGCCGGGCATTGTCCAGGATATGGATAGTACATCACGTTCCTACTTGGTGAACACTAAAAGAGGAGGCATACCTAGAAGGAATTGTCCTCATCTCCGTGCGACTAGAGAGTCTTTCAAGTTTCAAAGTGACGAGGTCCCTGCTGATATTTCAGATGATGACTCCATTCTGCATGAAGCCAAGAGTGCTGAAGGTGCTGCCTGTACTTCTCCTGAGCCAGTGGAAATTGTGTCTTCAGGCTCCACCACAGATCCTTCTCCTGTGCTGCCACTTAGGGTCAACGCTCAAGATAGACTAAAGTTCTACGCAAGAAACGTGTATTTTACATTTGAACATTTTCCCTTCTGTTTAGCATTTGGGGGATGTAAATTGTCAATGATATCATTCTGTCATTTCTGGCCTGCGGTTTAGCAGTAGTGCCCAGGGCGCTCGGATATATAAAGTCATCAATTTATTTGTGTCTTCTTCTGTTGCTTGCTCGCTAAGAAGAAAATAATGCCGGATGCTAAACAGAAATCTATTAGCTTCTATTCCAACCTGTATCAAGGCTGATGACAAGATTGTTACTGATAAACAAAGCATTTCGGAATTGTTGAATACTTACTTAACATCTGTTGTGAACACGTTATTTGAATCATGCAGGCATGCAAGACCAGTTTTTAATTCTACAATCGAGGAGCTGTTTACAAAGAAACATTTTGAGTTCACAGCAGTGGGTAAGCCGTTTGAGCTCGACTTTTAAAGGTTAGCCTCTCTCCTCCGCAGAGGCCTCTTTTATTTTTTCGCAAGCGCGCGAAGCCTGGGGAGAATAGAAACGAAAGCGCGCTGGGGACACTGGGAAGGGGAAAAGGAGAGGCGAGAAGCCTCAGCCAGATAATGTGCGGTTCTCAGGACAGTTTTGCGGTTCTGTGGTCATCCTTTAATTATGGCTGAAGGAGACGACGATTTCAACGACTTCGAGTGTTCTTTTAAAGATCTAAGTACAGAAGGTAAGTAGACGCATTTTGGTGAAGTTTTGATCCTTATTCTCGTTTTTTTGGCCAGTTCAGATTTTGGTGTGAATGTCCGCCATTTTGGATTTATTTGAAACAGTTTTCCTTCTAATAAATCTATGTTTTTTCGATCTTACCATTCTTAAAATCGAAAATGACGACGGATGTCAGCCAATCACTAGTACTCCAGTAAAGGATAGCGCCGGTGGATCCTCAGGAAAGCATTCTTTGACGCTGAGTTCCCAAGTGTGCGAATGAGCCAAGCCGAAAGAGGCATCAAAGATCAACTAATATATATATAAAGCAGTGCTAAAGGATTTGACGGCTACACAGGCTGTTTCGAGACAAGCAACAGGCAGAACAGCCCATTACTCTAACAAATCTCCGTGTGGCATCTAGTGGCATGGTGTTGATGCACAACAACACAGTCGTTAAAGATGTCCCCACAATGTCTGTCCCTTTCAACTAGCTACCACCTGCAGCTCTGCCAGTCACAAGCATAGATGACATCATCAAAAACAAAAAACAAGGCGATACGATTACAGTATCTGGGACTGTTAAATGGAATGGAGAAGCGAAAACCCCAAGCAACTCAAAGCGCAAAGTAAGAGATGGAAAACTGATCGACTCTTCTGACGCCATTGATGTTTCATTATGGGAAAAGCATATAGTGCAGATCAAAGAAGGGGAATTCTGCCAAATAACCAACTGCAATGTAAAGCGTTTCTATGGAAAGAAGCTGAGCACTTCGCATGAAACAGTCATCAAATCTGCTGAACAACAAAAAATAACTGAGGTCAACTTAAAAACAGCTGCCTTAAAACAACACATTTGCTGTCCAGAAGTAGAGAATGTTTTCATCGACATGCAGGCAATGTGCAACACCAAAGGCTGCAAGACCAAGATAACAGAAACTTGGAAAGGAGAGAGCAGTATCGTAGAATTGGATTAGAAATGAAAGAATTTGAAGAGTCTGACCATGAGGACTTTGTTTCCTTGTTTAACAATGTAGTAAAAGAAGAATTACCTGAGGGAATGCGCATATTTTGGGAAGGGCAAGCTAATGCTCTTCACTTCAAAGGCCCGCAAAGAAAATGGTGCGCTGTGCATCATGCAATCGGGTTATGTTAGTAAAAAACTGTTACTCGAAATGAACACCACCTTTCAATTAGAGAAAGATGACAAAAAGTACACTGTTATGGCAAACCAGAACACCATCAGCAATTATCTAAATGAAGATATCTTCCAATATAAAGACAATGTTGATGAACTCATGTTAAAACTGCTCGTGCTTGAAAACGTAGACTTTGAGTTATCTACCAATGGAAGGATGATCACTCAAATAGTTAATCATCAGGAGAAACCTGACGAACAAACAAAGCAAGATTAAAATCAAAGCTATGAGATCAAGAACTACAGCAACAGACATAAACATTTCAAATTATAGACATGTGCAATAGCACCTCTTGTTCCATTGTCCTAGAAAGTAGTTAGTACTATTTAGAACAATACAGTAATCTCCTTTTCAATATATTAGTGAAGCATTCATGTTCAAGTTTCAATGAATTTTTTAATCAGATATCTTTATATAGGCAAAGTTGTACTTCATCTGAAATTTGATCTCGCTTTCAACTGTTGTTGCTGGAAAACGTAGACTTTGAGTTATCTATCCATAAGAAGATGAAAATTGAAATAATTGACCATAAAGAGAAACTTAGAGAACAAATTTAATCATAACTATAGGATCAACAGGCACATAAACATTTCAAATAATATATTTTTACAACAATACAATAATCTACCTTTCAGGATATTATTGCAGCGTTCACGTTTGAATTTTATTCACAACTTTCATGTTCAAGTTTCAATGCATTTTCTCGTGAAATCTTTTTATCTTCAACAACATATATATATTTTTACAAGTTCCTATTTTTATATGAACCTTTGCATCACCCTCATAAATAACAAAGTTAGAATTTTTCTGAAAATGTTTTAGAAAATACCTTTACAGCTTTCACTTCAAGAAAATATATTTAAATTAGCAGACTTAAAATTTAAATATATTATATAACGTTCATGTTCAACATGTTCAAATATTTAACAAATAAACTTTCGAAGAATTTCACTTGAAACGGATGCCTATTTCAAGTGACCGCTACCCATGAATTTTTCTAAATATTTTTTTTTTGTTAATCAACTTTATACTGGTAATTACTTCGTTCTTTAATTTTGTGCCGAAATAATTTATGTGAATGTGGTTGTATTGTATGTAGATAATGAACAAGACCGGTACCCTGAAGAAGGAAAAAGTGATGAGGAATAAGGAATAAGTCCATTAAATAGTCAGTCATGGATACCCAGCTAAGGTAAACCATTTTTACTGTGTCACCAGCGGTACTCAAAGAAGAGTATCCACTTTTCCAATGGACCCCAGCACAGTGTCTCTACAACAGGGGGCCCAAACAGAGGCATATGCAACTTTTACAACCAAAATGGCAAATGTTCTAGAGACCCCTGCTATTTCAGGCATATATGTAACAAATGTAGTGGGTCCCACCCAGGGTTTGAGTGCCATGTCCGTTCCATGCGGCAACCAGAGCAAGATAAGGGGAGGAATAGAGAAAGTGACCATGGAAGCTCATGGTCAAGCTCCTCTAGCTCTAACCGAAAGTGAGGACCACATTTGGCCCTCAGATCTGTTTGATTTTCACTTATTTGCAGATGATGCAAATTTATTCTGTGAGAATAATAGTCTCCAGATACTACAAAATAGGATAAACTCTGAATTAATTAATATTCATACTTGGCTAAGTGCTAACAAACTCTCACTTAATATAGAAAAATCAAATTTCATACTTTTTCATCCGCCTCAAAAAAGATTACAGGATTCCACTTTTAATCTCCTTTTAAACAACAAACAATTGAAAAGAGAGTATTGTATTAAGTATCTTGGCATACTAATTGATTCACACCTAAGTTGGAAACATCAAGTAGAATTTATAGCTGGGAAAATTAGAAGAAGTATAGGCATTTTATCTAAGTTAAGACATCATGTAGATCTTAATATTCTGTTAAAATTATATTACGCCTTAATTTACCCCTTTTTGACCTATGGTATCATCATTTGGGGCAATACATATGAATCAACACTTAAACCAATATTTATACTACAAAAGAAAGCCATGCGTACTATCACTTTTTCCCAATTTGATAGTCCTTCCAGCCCTTTGTTCAAATCTCTTCAAGTTATCAAATTCTTTGATCTTGTCACATTTTATATTGCTATATTCATGTATAAATTTCATTACGAGCTCCTTCCTATTGCCTTTCATTCTTTTTTTACTAGAGTAACTAATATTCATAATTATAATACTAGGCTTGCAGCAAAACAATCTTATTATCTTCCTTCTGTAAGAACTAATTATGGCAAGTTTAACATTAGGTTTCAAGGCCCCTCTATTTGGAACTCCATTGATGATCATATAAAGTTATCATCTGCATCAATGTTTAAGAAAAAAATGCAAGTTGAGTATCTCGAAAGATACTAGCTAGCGCCTGTATTGATCAACTCTAAGGCTGTTTTGCTCTATTTTTTTCCTCGATTATTTTCCTCTTTTTTCTAATATGTTTTTGTCTTTTTTTCATTTTGCTCACTGTAATGTTCTGTAATGTTCTGAAATGTTCTGTGTTGTTGTGTGCTTTACCGACCTAAATTTGTATCACATAATTGTAACACTGGCTGCCTGCCCTTTTTAACTCTACAGTTATTTCAGGCAGCCAGACCCCTAATTACTTATTATTTATACTATATATATTTTCTTTCTTGTAATTTATTAGGCTAAATAAAGTTGTTGTTGTTGTTGTTGTTGTTGTTGCCCCTTCCCATCCCTATTAACGTACAAAGACTTCAGGACACATTAGCTAATCACCCTGACAAATGTACAAATTACTAAATATAATAAAATATATACACATATACATATTATAATGTTTTAGCATTTAACAACTGTTAAATATTTACTTAAGTTAATAAAAAGAGCTGTATATCACATCTGTATCCCACTTGCTCATAACTGGGGCAACCACCAAAGGTCAAATACTTTCACACAAAAACCCTGTATTATCATATTTTACATTTTAATGTTGTATTCTAATAAAATACTGTACTTTCAACTACACTTAACTAAAGAAAAAAATTTATCTCACTTTAATCTATGATTTGTAGTGCAATCATATGTAATGAACTCAGAGTGCTATGTATATACATATAGGTTTGAATTTAATGTAAAAACAGAGGGCAAACTGACTAATTGCAGTAGGAAGCAGTTACTCTGCTGACAAGACACTTTTCTGTTCATTTACTGGAAGCCTTGTAGAGGCAGCATTTGGGCTAATGGCTTGCTGTTATTTGTTTATGTTCAATCACCCGGTTGGGTTTATAAATTAAAGTACATTTTGCATATTCTTGATGGAAAGATTAAGCCGCCAGGTTCTTCATCACTTTAGTCAGCCTGCTAAATAGTGCATACCAACTGAAGAGAGCCTCAAGACTCCAAACGAGCCAAGGAGTGAAACAGATAAAAGTACTGTTGAATGGAATACTGAAGAAAGCCTCAAGACTCCAAACGAGCCAAGGAGTGAAACGGATAAAAGTACTGTTGAATTGAATGCTGAAAAGAGCCTCAAGACTCCAAACGAGCCAATGAGTGTAAACGATAAAAGTACTGTTGAATGGAATACTGAAGAGAGCCTCAAGACTCCAAACGAACCAATGAGTGAAACAGATAAAAGTACTGTTGAATGGAATACTGAAGAGAGCCTCAGGACTCCAAACGAATCAATGAGTGTAACAGAAAAGTACTGTTGAATGGAATACTGATATGGAATACTAATACTTGTTTCCTTATTTACAGTGTCCACAATTAGTGCAACAGTGCTAAATACTCTGACACTTAAATAAAGTGATTTATTTATTACTGAAGAGCCTCAAGACTACAAACGAACCATTCAGTGTAACAGATAAAAGTACTGTTGAATGGAATACTGAAGAGAGCCTCAGGACTCCAAACGCACCAATGAGTGTAACAGATAAAAGTACTGTTGAATGGAATACTGAAGAGAGCCTCAGGACTCCAAACGAACCAATGAGTGTAAAAGATAAAAGTACTGTTGAATGGAATACTGAAGAGAGCCTCAGGACTCCAAACGCACCAATGAGTGTAACAGATAAAAGTACTGTTGAATGGAATAATGAAGAGAGCCTCAGGACTCCAAACGAACCAATGAGTGTAACAGATAAAAGTACTGTTGAATTGAATACTGAAGAGAGCCTCAAGACTCCAAACGAACCAATGAGTGTAACAGATAAAAGTACTGTTGAATTGAATACTGAAGAGAGCCTCAGGACTCCAAACGAACCAATGAGTGTAACAGATAAAAGTACTGTTGAATGGAATACTGAAGAGAGCCTCAAGACTCCAAACGAACCAATGAGTGCAACAGATAAAAGTACTGTTGAATGGAATACTGAAGAGAGCCTCAAGACTCCAAACGAACCAATGAGTGTAAAAGATAAAAGTACTGTTGAATGGAATACTGAAGAGAGCCTCAAGACTCCAAACGAACCAATGAGTGTAACAGATAAAAGTACTGTTGAATGGAATACTGAAGAGAGCCTCAAGACTCCAAACGCACCAGTGAGTGTAACAGATAAAAGTACTGTTGAATGGAATACTGAAGAGAGCCTCGGGACTCCAAACGAACCAGTGAGTGTAACAGAAAAGTACAGTTGAATTGAATACTGAAGAGAGCCTCCAGACTCCAAGCAAACTATTGAGTGAAACAGATAAAAGCACTGTTAAATGGAATGCTGAAGAGAGCCTCAAGACTCCAAAACCAACCAATGAGTGTAACAGATAAAAGAACTGTTGAATGGAATACTGAAGAGAGCCTCAGGACTCCAAACAAACCATTCAGTGTAACAGATAAAAGTACTGTTGAATGGAATACTGAAGAGAGCCTCAAGACTCCAAGCGAACGATTGAGTGTAACAGATAAAAGTACAGTAAAAACCCGCATATAAGAGCGTGTGGATTAAGAACACCCAGGCTGAAATTTGGTAAAAAAGGAGAACATATATAAGAACACATTCAGCCTGAAAAATAAAAAAATTGTTCTTATATATAAAACCTCTTCCCTTTTACATAAGGAACATGCAGTGTCTGTAACCTCACAATGGCATAAATTATTGTAAGGAAATAATTGAGAATTAATTAATTAAAGTATTGTGTTGCCCACTCTTATTTCATCATGGTCTAGTATGTCCCTTACAGTTAAAAAATAAGAACACTTAAGAACACTTTCAGCCTGATTTTGCATTAAATACCCGACATATAAGAACCCAATAAGCCTGAATCCCAAAAATGGGTGTTCTTATATGCGGGTTTTTACTGTACTGTTGAATGAAATACTGAAGAGAGCCTCAAGACTCTTAACGAACCAATGAGTGTAACAGATAAAAGTACTGTTGAATTGAATACTAAAGAGAGCCTCAGGACTCCAAACAAACCAATGAGTGTAACAGATAAAAGAACTGTTGAATGGAATACTGAAGAGAGCCTCAAGACTCCAAACGAACCAATGAGTGTAACAGATAAAAGAACTGTTGAATGGAACACTGAAGAGAGCCTCAAGACTCCAAACGAACCAGTGAGTGTAACAGACAAAAGTACTGTTGAATTGAATACTGAGGAGAGCCTCAAGACTCCAAACGAACCAATGAGTGTAAAAGATAAAAGAACTGTTGAATGGAACACTGAAGAGAGCCTCAGGACTCCAAACGAACCAATGAGTGTAACAGATAAAAGAACTGTTGAATGGAACACTGAAGAGAGCCTCAGGACTCCAAACGAACTAATGAGTGTAACAGATAAAAGTACTGTTGAATGGAATACTGAAGAGAGCCTCAAGACTCCAAACGAACCAATGAGTGTAACAGATAAAAGTACTGTTGAATGGAATACTGAAGAGAGCCTCAAGACTCCAAATGAACCAATGAGTGTAACAGATAAAAGTACTGTTGAATGGAATACTGAAGAGAGCCTCAAGACTCTTAACGAACCAATGAGTGTAAAAGATAAAAGTACTGTTGAATTGAATACTGAGGAGAGCCTCAAGACTCCAAACGAACCAATGAGTGTAAAAGATAAAAGAACTGTTGAATGGAATACTGAAGAGAGCCTCAAGACTCCAAACGAACCAATGAGTGTAAAAGATAAAAGAACTGTTGAATGGAATGCTGAATAGAGCCTCAAGACTCCAAACGAACCAATGAGTGTAACTGATAAATGTACTGTTGAATGGAATACTGAAGAGAGCCTCAAGACTCTTAACGAACCAATGAGTGTAAAAGATAAAAGTACTGTTGAATTGAATACTGAGGAGAGCCTCAAGACTCCAAACGAACCAATGAGTGTAAAAGATAAAAGAACTGTTGAATGGAATACTGAAGAGAGCCTCAAGACTCCAAACGAACCAATGAGTGTAAAAGATAAAAGAACTGTTGAATGGAATACTGAAGAGAGCCTCAGGACTCCAAACGAACCAATGAGTGTAACTGATAAATGTACTGTTGAATGGAATACTGAAGAGAGCATCAAGACTCCAAACGAACCAATGAGTGAAAGAGATAAAAGTACTGTTGAATGGGATACTGAATACTGAATACTGAATTCTTTTTCTTGCCACCTTATTACGCATTTTTATTCTGTAACTTTTCACACATTTTGTATCATTCATTAAAGGCTGTAGTTTGGCACCCGAAAGCTCATTTTTATGAATTTTTTAACCAGAGAACGTCTTAATTTTTAATTATCATGAACCCTGGTTACTCTTCTATTTTTAAGATTAAAGTACTGTTAAATTGGATACTGAACCTCAAGACTCCAAACGAACCATTGAGTGTAACAGATAAAAGTACTGTTGAAGGGAATACTGAAGAGAGCCTCAGGACTCCAAACGAACAAATGAGTGTAAAAGATAAAAGAACTGTCGAATGGAATACTGAAGAGAGCCTCAAGACTCCAAACGAACCAATGAGTGTAACAGATAAAAGCACTGTTGCATGGGTTACTGAAGAGAGCCTCAAAACTCCAAATGAGCCAAAGTTGAACAACAGTGTACAATTGTTGGTTTTGTTGCTCATGTTACAGTGGCTGATTTTTCCTACGCAACAAGGACCCAAATTCATCTTGAGACTACAAGGCAACATTTACTACAGTTTACAGTTTAAAGAAATTAACAGTTTACAAACTATATTTGTATTTTGTTGTTATTGTTGCTCATGTTCCCAATGTGTTTCTCATTTTTTTTTTTTTTTTTACACAGTAAACTTCAAAATCAAAAAGACGTGAAGAAGTTTGGAGGTGAAAAGCCAACTGTGACTACTAAAGTTAAAAGAAATACGCTTATAAGCTTCAATTTGTAATTTGGTCTTGTTATTTAATAAAGTTTTATTATCTTTGTGTTTAATTTCCTTAATTTGTTACATTTACTTAACACATTTTGGTTTTGACAGTTTTGAATTGAATGCTGAAGAGAGCCTCAAGACTCCAAACGAACCATTGTGTGAAACAGATATAAAAGTACTGTTGAATGGAATGCTCTTGTTGCTCATGTTCTCAAATGTAACAGTGCTCTAGATTATGACTCTGTAGAAAAACCTTGTTGAAGTTTACATGTAATGGCATACATGTAAATGCAATAACATTATTCATCTCTTGACTCTGCAATGAAAAATTGACAGTAACTACACTTTAAAGTGAACAACATTGTACAATTGTTGCTATTGTTGCTCATGTTACAGTGACTGATTTTTGCTACGCAACAGAGACCCAGATTCATCTTGAGACTACAAAGGCAACATTTGCTACAGTTTACAGGTTAAAGAAAGTAACAGTTTACAAACTTTATTTGTATTTTGTTATTGTTGCTCATGTTCCCAAAGTGTTTCTGATTTTTTTCTACACAGTAAACTACAAAATCAAAAAAATGAAGACGTTTGGAGGTGAAAAGCCAACTGTGACTACTAAAGTTAAAAGAAATACGCATACAAACTTCAATTTGTAATTTGGTCTTGTTATTTAATAAAGTTTCATTATCTTTGTGTCATTGGTTTAATTTGCTTAATTTGTTACATTTACTTAACACATTTTGGTTTTGACAGTTTCAATTATAAACTCACAAACTCGCAACTCATAAACTCTCTTAGAAGCTGCCTTGCGGAAAAATGCCCCCACTTATTACTTACTTACAATACACCATGCCTGTCGAGGATGGAAGTTCATCAGTCCCACAGATGCCAACTTCCAGGAATGCAACTGACAGCTAGATAGGCCAAGTTCAGGTTAAGCATCAGTGTGGACCCAGACAGTTAATGAACACATGAGGCAGCCACCAGTACCAAAGCATCAGTCTGAGGATGCCCTCATAAACGCTTTTCAAGAAAAGAAGAATTGCTGCATACAGAAGAGCTCGGTCATATCAAAGAAATAAAAGTCATCTCCTCATTGGTTCAATTACTGCAGAAGTTTGCAGGGCCATGCATGTACCCAGGGGTACACTCACTGGACTACAGCAGAATACTCACTGTGTGGTAGCTGTGCAGTAATTTGATGGAAATGTCCAGCAGGGTACAAGGGAAGGTTTTCTACATCAGGGGATGTGAATGGCATGCTGTCAAATAACCTCCAAGCTTCAGCCGCAGTTCTTACATCAGAAATCAATTTTTCAAACATTGAAAATTTTGCAAAGCACCTAGGACTAGATTCATTCCAGCCTCAACTTTCTAAAGAGTTCAGAAACTGTATTGTGCCCCTGTAATTGATGAGTGATGGCAAAACATGAGAGAAGAATTGTGGACACAATTTGCCAATGAGAAGCTTTTTGTAGACGATGATGGCCAGTGCAATTCTCCTGGCTTTAATTTTCAGCCAAAAACCATTGCTACTACAATGCAGGACATAAATGTTGCCAGGCTTGGCACAATTGTGGGCGAAATGACTGCTAGCATTACTTCCCAACTCGTTAAGATTTGACTTGGCTTATTGTCATTTCAACGTATCATTAAGCTTTTCTGTACTTTTTTTTTTAATTGTGATATAATGTTATTATTACCACCGTTTGCATTGATACGCGATTATCCATCGAAACACCCGCGGAAACGTTTACAAGATTTCCATCAATCAAAGTTTGAAGGGGTTTCTGCCAACATTTCAGGCGAGTGATCACAAAAGTGAACTGGCGAAAAATAAATTTTATTCCGCAGCCAAAAGTTAGTGAAAGACACCTGCTTTGAATTCACTATTGTAAAGGAAAAGCTGTCAGAGTGCCATGACGAATTTCAACACGTCCCCACCAATCATCCTGACCACCCAGTTAAGGTTATAGCAGGTGACCCAGTCTTTGTGAATCCAAATTCATCAGATGCACTTTAAGGAAGTGTTGCATAAAGTTGGCATGGCATCCAACGTGACGCACTACAATCCACATGATCTCAAGCTCAAGAGTGGTTCAACATCATGATGGATGGTTTGCCCTACCTAGTGTGCAGGGGTGTTATTGATGATGTTCTGCTTTGTTCTTAATATGGGAAGGAGGTTAAAAAGGCAAGTGTAAGTGAACATTGTATCAAGAACCATCAGGGGAAGAAGTGTAATACTGTGCAGGAATTTGATTGGGTTGTGCTTCGCACTGGCAAGCCTCATTTAGAAATGAACATGGCACATCATTTTATTGACTTGATCTGGGATATATTCCTCTCCAAACTCAGAAGTATATGGGTGGGTTCTGATCATCACAAGACAATAGGTGCGGTTACACGGGGCACTTTAACCGTGGGAATTGCCCTTTTACCACGGGAAACTGTATTTACTAGTGTGACCGACGTTTCCCGAGGTAAATTTCCCGTTTTTAATATCCATGGATACGTCAAAAAGATCACACAAAGCGCCCAAGACATTTACCGTGGTAAGTTGCAATGGTGTTTTGATGCCCAAGGAACAAAAGCCAATCACAATGCTCCGTTTGACAGCAACAAGTAACCGCAAAGTTTCTTTGCAGCTTTCATTCACGCCAAATGACAAACCCATTCGTGCCGGAATTAGTAACTGCTTTGAGACGGTGGATCTGTCGGAATTTCGGGCAATGCTGTGAGTATTTTATGCATTTCAATTGATTTCTCCACCTGTTTACTAGACCGGCTACTTTAACAACGGCTAAAACCGAAATTTTTTATTCTTGTTAGAAATTCGAAAATATATGGTGATTTGTACAATGGAGTTCTCTTTAACCGCCAATACCAGACACACGAACATCAACCTGTACCGTCCAACTTATTAGTCTTTCCTGGTTATCAGCAATGTCAGCAGTTTCACCCTAATGTACAGTATATAATAGTCCCAGTGAAAGCCCGTCGGGTTCCTCAGGTTCTGGCTCAGAGAATGTAAATAAATGGTGGGAAGCGACCGAAGTCAAGATCCTTATCTCTGCATACAAAGACCACCAAGAAAATCTAAAGAACTCCAAGAGTAGTAAGGGGAACAAATCTGTATGGGAGAAGATTTTTGACACTTTGACTGAACATTGCAAAACGGCTGGCATTGGAAGTTCCAGAAGTTTAACTTGTGAAAGACGTTTGTTTTACCTTGGGAAATTCCTATTCACATGTAACCGCTGGAACCATGGTATACTAAAACCCAAGTGTGATGTACCGCGGGAAAATTTACCACGGGAATGCCATTTACCGTGCCGTGTGCAACTGCACCTAATGTCGGTGTTGAGGGAAGAACATATTGGATTGTGGAAAGAGATGTTAATCCCTTACATTAGGGGCAGGCTCACATCAGGCTTTAACTTCTGTTAACGGTCACCACATGGATGAATGAAATTGGCTGTAAGAGCGTCAGATATAGATTCATCTTTGGAATGATGTGGACCTATCTCATCACTGTCATGGTGTTCTGTATAAGTGTGAGATGAAACAACAGTTCCTCTATCACCACAGGACAGTTATCATTTGCACCTTTGTTCCACAGAAGTAGCTCATCGAAATATGCATTAACAGATCTACACAACAGGTTTGTATTATCAAACTGTTGCAATGAAAAGCCCACGTTTACCCACTCGCTTTGTGGCCATTTTTATTGCTTAACTTTTTTTATCCATATGGCAACGGTTAGTGTTTTATCATGACTTGGGATTTCATCCAAGATGGCGTCCAGAGGAGGTGATGATTCCACTTGTGAAGATGTGAACTTGAAAGAGCTAAACAAGTCCATCAACAAACTTAGTATTCATGGTAGGTTATGAAATGACAAGATGTGAATTTTCTGTGTATAGAAAGATTAAATACTCAAGATATGAATCAAGATTGTATTAGGTTTTAGCAGAAGGTTTATTATCTCAGACGATGATGCTGATCATAATATACCCAAAACAAGCACTCCAGTGAAAGAACAAAGAAGAATTGCCAGTCAGTTCGATCAGCCAAGTAATGAAGGTAATGTGGAAGGTGATAAAAATCACAGAACAGGAACAAAACACGATTTGACTCCTGGCTCCAAGCAGAACCCAAATCAGTCAAAGTCTAAACATTCTCTTGTTGGTAAGGTTACATATAGCTTTAGAAATCATTTGTTTATTATCAACATGAAGAAACCTCAATTCGAATTTATTTTTAGCCATTTATGTATGGGAACACATAAGATTTATTTTATATAAATTTATGCATCTTATCTAGAGACCAAAGAAAAGGAGGGGTAGTTTTAAGCAAAGATTTCACTTGCACTGTGTCACTCCCGACTCCCCTTGGGAGATTTTTGTCGGCCATGTGACGTGACCATTGAACTTAAGTCACCATGTGTTCAAGTAAGCGAGTGTTTTGAATCACAGGAGTTAGTCAAAAGTTGTTGTGCCATTCATTTAGCTCGAAGCAAACAGTTTGAAAACCCCACTCACACGTATACATTCACACCCGTATGCCTTTGATGGAAGCGAAGAGTTTTATTCAAGTTGTTGTGACTTTGTTCATCAACCAAAGCTGTGCAGTCGATATGTGCCTTTTGAGCTTGAGCCCATTGTGAGTTATGAGTTTTCAGTGTTTGTTTGAGAGGAAATAAAGACAGGTACTACGGTACTGACACTGTGCATTCAGTAATGTTCGATGCATTTTGAAATTGCTCCTTTTGATACACCTTGTAGGTGGCAAGCCATCTGGGAAGGGAGTTGTTCAAAGAAGGACTATACTTGAGGGTGGTGCAACTGCTGGATTTGCATGGAAAGACGATTTCAAAGTCAGCTGTGACTCTGTACTGGCCAATGTCAATCTTGGCAGTGACTCTGTTGCATTGCTTACAAGAGCAGTAAAACATGTATTCCCATGGGTATCTACCTGGCGGGATAAGGATGGTTGATCCACTACAATTTAAAGACATACATGTACTTATACAATGGAAATTATAAAGTTTTATATAAAATTGGATGTAAAGTTTAGCCATGTCTTTATCAGATATGAAGACGCTCTTTAAACATTAATTTCTTTTGTATTTTCTTTATGAATGATTTATGAGTTTTTGAATGCATCCTTAAATGGTTAAGTCTGAAGCCTTGCTTTAAATATGGCTCCTGGTGGAGTTTGCCTAATATGTAATGATTATGTGTTAGATAGTTAAGGTCCTGATACCACTAAAATCATTGAGTAAATTAATGCTACTTTGTTGATTTGGCGGTTACTTACTATCATTTATCATAAACTCTCTTCTGCTACACATGAATGTTCAACATTAATTTTATTTTGTTGCCTTTAAAGTAACTATTGCTTTATTTGTTGTTATTGTATACATAGCTGACGTGGTTAATATCCAGCAGAAACTGTTAGCAACAGAGGAGGTTTTGAGGCAAGCTTGCGAGTGGTTGACCATTGCCACTGAGGGTATGGCTGAAGTGCAAGTGCTTCTGGCTGAATTCACTAGGGAGGCCCGGGAAAGAGACCAGCTCATGAAAACACTTTTGAACAATTTTAGACCAAACTCGCCAATGCCTGGGTTGTTGATCACGCCAGGTCGACAACGCAACTGACAGAAGTAATTGTCAAAGAAATGAAAACTCTGGAGGAAATTTGTAACCTTGGAGTCAGAGGCTGTCAAGATGTGGATGTTGCTGAACTTATTTCGCCTACTATATTTTAAGAATTTGTTAGTGCTGTTTCAGACAAATGTCTATTACTAAGGAACATTGTGGAGACATTACTAATCAGCAACAGCACAGATAGAAATGTCAACAAAAACCAATAAGCAAAAATTGCTTAGTGGACATGCATCATGCCTTGGCCCTGGTATTGAATAGCAGAAACTCCAAGCACCTCAATGACTTCCCACTTTATTTTGACCTTCTCTGTGTTTTATATGGACAGGGAAAAAAAATCATTAACATGCATCAGTCAGTTGTAATGTCTTTTCTAAATTTTTAATATGTTTTAATTTGCTTTATTTATTTTAAACTGAATCATATAATTATACCTGACAAATGGATGTGAGACTTTTAATTAAAAAATAAACCAGCTGTATCAAAATTCGTGAAAGAAACAAAAAGTAGAAACATTGGCTGAGTGCTATGCTTATGCATGTATGTTGTTTGCAGGAAGAATTTCATGAGCAGAAGAATGGCAAACTTTGAAAAGATCTTGGAGAAACATGCTCCCAGTAAAGCTCCAATGATATCTTTGCTGATGGATAACATCAACATGTACCGGGGAGGAGCACGTCATCAGACTGTTTAAGACCATCTCTCCAAAGATGTGGAACTTTACATCTGTGGTGCAATCATCCCGAACTGCAGTGGGCTGGAGGAATTGCTTCAAAATAAAGAAACTTGCCAGTTTGCACAGAAAGATGTCTCTACCCTTAAAGCTGCTGATCTCTTTATTGGTATGTTTAATTAACAGAGTGTACTTTTGTGGTAGCATCACACTTTGGTACATGCACATGGTATTGAAATGTTCTTGAAACTGTAATAATACTTTATGCCATGTTTTCATCTGATTATTGCCAAGTCCTTTCAACCAAAAATGCATTAGCCACCAGCCCAGGGTAACCTGTCCATACATGTATCTCTGTTTTGATCACAACTGTTTTACTTCGTGATATGTACATGTTGCTTTGTCCAATTACAACATAACAACATTAGAAAAAGTAAATTTTTTCAACTTAGTAACAAGATTGTACTTCCATTTAGATTCCAATCCTGAGCAGTTAAAAGTATTTGACGGGCCCAGAGATCAGTACCTGGTAAAGCTGTTTGATGTTGGTCTCAATCATGTCCACCTGTCCGAAAAAACAATTGGTGCAATGAGTGAACAAGAGTTCCACACCTGGTTAAAAACTTGTAACTTACAGGAGAGCAACTTTATCTCAGTGCAAGTTCCAAAAATCAGCTCCCAAAATGTCACACCAAGGAGCAACTAATACAATTGTTCTTCCTCTTTCAATTGAGAATAATGCAACCATTACTGGAACTTCTGCAATACTGGAACACTTTGGTCAAGAATTCAACATTCAATGTGCCCATGAAAAGGTGGTTTTGCCATATGATGAAAGTAACAAGTCCTTTGACATTGCAGCTGCTAGAAGGCACCATGAT
This sequence comes from Meandrina meandrites, assembly GCA_963693305.1. NCBI lineage: Eukaryota > Metazoa > Cnidaria > Anthozoa > Scleractinia > Meandrinidae > Meandrina > Meandrina meandrites. The sequence goes on from OY855913.1 coordinate 16,721,866, forward strand.
TTCTTGTATTCACTTCAAGAACACAAGGAGGAAATGATTCTTCTTCAAGAAGACTTGACAAGCCTTGAGAAACAACTCCCTGACATTGAGGAAGAAAGTGAAGAGCTAGAGATTGATTGAAAACTTGAGAAAATTTTAAATTAACTGACAAAATGTGGCACGCAAATGAGACAGTTGATGCAGCAGCAGTTGTTGAATTTAACCAGTATTTACATGAAAACTGCAGTCTTTAGGAGAAGGCCAGTTGCCATCACAGAAATGGAAATTTTGCCATTAGTTCAGACACTGATAAATGCTGGGGTGAACCTAAATGTGAAGGAGAGATGTGGTGCTACACCACTAATTTTGGCTGTCATGGAAGGAGCATCCATCCATCCATCCATCCATCCATCCATCCATCCATCATTTGTTTCAATTCCATATATATGCAGCTCTTTTTTGGTGACGATTATTCGGTAGATTAATTTACAATAAAATACTCTTAACTTGCTGTCCTTACAAATTTTGCTTATTCGTGAGAAGATCAACTCCCAATTAAGCAATTGCAGATTGAGATCTTTTTTCCCACTTCTTTGTTCCTGGTGGTTCAATTGTGGAGGCGTTTATACATGTAAAATACATTTTATAAACGCATCTGTTTATAGTGTTGATGTGGTCCAAATGTAATTTTAAAGACTTTCAGTTGTATTTTACCTCTTAAGACCTCTTGTTTTCTGTTAACCTGTACCTTGACTGCAAAATAATTATGGCATTTTACCATCATTCCTGGTTTGTTTTTCAAGCCCTTACACCATCACTTCCATTTCTTGAATTTCAGATAACACCATTTTAAGGTGTCAGTATACCTCAATTGACCACCTCACCTTCTGGCACACAACTGCTCATCACAAGGGAAGAAAATAAGTATGACCCATTCTCATTGGCCTGCTTTATCCCAGATGAAATGGGACTTATCCCAGGGACTTTAAGAAATATAGAGATGTACAGCAAATTGCAACAAAGGTGGTACACTTTGCAAGATGTTAAGGGTTCACAAACTGGCCAAGTGCAGTATTTCCTGAACAGGGAACTTCATCACCTATTGGAGTGTAGCAAGATAACTCACATAATTGAAGGGTAAATAAATTATTCAATACTCATTTCTATTTTGTTACTGTTTTACCCGGTGTTTTGCGCAAAGGCTGGTTATTCGCATACACTGTACCCGCACCAATATACCCAGCAAATTTACAGCCAAACATTTTTGTTTTATCCCTCTCTTGTAGGATTGCATGTGGAGAACCAATGATTACTTCGCGCCCCCAAACGGATAAAAAATATCAAAGAAATAAACTGGCCGTCGGAGGAGCATGCATCCCAGCCACAGTTACTATCAAAGGACCACAAGAATTCCAAAATAAAGTGTTGAGTCATGTTTGTGCAACACTCACAGTGTGCAAAAATTGAGTTTCCATGTCGGTCAGGCTCCAGAATTAGAAGAGATTGTGATTTAGCATGTGAAAATAAGTATTATTGCGGGCGAGCAAAAGCGTCAGCACCACTTTCTTAAACCGTACCTGACTGACTTCCCAACTTGAAGCAAAATGTGGGCACATTTTTGGTATTCTTTTGTTCTTCCAACTGGAATGAATGGTATGTGAGCAAATGGCAGAGCAAAGGCCCTGGTGTTGAGTTCAAGCTCAGTGGTCAATGGTCACGTGAATTTCATGTTGATAGCACAGGAACTGAGGAATGTAATTTTCCAAAGCACACATCACATCCGCTGTTTACTTGTACAAGCAACGGGAGGCTAAACTGCAAATTTTCAGTAAGATATAAGTGATTTGCAAATTCTAAAATCCACAAAAGTTTTCCAGTTCTCTCAAGTAACCTTATGTTCTTACAGAGAGTAGTGCAGACCTTGTCTTCTGAAAGCTTCCATAAGCTTAAACTAAAAGTCAACCCAGTTTGGCTGCATCAAGAAGTCGCACAACAATGGCTCACTACAAATGACAACTACACGGTCCCAAAATGAATCAGAACTATAACGGTTGCTATCAGAGTCTCCTTGAACATCACAAGCAGAATATACGCATTTCTTCTAAAACATGAGAGAGCAGGGAAATTGTGTTTGATAACTTGTTGTGTTGTTATGTTCAGCTTGTTTTGTGATCAGCTGTGTAATGAAACTTTTTATTCATTCATTAAAACTGGTAAGCTCGTATCAAGATTGACTTTGGATGCTGATAATAGCATCAGCAGTTTTGACAAATCATGTTGAAGTTATTGTTAGTCTTGTACTCTAAGCCCCTTTGTTTTAAATTGTCACGTAATTACTTGCCCAAGTTGTGGTACGTCCCAGAGATTTGCATCTGCAAAATCAGGGATCACAGCATGATTGTGTGCAGAGATGGATGGGAAAGATATATGGTTCACAGCCTTCAACAACATACAAAAATTGCTTCTCATGAAATTGTTAGCCATCATGCCTTGCGAGGCTGATTAATTTCCCATGATGCCTGTATATCCTAGTTGTTAACCATGTGAGTCAGCCATCTTGGATTCGCTCTTCGATTAAAGCTTGATAAACTTAACTGGCTTCAGAGCTTATTACATGGTGTCAGACGTTTCTTGGCTAACTTTCGAGATTTTTGCATAATGGAGGACTATGTAGACCCTGCCAAAGCAGTCGACAGCAATGACTACTGGATCGCAGGAAAAAGGCCGAAAGTTATGGCCGTTCTTCGCCAAGCCTTTCCTCCGGCCAAATGGGACGTGCTCACAACCACAATCGACGCTCAAATTCCTGATGATGACAAACAACATCCAGCTAGATGGCTCTCCCAGCTTTCACAGCACTACCTTGGAGAAGAGCCTATTATGCAAAGTACTCACAATTTTCTACGTATTCTGAAACAAGAACCTGGTATGTCAATACAAGATTGGCACACACTGGTCAGGTTGGAATATCAGAAATGTAATTTTCCCACAGCAGTAGACGACCGTTTACAAAGGGACATTTTTGTTAATGGCCTCAACGATACTTTTAAGCCCTTCCCCAGCGATATCATTGCCAGAGAAAACTTATCAACACAGACCTTCGCTCAAGTAATTTCCAAAGCGCGTGACTTTGAGGCTGGACTTAAAACTGAATCTGCCATAACAAAACACCACCTCGAGGAAGCATCACATAAGGTTGCCCCAGCAGTGGACAAATCCAAGACTCCTCACCATCCGAATCGACGTGTAAAGGACTGGCCTCCTGGCCCTTCCAGTGCTTCAACCTGCCTGTGGTGTGGGCATGCACCACATGCCAATCGTCGTGACTGTCCTGCCTCCAATGACACTTGCCATGGCTGTGGAAAACGGGGTCACTGGAAACAAGTATGCCGGGCCACGTCCATACATGTTGTATCAGAGTCAGCTGCAGTTGCAGAAGCTGACCCGCAAGCCGACTACATTGTCACTTATGAGGTTTACCAGGTGCAATCTGCAGCCAAAGGAATCTACGTTGGCCTCAACATCGGTCCCACATCATCATCACCTCCATCACAGCACTTCAGATTTCAAGTTGACTCTGGTTGTTCGTGCAATACAATTCATGTCAATGACCTTAATCAGCTGCCACCTATCCAAATTAAACCCCCAATGGTTCGACTACTGGATTATTCAAAATCCATCATCCCAACCAGAGGCCAAGTCACACTGCGCTGCACTCGTCGTGGCATGTCTTATGACATACTGGCTCAAGTCATTACTTCTCAGCAATACTATGCCCCACTACTAGGCCTTGCCGACAGCACATGCATGGGAATTCTCAAGTATGATGTGGACACTGCAAATACACTGCTCATTGCCCCAGTGCTGCCTCCGCCACCACCTGGTGAGTTAACATTTGATTACATAAAGTCTGCTTATGCTAACTTATTCGAGGGGTAAGGGGAACTGGATGAGCCCTTCTCCTTAACTCTGACCCTAACCCTTTTCCTGACATCCGACCTATACAAGCCGCTCCCCACCATTATGCTGCCCCTAAACTTCCCACCATCGAAGAGGCCTTAGACAAACTTGTTAACACGGGACAGTTGATTCGGGTCAACAAACCCACACCCTGCATCTCAAATATGGTGGTTCGTGAGCGTTCTGCCTCTGACACAAAACCTGCTAAAGCTCGCATTTGCCTAGACCCATCGCAAACAATCAACAAAGCCTGTCAACCATCTCAACAAATCACCTGACGTTCATTGCCAACCTGTTGCCTACAGTTCCAGTTCTCTCGGCCCAACTGAACAGCGCTATGTGCAAATCAAGAAAGAAACACTTGCCATAATTCATGCCTTTCAGAAGTTTGACCAGCTACTCTTCGGAAAATCTGGGATTACTGTCCACAGTGATCACAAACCACTGGAAACAACCATTTTCAAACTCCCTTTGGCCTCTGCCCCGCGCCGCCTGCAGAGCATGATGCTCACACTCCAGCGCTACTTATTCCAGGTGGAGTATCGCAAAGGATCCTCACTCCTTATTGCGGACACTCTTTCTCGTGCACCTCTGCCAGAGACAACACACAAGGGAGTCCATGATGAATTGGTGTACCGTGTGGAGTTTGAAGGGAACAACCCAGAACTTTCTGGTTTCCAGGATGCCACTGTCCAGGAAATCCGAACTGAAGCAAACACAGATCCTGAACAGAAAGCTCTGCATACTCTCATTGAAACAAGGTGGCCAAATGACAAAGCCGCAGTTCCTGTCCTTGTACATCCATATTGGTCGGTCCGTCATGAACTTACCACACACAAAGAACTCCTATATAAACAAGATCGTGATGTCATACCTTCTTCGCTTCGACCAAGCATCCTCTACAAGCTGCATGCAGCTCATCGCGGTACTGAGTTTAATCTTCAACATGCTCGTAGCTGTGTGTTCTGGCCGGGCCTCAACAGCCAAATCACAGACATGTGCACAAACTGCAGCACTTGTGCACCAGCAACATCCTCGAGAACCACTAAAGCCTTACCCAGTGCCCACACTACCCTGGCAACTGGTTTCTCAAGATCTGTTTGCTCTCAATGGGTCTGTCTATTTGGTCACTGTGGACCATTACAGTGACTATTACAAACTTGATTGGCTTTCCTCCATCCAGGCCTCAGTGGTCATACAAGCAACCAAACAACACTTTGGACATCACGGCGTTCCCTGTCACGTTGCTGTACAAAGAAAGCTTACAAACATTTAATTACCTTTTTGTTTTCTTAAATTATAGCTTTGTCTCGTTTGATTGCGTGATTGTAAATTATCCTTTTTTGGCTAGCCGCACAAAGAGTTGTTTCAATTTAGTTTCCTTTACATCATAGAAGTATATTAGCTGTTTGTCCACGCAAACATTTTAGTTTTAAGGAGTTGCCCCTGGAGTAAAGAGGAGTTTTTAGGGGTCTTTTGGAGTTTTCACAACTTGGAGTTTTCTCACCCCCGGAGTCAAGATCAGACGTAAGTCACGATCGTTTAGTTTATATTTAGTTTTTTTGTCGTGCTTTCTGTCGTCTAATTTGTAATTTACCTCGTTTCTTTAGCTTAGACAATCGTGCGTTCCTTTTTAGTTTTCACCGCAAGTGTTGTAACAAGTTGGCTAGCCTGATTCCCAATAAATCCAATAAACAGTCTGCTGTCCGTCCTGTGCTTCATTGTGGTTGACCTGGTGAACCCAATTACGCTACACCCCGTGTCTGCCGTGCTGGGAACGCGACATTCCCCATACCCTCATCACAGACAACGGAGCTCAATTCACATCTGAGGCATTCAAAACATTTGCAGAGAAATATAAATTTCATCACATTACCTCCTCACCTTATTGGCCTCAGTCTAACGGCAGAGCTGAAGCATCAGTGAAGTCTGCCAAACACATTCTTCTCACTGCTGAAGATGTGGACCTAGCGTTACTCTCTGTTCGCAACACTCCACCTGCTGGACACACCTTCTTCCCAGCTCAACGTTTGTTTGGCCGCACCCTTCACACGGATCTACCACAGTCTGCCGCCACCTTAGAACCTCGCACCTGCCCACGCGACACCGTGGTGCTTGAGCACCTCCACCACAAATCACAGCAAAAGAAAGCATATGACAAGCATGTTGGACCACCACTTCCCAAACTACCTTCTGGAAGCTATGTCTACGCCAAGCCATCACCATCTTCATCAGCTAAGGCTTGGATTCCTGGACAGATAGTGAGTCCTGCTGGTCCACGATCCTACCTAATACAGACTGGCACCTCACAAATTAGACGAAATTGGGCTCAAGTACAGCTTGCCCCCTCTCAAAGCAGTCAAACACCACCTCAGCCCAGGCCTGTACCAACCCTTCCAGATAAGCTGCGACCATATTCATCACGTGCTGGTGTGCCACGACTCCATTTGCAGTCCAGACCAACAGCAGATTCATCACCAATGTCGGCAACTGCACCCACAGTACCTTCACCTGAATCATCTTCAGCACAAGAAACCCCACCTCCTGTGTCCCCCTTGCCACCTTGTGCCATAATCCAGCCACCCACACTATCCTCACTAGTGGCACCCTCCCGCCCTGCAGCATCCAGTTCACCTGTTGGACAAACTGTCACCCGGAGTGGCCGAGTAACTCGACGTCCAGCTCATTACTCAGACTAACTCTTGAACCAACCTGCCTTTTATTTCTTGCAGGTGAACACTACCCATTGCTGTAGACGTCCTTTCGGAGGACGGGATGGACGACCAACCCTACAAACAGGGCTTTGGACTTTATATGATTATTGGGACAAGTACCAAAGAGACAAACAAACTCTCTGAATTGGGACTTGATTGATTAGTTTTATTATTATGTCTAGTGGTCTACAGAATAATTATTTGTCTTTGCTATGATATGAAGTAACATCTTACACTGTATGTTACCATTATCAATTAGCACAACAAAATTAATGCGCATGACAAACGTGTTATCTTGATTTATACCTAAAGTAAATGACAGGTACTGTTCATTATTGTTGGCCATGTACTTGTACACATGTTCTGTTTTTTACTGTTTTTGAACACTTGTCACTGTTTTGACTTATCTAAGTAATTGCGTTTATTTTCAATAAAATTTTCATTTCATTCCATTTAAAGTGCGTCTTCTTTGCGTCGACACCATTTGGGCATTGAGTTTATTTTTGGTTCTTGTACTCCCTCCATCAGATTCCCGGCGGTTTTTCCATCTCCCTCAAAGACCTACATTTCCAAATTCCTATTCCATTGCCCACAACATTGAGGAAGAACTACTTTCTGGATGTTCTACCTCTTAAAATACAAAAAATAATTATTTCTTTATTTCAATTTCGACCTGGTTTCCTCTGTTGACAGTAGCCCCAACAAAAATAATAATAATGGCAATAACAACAACAATAAAAATCATAGTAAGAGTAATAATATTACCAACAACAACAACTAATAATAGTAATGCATTTCAAAAACATATTTTTTATAATAGTAATAACTAAAATTTCTAGGTGCAAATTCGCGTAAGAATACCATCAAATACATCTAAGAAGGAACTGTTCAAAATACGCAACTGCATAAATCAACAACAAGAAACTGCAGCCCCGCGCGTCTCCCTCGCTTCTCCCACGCTATCCTCAATGCCAAGTCCATCTCGCAACAAACATGGCCGCCTGCACTTCCTAACTTTTGGTTACTGCTAGTTACATGTATAAATGTTATCTTTCGTGTAATTTTGTGTGAATCTTTCACTGTTGTCTCTTCGCATTACAATATGGCCGCCAAACTAAATAAGCCTAAGCATTAGGGTAGAGTCAGTCCCTCTTGGCCAAACTAGTTTGTTTTGGTTTTGTCTGGACCAATCATATCTCTTGCATTTTTATAGAAAAAAAGTATATGCCCCAGACTGAACACAAGTGCAACTTTTTTTTTAGATTACAAATGCAAATTCACACCTGAAGTGTGAAAATTTACACCTTAAACATCACTAATATTCCTGAAAACTTCAGTACATGTACATTAATAAACTAAATTTGAAATAGTCCATTCACATCTGAGAAATACAGTCGAACCTCTATTATGTGGCCACCCAATAAGCAGCCACCTACTGTTAATAATAATACCCCTTCTCAGTGGCCACCTCTTTTAAGCAGCCGTGGCCACCTTTCTGTCGTCCCGATGAGTGTTCCTCTATTGTTTTTACCCCTATTTAGCCACCAGCAAGAATGTCATATCATTATAATAATTATTTCATTTTGTTTTCAACAAGCTCTGACAGAGCAAAGAGTTGTAGAGAAAATGACAACTGATAAAATCATTCAAACACAGGTTTATTGTCGTCTTCAAAGACGTGCTTCCATAATTCCTTTTGATGACATTGAAGAAATGTAACCCTTGAAAAATGCCTTGTGCTTATTTTTGATGAAACCCCTATTAAGTGGCCAGTTGCTATTTCCACTTACTGTACATGTACATGTAAATTTACTTTAATGGGTATGGTTATAGCAGTTCTACCACCTTAAAACAAATCTAAAAATAACAATAGTAAGTAATAAGTAAACGAAATAATCCTATGGCTTGGACGGCTTACAGAAACTTAAGACAGGAGGTTAAAAGAGAAATTAAAATTGCTGAACGAGAATTTTTCACAGAACAGATTCAAAGAAACCCAGGCAATACAAACAATATTTGGAAAGCAATCCGCCAAATAATTCCTAGAAAATCCAAATCCCAGCGAATCTTCAGCAATGACAACAAAACTGTTGCAGATGAGTTTAATCGGTTTTTCGTTTCTTTTGGCCAGAGTTCCGTTGAAAACATCCAGTCATTGGCTAAGGAATGCAACATAACACTCAACCGAAATTATTTTGTCCCAAGACAATATCCTTCATGCGAGCAGTTTCATTTGAATACCGTAAGCAGTGGTGAGATTGAACGCATAATATCATCAATGCCATCAAACAAAGCCCCAGGGATCGACAAGATTTCTGTTCGTGTTTTGAAGGACTGCCTAAACCCGATTCTTCCAGTAATTACGTCTATTATCAACACTTCTATTGAAACATGCAAATTTCCTACTGCTTGGAAATTAGCTGAAGTGACACCTCTCCATAAAGGTGAAAACCACGAACTGGCAAATAACAACAGACCAATTTCTCTTCTACCAGTTTTATCAAAAGTTTGTGAAAAGGTCGTACATAATCAATTCACTTCTTACTTACATTTAAACGACAGGTTAACAAAGACCCAAAGCGGCAACAAAAAATGGCACTCAACCGAAACATCTGTCATAGAAACAACCGACACTATTCTTAAAGCGATAGACCAGAAGATGTTGACTTCGGTAGTGTTCTTAGACATGAGTAAGGCATTCGACAGCGTCAACCACGAAACCCTAATTTTGAAGTTGCGAGATGTAGGCGCCTCAGACCCAGTTATCCAGTGGTTTGGTAGCTACCTTAATGATAGACGACAAGTGGTTCGAATCCATTCAACATTGTCAGAGCCCTTGCCCATAGTTTGTGGCGTTCCGCAGGGAAGTATACTGGGACCACTTTTATTTAGCATATACACAAATGATCTTTCTTCAGCACCACAGAATTGCAGCGTCCAGAGCTATGTGGACGACACTAAGCTAGTTATATCCTTCAAAATGAAAGATACTGTAAATGCCTTTGCTGACTTAAGAGTTGATTTGCATAGAATAGGCCAATGGTGTTCCAACAACCATTTATTGTTGAACCCAAGCAAAACTAAACTCATGGTGTTTGGCAGCAGGCAAATGCATTCCAGACTGGACACTCCCAGCCTCACTTTCATGGGAAGAGAACTCGTACCGGAACACACCGCTAAAGATCTTGGGGTGATTTTGGACAAGAACCTGACCTATGACGAACACATTACCAAAACTGTCTCCTCCTGTATGTCTTGTCTCGGTCAAATAAGCCGCACAAAGCATGTTTTTGACAAATGCACCCTACTAACTATTATAAATACTTTAGTTTTTAGTAAACTTTTTTATTGTTCGAACGTATGGGCGAATACAACAAAAAGTAATATAAATAAATTACAAGGTATTCAGAACTTTGCCGCTCGAATTGCGACCAGTACGCACAAATATGATCACATCACACCAGTTTTAAAAGAGCTCAAATGGCTACCAGTTGCGACTCAGTTATATTTCAGGAGCGCTATCATGGCCTTCAAATGTCTATCATCTCACGTGCCGGAGTACCTGTCTTCCCAGTTCAGTAAGCGAGGAGAAATAAGCGGACGTGCCACAAGAAGTTCACAAATGCTGAACATTCCTCTTTTCAAGTCTGCCAGTGGTCAGAGAACGTTCTACTACAGAACAGTCAGTATCTGGAACTCCATGGATAGCTCTCTAAAAACTCTCGAGAAAGTATCTGCTTTTAAGTTTTATCTTAAACGTAAACTTATCAAGGATTTTATAGATTCCTAATTCTAGTTAATTAATTTTAAGTCTGAATATTATCTTAGAGTTTTTAAGTAGTTTTAAATTATTATTGTATTGTCTTTGAAAAGCCTCTAAGGGGAAAGTCAATAAAGTATGTATGTATGTATGTATGTAAAAACCTGGTACAGTATGTCCTTCTGGTTCTCTTGAAGAATCTTTAGTGCCATCAAGGTGCGGCAACATTGTGAAGCTGACCATTCTCAAGGATCTAGGCAGTCGACATCTAAATGACCATAATCTTCAGTGGTAAAGAAACCAGCATAAAGCTGAAAGGTAAGGAAGCAACGGATATGGCAAAAAACTTCTTCTTGACCCCAAAAACAGAGTAAAAAAGTAGGTTGCACCAAATTCAATCAAACATCACAAAAAATATATTTCTCTCAAACATGTATTTCAAGTACATTCTTTCATATCCAGAAGATTTGCAAACCCATGTGGGGGCCCAAGAGATTTGGTCAGTATCTAGGAGGCATGTACTAAAACCCGAAACAATGGAATGGCGAAGCCACTCTTGAAAGTGAAACAAAATGACACAAATAATTATACAGAGTACTGCCCTTAACAAGAAAAGCTAACTGCAAGCAAAATAGAGTGAAAGCTAAATGCAAGCAAACCTCAGTAAACACTACCTGCAGTCATGTTTCGTTTCACTTCGGCTGGTTTCATTTCCTTGTTTCAGGTTTTAGTACAAGCCTATCTAGAAGACTCTGCAATTTCTAGGTTTCAATAGTTGTTAATTACTAACAATTACAGACTTCAAGCCCAAATCTACGAGCCAAGTTTTATATGACTTGAGTGAATAGTCAACAAAGCACAGCCAAATTGACTATCGCCTATAGAAAACAAGGTCAAGCAGTTTTATTGTTTCAGTTAAAACTCTAAACGATTGCAGTCCAAAACCTACACATCAGTCTTGTACTTTTAAAGTCAAAAATCAAGGCAAATTATCCCTTTTATGAATGTGATTGTTTGCAATCATTCAATGGAAAACAGTGGGATTACCTGTGCAATGGGGGGGGGGGGGGGGTTACTACTACTTAACAATAATTATCCTGCAAAATTGCGCAGAATATTGCCCGATACTTTTGCAGCAAGAAAAACTGTGGTTGTGCAGCGCTTTGCAAGACTTCGGACGAATCTTGGCAACCTATGTATATCGGTATATCGCAGGATATCTGTTATGTACCAATGACGGATAACTTAATTGACTTTCTCACTATATTGGGCATGGTGCAATTTTGTTGAGTAATAATGTTATACACACTGGATAGATGCTGATGAAATACACTGTACCAGGATTTTCGTTTTATTAAAAAATCATACCATATTACCCAGTGAAGATACTGTTTATCTTTCACATGTGAAGATATCAGGGTCTCTTTACATGGAGGTAAAGTTGAGACATGGGGAAACCTGCCTGTCCACATTTATCTCTCATTTTATCTTGATTACATTAATGTCTTGATAGGGGTGGTAACCTGCCGAGGTGGGTTGCCCAGTCTGCCAGGGTCAGATTTTGCCAAGTAAACATTTCAAGGTGGGGTAACCTGCCTTTCATGTTCAATCTGAAAGCTCATTTATTAAACATTACGTAAACATTGTCCTGTTTTCTCTTTTATAACTTTCAATCATTCCATGCCAGGCATTTTTGGTGACCATTTTTGGTGACCAAATTTTCACTGTTTCAAAAATTGAATTGAAAGTCATGTTTAATTTGGACATTTCATCAGTATCTTCATAATACTATCTAGCACTCGAAGATAAAATTCATATCCCTGTGTGGCCGCATGTAATGTCCGCTATTTAGTATAATTATTATTCAACAAATTTGCACAATGTCCATTTGGTCAGAAAGTCATTGTTATACATGACTTGTACATAAGATATCCTGCATTACAGTGTAGTATATACCCCACAAGTTAATAGTGCTTTTCCTGCACTCTGATTGGTTAAAGCCTGGTTCTCATATGCCACTAACCCACCGGCGACATAGCCACCAGTACATTCCTGGGATACTGTTCTCATAAAAATATCTTTCACGCCGTCGCTCCAGAAAAACCTCCTAAGTGGCTGCAAAGTTAAACTCAAGTCAACCTCGCAGGCTATGTCCAAGGTAGGTCATATGAGAACCAGGCTTAACTTGTAGGTGATAAGCAAATTAAAGTACTATTCACCTCCAAGCTGCTGAAGAGAAACAAAATGGCTTCCCGCGTCACTTCAGTTAAACCGAAAGTAATGATTTTGTCCACTAATTATTCAGCTTGTGTGGTATATACTAAAACAAGTATTTATTATTCACCTCAGTGTCCATGAAAGTGGTGGATATTTAGCTTGCAGTTTCGTGGCTCAGAAAATATCCACCACTATTCCAGCAGGGCTGTGTTCTAAGGGTGCCCAGGTGCCTCAGGCGACTAACTTTTGCCTTAGGGCAACCAGATAATCTTATTTCTTTCATATAAGCTTCATGCTGGGCACCCTGGATCTCATAGTTTGGAACCTTTGGGCTCCTTGTAAGTTTTCTTAGAGCACAGCCTTGTCCAGGCTGCATTTTATGTACGAAAGAAGAATCTTTCACCAAAGATCTTTGGTGTGCAGTGGATTTCAAAGTTGTGTGGCATACTGGCGTGGTCGCGTGTTTTAACTGGCCTTCAGGCCCCAGTTGTTCAAAGGGTGGATAACGCTATCCAGCGGATAAATCGCTATCCAGCAGATACATGTAAGTGTTGGCAAAACAAACTAAACTATCCACTGGATAGTGATTTATCCGCTGGATAGCGCTAGCGTTGCCCACCCTTTGAACAACTGGGACCATATGACTTATTTCAGGTTACAATAACATAGAACCTTGGCATGGACTTTTAAAATCTTGGCGTATCTCTGGTGGGAATGCACCCTGGCCACTGTTCACCTCCCTTCGGTGAATAATTGTTAAATATACGTTATTACGTAGGTTGCCAAGAAAATCTTGCAAGGGCTGCACAACCACAGTTTTTCTCCCGGCAGAAAGCGTTTAATTGACAATTTGTTGAATAATAAAATTATTATGCTGCTCAATCTTGAGGGATATCGTCTACTTTTACAACCCTGCTCTTGCCACTCTTGGTGGAATAAACAAAGGAACAGTCAACTGCACAAAAACAAATGAATGAAATATGGATCTTACGCGTGTGTTGATGCTCCACGTGAGTTTGTCGATTTCAGCTGTGTTTCAGTTGTGATGCTACATGTGCATTCTGGTTGCATGAGCTGCAAGTCTTCGCCGAAATTAACGCCATGAAGAGGTCTGCATAGCACACATTCGTAGATTTATCTGTAAAGCTTGAGATTTCTGCTGCTATTTGCACCACAGGCGGAGCGAGCGCGTGCAAACAACCAACCCACAAGCGCCAAAACAGAGAAACCGAGCCTTCAGAACCGGGCAACCTCTCCTCATCTGTTGGGCACAGGACAACCAGCAAACCGCCCAGCGACACCACTAATCCTCTCTCTAAAAACCCTCATTCGACGGTTTTATTTTTTCGTACGAGCTGTGAATAGGGAAAAGTGAAAAGAAAGCACGCACAGCCTAGCTAGGGAGAAGCAACATAGCATTACCGGCGAACACTTCTACGCAGGGACTCGCTCGACACCCTAAACATTTCACATCAGCATGCCCCCGCGTCAGCATCCACACAGGCAAATGATCACGTGAAGGCCGGAGAAGGAACCGCGAGCTCAAGTTCACTATGATATAGGCAACAAGCATTTCTTGCAAAAATTTGGCAAATGAAATAGTACAGTTCTCCTTGAGTAAAAGTGGAACGCTGTTATGCTAAAAACGTTACACTTTATTTACTTTCTTTCTGCCTTTGATATAACATATTAGTAGCGATTCAGAACGTTCCTTCCTTCCTTATAACCCGATCGCTACAATAATGAGGTTTGAGATAGCACTAGCTAGTGCGGAAAGTCAGTAATAATACAACCCTTAGTGGATGAAGAGCCACTTTGTGCCGAAATGCCACTGCGCAAATTTCCATTTATGTTCATTCATTTTATTCATCCTACTGTCTCGTTTGAAACAGTAAAAAAATCTAAAACCAAAACTTCCTGACTAACCCTAACCCCAAAAATCTAACCTTAACCCTAAAATTATCCTTAACCCTAAAACAAACTAAATTCCTAAGAACTAACCGCCAAGCAAGCCTATGAAAGAACTATCATTTCAGTCCGCAGTTATTCATCCGGGGAATGCACACTGCTGGGTAAAATGTAGGCATACCTTCAAGTCGAGCTCACAGAGCTGGCGCGAGGGGCGTGGTATTTAAGGCCGGGATACGCACTTCGGGTAAGAAAAAATTCAATCACCATTTACTTAATTTATTAGTATCCTCTTGTACTTATAGACGTTGACAATAACAGATCACTGAACAGATGACAATGTATATATTCGTTTCTACAACTTTACACGATACAGCTCGACTCTGATACTGTGGAAAACCAGATCGAGACAACAAGAATTGTTTAGACAAAAGTTGTAATGGTATATAATAAAAGAATCATTAAATGTTAAAAAAAATAATTGAAAGTCACAAAATGTTGTGACAGAAATATAATAAAACTGTTTCTTCGTGAAACTTATGTACGTACTTTCTAAATTTATTTTTTACATTGCTGGTAGAAAAATGTCAATCTTCCTATTTTGCCTGGCAATAACAAAGTCTCCGACATTCTCATCTCCACGACTCCATGAGCTTGCCCTCTTTACAAAGCGATCCTTTGTTTGGAGAGATAACGAGTCGTATTCTAAGGTCATGGCCTTCCCGCTTCGCTCAAAACCTGAGTCCGGTCTAACAAGCGGCCGGCTTTTTGGACGCAAAGTGTTTGCCGATCCAAGATTTCTTCGTTGTGTGGAGGGCGACGCTGAAATGGTCAAAGCCTCCACCCAGAGCCCCCGACTCTGCTCTGCTTCTAAGCTGTTCGTTATTTTTCTGTATCTGCTGTCAGTGGAATCGTTCAGTCTCGGACTGGACTCGCCAGTCCAACTGGACGGACGCTTTCTTTTTTCATCTACTCGTAACTGTGGCAGAGAGCCATAACGAGAATATTGCACCCGAGGACGATTATCTAATGGTTTACATGTCGATGAATTACCTGCATAGTGATCTGTCAAGACAATGCGTGGCATAATTTTTTCGTTTCCGTGCCTTTTTGCAATCACCTCCTTGTTTGTACTGTCACATTCGTTTACGAAATAGCCACTAGCAACGCTTGGTACTAGCATTGGCTTGTTCCGATGTTCTGACTTCGCATCTCTCTGTGTAGAAGCGTTCTCCGTCGATGTTCTGTTGTTTGAACAAGCAGGCGAGTTTCGATTCATCTTGCACCCTTTGGAAAACTTTTGCAAAGTCAAATCAAACAGCTTTTTCCTTGTAGATCTTCTTTCCTTCGATAATGTAGTGCGTTGAGTAGAATTCCCTTCAGTCGCATTACCACCGACCGGTTCCTGCATACGGCTCACTTGAAAGCGTGACTTCGCTTTTCCGTAATGGACTTTTCGTTCGCGTTCAGACTGAGTGTTCCCTCCGTCGTCTAAATAGTTCAATTTTGAGCCCTTGCGAACAAGCGCAAACAACAAACCTTTTGCCATAACACAAGCGTATCCCACTTACAGAAACAAAACTGACTCAAGCAACTCCGACATCAAAGTACTTAACTGGTATCTTTAACCAAGATTGCTATGCAAATTTACTCACTACTTTACTTGTTTACATGGTGCTTAGTGATCCAGCAATGAATGTCATTGTTTTGTGTTCGCTGTCATATTGTTTTCTGAACAATGGCATAGTAATCGTACAAAATGCCCTGCTAAGATTAACGTCAACATTTCTATTCTAAAAAAGCTCCTTTTCTTTAATCGCTCAATGCATTTAGGCACCTCAATATTATTTGCTAAAATTTCGGAGTAACTTCTTTCCTTTATAAGCTCGTGGGATGCGGAAAATAGCGCACGTTTTCCAAAAAGCGCTGTTAAGGTGACGCTGCATTTACGTCATCAAATGACCCCTTGCATGATTTTTATATCATTTAATTTACTTCTCTGCGGAATTTCGATTAAAAAAGGTTTACATTAAGCACATTATGATATTCATTTACTCCCTGGTGTCATCGTTAGATAGTAAGCTAAAAATAGCGCTGCTGGTTACGCGCTTTGAATTCAAGAACAGCCACGAGGACGTCATTGCGATTTTTTAACACCACTGACAAAACTAGAAAATGGAGATTGGAATTACATGACGCAGTGAAACGATAACTCTAATCTAAAAAAAGATAGATGTAACGCATATTGTTGTAATATACTCTCACCGGCCGCTTCATGACAAAAGTGGGGAAAGACTAAACCTAAAACTATGATATGATACAAAAAATGTGCATCTCAGCCTAAACAGCCACTAACTTTCCGAACCAATTATGGTGGTTTTCTAGAAAAAAATCATTGTGAATACTCAGAAGTTTCCTGTCAAAGCAAACTCGCAAACTAGCTATCTCAAAGCTAAGTGCATGGCCACTATAAACAACATTTGAATTTTTTACATTTTTTTTTACAATCCGATAAAGCTCTACGCAAGTGCGGACTAATTTTCAATAGACTGCCCTGAGAGCACACGCAAGTAAAATCTGTAAAATTACCGAAATCACAAACCAAAGCTATAAACAAACCACTTCTCGATTATGCTAATACAATAAGGCGGGTCGCTCTCGGTTTCTTTCGGCTTTTGATAGGCCTGCCGTCCAATTGTTAAATAAACGAATTTGGCAAAGCTGACGTTTTCAGCATTATTGCAGTCCTTCGTTGGAGCAAACACAAAACCAAAAATTGAAATATATATTATAGGTGTCGCGCCACTCGATAGATTAGCACTTTGCTGTTGACATTTATGATGTATACGTGAAAATATCCATTCCCTTTGAACGCGTTGCCATTGCAAACACAGTCTTGTTTTTATTAAAATACAAGATGGCATAGCGCGAATCAGCAAGGCAACAAAGCTTTGTTTCGCCGCGAAGTTGATCAATCAAGCCGCGGTGAGATTAGCGAATCAACTTTTATGAATCCTTCTCGCGTATTAATGCTGTCGGTTTAAGTTATCAGTCTTCCATTTTTCGGGCATTTTTCTTAAGCCAATTTTAGTACGCGCGAAAAAAAAAACAGTACGCGACTGAACTTAAACACGCGAAACTTAATACCACATTGCATATAAAAACAATGAAAATTTTAATGTTTGATACAGCAACTATCTATCCTTAAAAACATGTTTCCGTCGTGTGTTCCACTAGCGCCCTTCCTCTGATTACTGCATGTTTCTTCAGCTTGTAAATCAGCCAAAACCTCTTTAGTACTGTACAGTCACCAAAGTTTCCATTTGCAGGCTCCCTGTAGTTGCATTGAACCAGACTTTTGCATTTGTCGACTGTACCATAAAACACTGACAAAATCGCGAAATTTAATGCATTTTCAATCTAATTTGTCTGGCGATGGCGAAAATTAATACTCGCGAAATTCGACTCGCGAGTTTTCGCGAAACTAATAAGTACGCAAGAAAATTAGTAAGAATATCATGTCAGTGTTCCCTCCTTCAAATAATCGCATAAGTGCTCACGCTAAAAACTACAAGCTGTTTCTCTTTTTCCTTAGTCCGTCGGCGTGAAGCAAAACATGCACGAGCGGAAAAATCTGAAAATGGCCGTGGAAAATAGAAACGTGATATAAAAGACTCAAGCTACCACCCTTTTTCGAAGTCTTTTTCGAAGTGAGCTACCTTATTGTAAGTCATTTTCGAGGGAACTTTATTTCGCGAAAACGGAACGAGCATATTTCGGGAGACGATTCGGCCCTGAAAAAGATACGTTAAAAACTTCGTGTATCTTCAATTTCGGCAATTTTTTTGAAAATCGCAAAAATTAAGCCTGAAAATAAGTAAAACAAAATAAGGTATGTGATCTTGGTATTTGCACTACATTAACATATTGGAATAAAAAAAGGGGGCCATAAATGAAATTCATATTTATTTATTTATTAGCGACTATGTTATACGAGCACTGAACGAAGTACATTGATACGAGTTCAAATTTGTGCAACATGTTTCTGCGAATTGCAACTCGGATGATAATATGCATATACACTGTTCAACTTGCAATGTAACATTGTCACGCGACAAGCTGAAAGAAAACCTTGCCCTTATTACAATAATAACAACAATTACACTTGAACGACCTTCATGTATGTGCATTTCTTTTGACTCGTGTAAAAACTCTATACTTCTTCATACATTCGAATGTACAAGTTAGTGAATAGTATCTAAAATAACCTATTGCTGTATTTAGGTCTGCCGTTGACGACATCGTTATCTATTGTTTGCAAACGAAACAGCTCCACTGAGCCTTTCACTTTGCAAATTATTGGTTAGCTGTTAAGTAAAACTGAGAAAGAAATGCAGAGTCTGTTCCTCAGTCCACCGCAGATCTTGCTGAGCACTTATCAAGTTTCCAGAACAATTTGCCTGTTCTCATTTATACACCTGTGTGGAGAGAGATCCTTTTAGAGTTAAGTGTCTTCTCCACACGAGGACCGGCTAAGGCTTGGAACTCGACCAACCGTCCCGTAGTCCAACGCAGTACAAACTATTAGGCCACCGCCTTAAAATTATTTGCCAAGTCATGCCAAGTGGTCAACTAAAACGTTTCGCCGAATGTGAAACAAAGTTCAATTGCGCCTTTTTGGGTATAAACAAGTACTTTTCCAGTGCAGCATAAGCACTGTATGTTACTTTTCCCATACTCCCTTCCCCAGAGTCTATTTTGATCAGTCTTCTCGACAATTTTTTTAGTAGTTCAATCCTAAGCTGTGAATATTAACTCTCCTTATTAATTCTAATAGAGGCTTTGGTGTTGCCATTTGACGATTATCTTCACTTTTGTCACCTGAAAATTAACATTATTTCCTAGAGTTCTTGCACTGATTTTGCAATTAATTCGACAATGAAAACATGGAAGACTCTTGGTTTTACTTCTCATTATTCGTGAACTGTCACTGGTCATTTATCCATGCGAAGTCGAGCATTTGACAATGAGTCAAAGATCAGGCCTCAACTATAATATAACCTCAGGTAGTCCCTCGAAGTCTTCATCGTCTGATTCCTCTGATTGCCTTCTCAGCTTCTTTCTCTGTTTTGTTATCTTTTGTTCCTGCATCGATTCCAATATGTGCCTATAAATTCTAACTCCCAGCAACGCACTTATAAAAAAGTTCATAGCAGACTGCCATTTGCTAATCTCCGTGACTTTGTCCTCCCCGAGACGACACGAGAGAGGTTGAATGTGCGAGATGATAAAATACCCAAAGAGGCACGACATGCTAAAAATGACCTTGAGCAGGTTCTTCCTCTGCCAAAACGCTTCCGCAAGACCCTGCACAAGCGAAAAGGATGCGGCACAGATCCAAAGGCGAGTTTCTTCGCCTTCGGAGCAGGACATGGGACCGTTACCCTCTACACTGTCGACAAGTCTCAACACAGCCGTCCAAAGGGTAATCAAGAACGCAGCGTAGATTCCTGTTGGTAACCACGGCTTCTCATCAGTTTGATCTTCTAATTCTTCCTGCTCTTCACTCACGTCAAGGTCTATTTCTGTCATGTCAAGTTGTCTCAATTTTAGCTTGGGCTTGACAATGTTACGCCTGTTAGCTTCCATGAAATCGTAAGCATTCCTTGATCCCGAATGTGCAGGAATGCTGTCTAAAGTTCTTAGGAACCCCGCGCCATCACCTTCGCTCAGTGAGTCGCCATAACTAACCGTCTTTTGAGCGGCAGCGCGCCGTGCTCTACTGTTTTGAGCGGGGTGTCTCGCCGTGGTTATATTACCATTTAACTTTTTGTATCTCTTAGGAGCTGCATGCACGTTGGCAGTTGTCAAATGGTCCCTAGGCGTTATAACGTGACCTGTGGCTCGTCCCGTGGGAATGGGCTTACGACGGGAAACGCGTCCCGCGGGTGAATTCCCTCTACTTGCTGAAAAATGAGCGGGAGACGACCCGCGAACTGCCAGGTGTCGAACTGGAGTAGAAACACGGTTATTAAGGTGACGGGTAGGCGATACGGAACGACTGGCCACGAATTGAGTCGGAGATGAACCACGGTGTGGCACGTGATGAGCAGGTGATGGAGCTTGATTGGGGACGTGGAAAGCGGATGCTGGGGCATGAGTTATTGTGTAACGCGTCGGTGATGAAGCTCGGCTTTGCGTGGTTGGAGTAGGTGAAGTTACACGGTTAGGCGCGTGTCGAATTAAGCGAGGAGTACTTCCTGTGCTGTTTCGACGTTGTTGACCAATAGCATTTGAGTTCTGTCGATTCCGTGAGGTATCTTCTCCACTGATATCAAAGGAGGTCGTTTGACTAATGATGTCACTTGATAAACTATTTCCCGTTTCCGTCAATGGCTCCAGCATAGCTAAGGAAAGAAAATACCATTTAATCCATTTATGTAACGAGATGATATCTATTTTTTAACGCGAGTTCCGGGGTTCCGTCCCCTCTTTAGTCAGTTTCCATATAATTCACGACCCATTTACCGCGAAACAATGGAGAAAACAAGCTGAGATGCCCCCTGACTTTACTCAGTAGTATTGGACAATGAATCTATAAAGGACGAAATTAAAGGCGCAGTTTCACAGATCTTGTGTTACTTGAAAATCCAATGGAGGTGTTGCAATTAATTGAAAAGTCCACTAATAGTTGCCTAACCTTGCTAAAACGTACTATACTGGTCACAAAGTTGTGGCTACGGAAGGATAGGACTGAAGTGGTCTAAAATTTGAAAACATCGGGCCGACGTTTTCAAGTTTGATCGTGTTTCTTGGAGGAAAATCACTAAAAAAATGATTTGTTCACATCTTATAAAGCGAATTTCTTCCTTTTTTGTCGTTTAAAGTTTATTTTGTTGATCAGTGAGTGTACCTTTATAATTCTAGCACAGTCTACACAAAAACGTACTCGTGATACTGCCCCTTTAAGACTGCTTTCTAATTGATGTTCTAATGAAACTGAGTAAAGAATCAGTCATTATATTTCCATTTTCATTAATGGATGAATGAGTCCCACATCGATTTTTCGTAGAGGGCCTGTTCGTTCAATGTATCCAAATACGATTTCTTTCTATCGAATGTCCCAGTCAAATGTCCTAGGATACTCGCTGGGATGATGTAAAAAAGCATACTATAGAGTACGCCACCACGAGCTTAACCATTAAGCATTAAAATGTCAAGCCCGGTTAGACTTGCACATTTTTGTTTCCTCTGTTTCAGTGGCATGCCTGTAAACTAACTATGTCGAAGAGATATGAAGCTAACTACATAAGTGCAGCGATATAAACCTGTCAAGTATATATATCATGGTGAAAGGGATGGGGGTATTGAATTTTTTTCCCCGCCCTCAATCATCAAAGGAGGATCTAAATAAGTTAAATCAAAGGTCCAGATTACAATTTAAATGTAATTCAATTGTAATAAAAGTTTTTGTTTTCTTTTTTGGCTGCTAACCGGTACCGCTTAGCCTGCGAACGCAGCCGGAAATACGTTTGTGTTCGCAGGCTAGTAGCGCTCGTCTTACAAGAGAACTCATGATTGTAATTAACTGAACTTCAATAGAAACTGATATAAGATATTGCTTACAACCAATAAGGCTATCCTTCAAAAGATTGAAAGTGGGCTGAACAATGCCCACCGTTGAAATGCCAGCTTCGAAAACATGTATGACATAATGAACACCCACTCGATGATTCAACCATTTGTCATATTGATGCATCGATGGACACCATTCTAAGATGGCAGCACTCCAATCAAAAGAATAAACTCCTTTTTGACTCCTTTCCATGTTTTGAACCTGCTTATGCAATGAAATTTTATCCTTTCGTTTCAAAATTACGCCAGCAGTTAAAATTCAGTTTAAGCCGCCATTTTGCTTTCACTTTAACCAGTCTACCGACATACTGGATGTAGAGCGAGTACCTTTTTTAAAAAGGCAGATAAATCATTTTTTGGCCGTTTCGATCGAGTGTCTGCCGGCTTTTGAAGCCATTAGTTAGATAATCACTTTGTGCCATGAACACAGGGAATTTTAAACCTACGTAAGCCATTAGTTAAGTTTCATATCAGGCATAATGAATTTAGCGTCTATATGCTGGGCTTTCGCACGAAATCGCAATTTGTCGCAACACTGCCAAACTCTTTATCTGTTTTGATTGTAATTAATAAATGGATAGCTTGCATTTATAAACATTGAAAACTATACAGTAATAAATGCAGCGTGTTAGCCAGAAAGCTGGTTTTCACTCCATCGAATTCGGAATAATGCAATTCAGATATAGCCAACGGTAAGATATGCCAAGGTTATCAGGTTTCCTATCCACAAGCGAATGCTGAAAAGAAACTTTTTCACACGAGATAACTCCGTATCGCGTGAACTGAATATCTTAAAGTAAAATCACCCTAAGCACAAAAAAAGCTCAATAAATAATACACAAAACATGCAAGGGAATATTTCTTGGGTGGTTCTTGTACAAAGAATGATGTTAAAATTTTAGTTATTTTGCACCTTTACTTATACTGCCTTTTTTTAATTTCAAAAAAAAATATTGTTGTTGCAAACCTAATAGAGTCATCAATTGAATAATGAGACCGGCTCTTAATTAGCTTGGAAGAAGGTTAACTGTTAGTAGGCTTCACTGAATTTTGCCCTTCAAAATGACATCGTTGGCCGAGAACAAATATTATTAGAAGAATTCGTTACCGGCCATATAGCGAGTTTCGCTGTATGATGAGAATTGTTTTGACGAGGGATTATTTCAACACAGAACATAGAGTATTAATTAGGATATCATAGTTGAGAATCCTCGAAAAGGAAATCATTATTGAAACTACCTTCTTTTCTTGGCTCAAAATCGTCTGGGAGACTCTCGCTGATGTCCGTTACATGCGTTCCAGAGTCAGAATCTGCCATATTTCCCTGCTGCCCGTAAAATACGACATTTAAGAAACCTTGCACAGTTTCGCGAAAGCTAAGATACGATCAGCGATCTTGGCGATCATTTGACTAAGGAAACCTTGTTATATGTGATCGCCACAGGATTTCATTCTAAGTGATTCAACAAGCTTTTCTTATTGGCTCTTTTGATTGGGTGATAAGTAAGAACAAAACAATGCGCACGAGGCGCTCTTACAAAAAATACCGCACTGCTAATTATTGGTGAATGGGTTTTGTAGATGGAGGTTTATTCAAACCTTTTCTTTATTGTGTTTAAACTTCCAACATGAATTTGCTTAATTATTTATTAACCAATATTCGGGTGTTGGAGTAATTAGGTAATGAAGTATTTTATACACAGTCTTTATTCCTTTTGTGCTAGACCTGGTGTCGGCACATTATTTGCATAAAAGTATTATATTAGGACATATTTTTTTCAAGTGGCTCTTGAACGTTAACGAAAATTCTTGGATCTTCCCGATCAAAGAATTTTTGTATTTCAACCATCCCGTACATGTGTTTTATTTGAAATGGAAATAAAACAACTAAATTTCTTGTTGTATGGACGAGTTCAGATCGTCAGCTGGATGGAAAAGAATGATCCTCTGCACGGAGAATTAGTCATTACTGTTTTGCTAACAATAGTTAACAGCATCCTTGGCGACTAGTTTAAAAAGTGAGATAATGTCACTAACCATAAAATCATCGGTATATTTGGAGCATGATTTACAATTAAATTTGCCGTGAATATGATAGCAGTGCACATCTATTTTTAGTGCTATATGTATTGAAATATTGATGACGTAAGGATTTGACGGGACCTCTATCTATGGGCTCTGAATTTCATTCTATCAGTATTATCACGGAAGAAACATTAAGCAGCGTCAGCCGCGCCAATAGAGAGGAGCCGGGAAAAGGTTTGACCAGTGATTTATAAAGAACAAAAAGCTAGTTGGAGCATATCAGCTTAATAAAGACTTCTAAGGCTACAGACCGGCGACGTATGTGGCTGAAAGGAGGAATAATGAGTAGTTGAATTGCTTTTCTCTAACGTTAAGTCTAACTGGAGTCAGTGGAGTGTATAGATGCTAAAATTCTATAGTAAGTCAATTTAATTTGATAGGGTCTCAGAGGCGGATCCAGGGGAGGGGTGATGGGGGTTGCAACCCCCCCTTTGGGCAAAATTTTTTAGTTATTTTTTTTTTTATTCTTCCTGAAAAATAATTGAATAAAATTGTTTTTTGCATTAAAGGTTACTACAATAGTGTACAACCCCCCCTTTAAAAAATTCCTGGATCCGCCCCTGGGTCTCGATGGCGGTTGCTGGTTTTGGCGGAAAATATTTTCGGCTAGTGGACGGCAAATGTTCATCCTTTGGGCTTAATAAAGACCATTCTCCTATTCTTTGATGATATGATTGCCTTCCTTAAATTCCCCGTATTGCGACTTCGTTTGCATAGAAGCTTGAAGCTCGACTCTTTGTTAACGGTTGATGTCCTAACATTTCTTTTGACGAGTAAAATTAAGCCAGTCTGACACTCAGCGCTTTATCCAAATGGGTCCCATTAGCACAAATTTGCGTCACAAAACTACACTAAATGTGTCATGCATGGTGTAGTGTACATAAAAACGACTACGCTTGTTACACCTTCTGCAGTTCACAAAGCAACACCATGGAATTTCCAAAAAAAAAAACAAACCGCGAGAAAAAATTTATTCAGGTGGCCTGAACTGTGTTTGGTAGCATCTAGACTACTACACGCATTGCTACGTTGAAAAATTGAAGACAGTCAGTTCAATGAAGACAATGAAAGAGATACTCTTGAAAACTATAGCCTGAACCACTGCCAAATTAGCTACATTTATACTTAATCATGGCAACGTTTCAAGCAGTTATTGGTGCAAACAATTGTAGAAGCCGTCAAATGGGGCTGATAAGAAACCTGTTGACACTCATCACGCAACAGCGCATATATTTTTCACGGAGTTTTTTGAATTACCTCTGCTAGATTTCTGTTGTTGGAAGAATATTTACCTTAGCTAAGAAATAGCAAGACAGTTCAGTAGGTAGATATGTTGTCGATGTTTAGTGAAAAACAACGGAAAGTTAGAAACATTTTGACAACCTTGTGATGCGAGATATATTGTTGGCCTGATATTCGGATTCTTGTCTCAGTGATCTGGAGTGACTTAAAACCACATACTAAGCCACGGTTTGAAGATTCCTGCAACCTGTTGGAAAATTCTCTACAGGATATCCAATCATGGGAGGCACGGGAAAACATTACTAGTTAGGAGATGGATCCGGCAGTGCATGGCAATATAGCCATGTGCAGTGTATAATACCACCAGGGCCAAACCACAGAAAAGATAGAGATTACTGCACCAATTCTGTTGAATTCTTGCGTACCCGAATTGTCAGAATTTAACCTTTTAATTTTAACTTTCAATGGACTCCATCCATGCTCAAAATTGAAATAGGTGGCTCGCAGAGACCTTTGTGGCTCCAACAGTCTGCAAACTGAGTGGCTCAATGACCACTTGTAGGCAACGATTTAAAAGATTGGCGTTTCGCGAGAGAATCTTTCTCGCGAAACGCCAAACCGGCCGGGAGCGATGAGAGGCGGCTGTATTTGCAGGCTAGCACTAAACACACCGTAATAAATTGAACACTACAATCATTATGCAGAAACGATACCAATTGTTCCATGTTCGAACCAACTGATTCAGGACGACGCTCCAAGCTGCACAAATCATTTGTTCCCATTTCTAAGATAACAATTCTTGGTTGCAAAGCTTTAATGTTAGGGACATCATAAGAAAAAAGTTTTGAAACGGTTCTACGCCATTGTCGAGATAAGAAATGTGCGGTTTGGCAACATTCATGTCACTATTTAGACGTTCTATCGTCTCTCTCCTGTGCCAGAAAGAGCTTAAGACGCCGCACGAACGAGTGCCCGAGAATAAGAACATTGACTCTGACACTAGCCGATTTTTCCTCGGCCGTCTTCATTTGTCGGCTTAGTGTGCGGTGAATTCAGGCAAGTCTACGACAAGATCGAGCCTTGTCAGGCAACCTCTAGCAGTGCTACATCTCAAAATGTCTTGCCGGGCCTTGTCGGCTAGTGTGCGATGGACCAAGACATTTTGTCGGGGCTCGGTCCCGTCCTAACCAATGAGAAAGCGTTGTTGTAGTCATATGAGCAAGCATAACTTTTCACGAGATCGCTGTCGATCAGGAGCAGGACAAAAAATCGACTACAGTCTACGGCAAGCAGATGGCCCGACAAATTTTGACCCGATTTGGAGTGTCCCCGTTAAAAAGTCTAAAAAATCTCCTGCTCTATGACGAAAAATCGGTTTATGTGCGGCGGTCGAAAGTGTTAAAATACACTTATTAGCGTTTTTTTTTTATTTCAAGCAGTAGATGCAGGCAAAGAAAGCAGCCATGTCAAGGATACAGTTCTTGACATGATATGATGACTGTCCTGGTGTTCTCGAATTGGACTTCTCAGCCAAAGAAAAAATATACACCCAGATTGCATCAATTTTTAAGGAGTTTAATTTATATAGGACATGGAATCTTATGGGCAGAAATTGTCCGTACGTAATGCGTGTTCCTTTCGCTACCAAATGCAGGACACGTAGTTTCCAGTATGTCATCAGTGCATATGGAAAACCATAAAAGTCAATATCTGCTCATTTTTGCGATAAAAGTTCTTTAATTTAATCGTTAATATTCAAACACTTTTTAATGAAAAGCATCGTGCAGATGCCACCAGCTGCAGTTTTTAATTAATTTTACAATATTAAATCCTTTGGCATTTCCAAACTTCTCTGCCAAAGAAAGGGCCAATAAAAAATTGCCTATGGAATCTTTCCACAAGTGTTGTGCCCGGGCAAACTTTGTACGAGCTTACATTGTTCCAGTTGCGCGCCATAATGTTTCCGCGTTATGGAACAGGGCAGGTGGAAAGAGGAGGCAAAAGTACAAACAAAATATTGATTCACGGCTGGCAACCAAAGTGAGAATAACAATATGGCAGCTTTGTTGATGGAAAAACTGAACAAGAGAAGTTAAATGGAGATATTTTGTTAACCACCACTGAATGAGCTTGAATGGAACATGGTGTCACGTGCAATCCAAACATTTACGTAGTGAACCACGTTATGGCCCGCTTGAACAAGCATTCCGATGCTCAACAATGAATGCCTTTTTGTAACCAGCTATTAAAATTAAACGAGCTCCGAGCGATAAAATCTTCGCCAGTTAGCCTGTGTTAACCAGACAGTCCATACTTGAAATACCAATTTGCCCTGTCGGTTTCAGTCCCTGAGTGTTGATTAGTCTGCCGAGTGCCCGCGAGACGTCTCGTTAACAGTCCACAAGTCAGCTCTGGATACATGAAGACAATGTCCTCTTGTTGATTATCAGTTTCTTTGTTTTCCTCACCTGTCTGCTTGACATTTCATTAATAATTAAAGAAGAAATTAAATTTTGACCACTCTTGGGAACAAGAGAGTTTATAAGGATTTTTCCCAAATTTGACAAAAGTAAGTGTTAGATTTACTTTCAAACGCATTTTGCTATTGAATGGTACACTAAGAACGAAGGCGGATTGAAATAAAAAGCTCAAGACTTTTAGTACGTGTAAGTGTTTTGAACGCGTTGTAGTTTCTTTACTGCAATTAGTGCTTCATTTCCATTACAAAAGGAAAAGCGGAAAAATAATCAGCAAAACATAGAATATGCCAAGACCTCTGAAGCGTTGCCAGATAATCAAACGGAGCGCATTGAGCTGGAACCGTGTCAAAGGACGGAACAGTCAACACGAGAAGAAATGATGCTGATGTCGGAACTGAAAAGTCTTCATTTCTGGGCAAGCGCCCTGGTGGAGTTTCTCGCAACTTTCTTTTTCATCTTCTTGACGACTGGCACCACCATTACGTGGAATGAGCTCCATCCACCGTCCACGGAACTGATATCGCTGTCATTCGGGTTTAGCATTGCAACCCTGGCGATGTGCAGTTTGCATCTTAGTGGCGGACACATCAACCCCGCTGTTAGCATTGCCATGATGGCGATAAGGAAAGTGACTGTTCTCCGAGGGATAACTTACGTTATCTTTCAACTGGCCGGAGGTAAGGGTTCTGTAAAAGACGTTATTATTACATTATGAATAATATTGTAATGTAAACAAACTTAAACTCTAGCTTTTTTACTCATTGATATGGTGGATAGGAGGGATCGATGATGGACTAAAACAGATTCCACAGATAAAAAGGAATGTCTGTAAATGTGAGAAGGAGTTTTCATTTCGGACACCGCGTCTGAAGAATTTGTAGCGAGCGGGTCTCTTGTCATGCCAACGATCTTAATATACGCACAGCTGAATTACCCTAAAAAAAATGGGGTGTGTAAATTCGCTTTTCCAACCAAAAACTGATTGTATCAAAAACTACTCACCCAAAACCAGCTTACTCGAAAACTCTCTCACCTAATAGAAATATTGTATACTTCTAACCTTCCAATGATTACAGACCGAATGAAAAAGAACTTTTACGGTCGACCCTTCTTGATTAACAGCGAAGGAACGTAAAAAAGCATGAAATTATGAAATAAAATATTTCCAATAGTCGTAGTTGGAATAAAGCAAAATGACCAAACGTGAGTTGGTCATGGTTCTGTTCGGGATGAACTTTCTAAATAGGTCACGTAATAACTTATGGTTGCGTAGTTAAATCGTCTGTAAAACCGCCGTATTTTTGTTTAATTCTATCGGTTGAGTGAAAATTTGCTACATTAGGGCGGAGATTTCGAGTTTTTTGTAGTCTTCGCTTTCAAAGGAGTGGTGATAAAGTGAAAATCAACACACTGCATTTTAAAAAAAATAGCATGGCAGGTATTTGGCTGGGCCAACACTTGTAATAAATTTTAAAAATACTTCGAATGTTTTCAGCTAAGAAAGCTTTCTTTCTACACATGACTTAACATTCATCTTGAAAGGATCTTCGAGAGCCGTTGTCTCTCAAACTCAAGCTCATGCAAATTGTTGGTGTTTTCTTCACTTAACTAACTGAAGCCCCCTAAAATAATAATTAACAGGTGTGAAACACAATACAATGTTGAGTGGAAAGTTTATCCAATTTTGGGTTTGAACTTTTTGACTATGCTTCGAAAACAAAGATGGGGTTTACTGCCGCCAATTTGATTGTCGTTCATTGTTTACCAGCAATAGCACCTCTGTCAACTGACGTCTTTAGCAACAATTTTGTCAAGGGCCTGAAGAGCACGTACGGAATAAAAATTGCAAATGGCCTTTCATGAAAAGCTAAGGGTTTTTTTTGCGTTAGTTGCAAGCTTAATCAAGAGAAACGAATAACGTGTCCTTTTAGTCCTGAAAACAGATCACGTTTTAGCCTTGAAATGTTATTTGTACACAAACAATTATCACCCACAAACGTTTTTTTATTTTAAGCTATTATTTTTAGAAACTACATGTTCGAATTTGGCAACTATTTGACACCAGTATGCAAAGAGGGGTCGGGTTAAATCTTAATTCTCATAAAGGAAAAATCAATCGGTTCATGAATAGATCTTATCAATTGTTATTGCTAAATTTATTCCGTTAATTAAAATTAAGTTCAAGTGGAAACCTATTGTAAGTTATCAGCTCAGGCCAACAGCTCATTTATCATTTCAAGTCGATAATGTCTAGCAATGCATCGATACCTTAATGCCTTGATGAAGTACCAAAATCTCCTTATTGATTGGAAGTTAAAGAATTTACAGAAAGAATTTTCTAGCAGTTAATTAGGAGAAGGAAACAGATCGTCGTGTTTGTGTCGAATTATATTGGATAGCCAGAAGGCAAGAATTGGTTCATAATTTTGCCAAGCCGTTATGTTACAGATGGCGGATGCATGTTCAAGTTTTTGCGCGCAATGTTGCATAAGAAGAAACCGCTTCTACTTCTGCAAGATTACGCACGACAATTTCTTGGGGTGGACACACAGTGCAATTTAGATATTGCGTGCAATGCTGTGTCCGGGCCTTATAAGGTCTTGTAAGTCTCTGAGTATAATTTTCTGTGTTTGTTTTCATCAACTTATCAATCAATGTGTTTTGTGTGGGCTTCTCCGACTAAGAAGTCCCACACACTGCCATCGTCAAGCTTTTCTTATGTAAACATTCTTTGTAAATTCCTATGTAACGGTCCCTAACATTCTAGGCGGGCCAAAGATATCATGGAGTTCCGGTTCCACTGTTCAGTGGCCTTGGTATGAAATATTGTGCGATGCTTGAATACCTCTGGTCTCACGAACCGCGAGATTGCTTATCCCTAAGTCAAAGTTTTCCCGTAGCCAAACGCCCCACCCTAATCCGTGATTACCTAATGTTTATACGATTCGTGTATAAAAAAGATACTATTATTTTAATTTGTTATATTTTATCCTTTGACTCACGAATTATCGAGTGTAATATAGGTTAGGTTAGATCTAGAAACAATTTTCTAAGAGCTTCCGATGATCAGAAAATACGCATGCAATCTTCACTTAAGCGTTTGCACGCATTTCGTACCATTTATTAATGCGGTAATGATATACATAAGACATGCATCAAAGTAGCCGCTGTCCAATAATAACCAAAGTCGTTCTCTTCTTCGCAAGGCATCGCAGGCTCGGCAGTATTGAAGTACATCACACCGGACGAGAAGCGCGGATCACTGGGTGCCACTGTCCCAGGCCCCGGCGTGACTGCAGGACAAGCGGTTGGTATTGAGATATTGCTGACATTCCTTCTGGTCTTCACTGTGTGCGCAAGTACAGATTCCAAGAGAATGCACTATGGATACGAGGTCCCACTGTCGATTGGCCTTTGCGTGGCCGTATGCCATTTTATTGGGGTAAGTGACCGTTAGGCTTTAAAATTATCCAGCAAATGAATGAAATGAAACTGATGTCGTATTGAATATAATTATATATATGAATATATTCATTACGTCATCCACATTCGTATTCTCGGTGTTGGACTGGAACTAGCTTGCAATTGAGGCTAAAGCGCATTCTCGTTCCCATAGCCCTTTTCGCTTCTCTTAGCCGGCGGGGCCTTGGCACGAGAAACGAAGCGCTCTGGGGACACAGGATTTCCAGTCCTAGATTCTAGGACTTCCGGTCTTCATGTATGCAGTCGTGATGTTTCTAAAGACTCTGTGTGACAGTCATGGCGGTTTTTATTTCCGCTCAAGATTTCTTTGTTTCAAACAGCCAATCAAAAAAATTCGAATTAATTCAAAAACCCTATGTCCCCAGAGCCCTTCGTTTCTCGTGCCAAGGTCCCAGTCGGCTAAGAGAAGCGAAAAGGGCTATGGGGACGAGAATGGCTAAAGCGGGGAATTTTTTCAAATGCAAATCAAATGAAGCTCTTTGTAATGCTATTCGCTTGCATTAGCCTTCATTGCACGCTAGTTCCTGTCCAATACCGAGAATACGAATATGGTATACTGCGGGCCTATGATTAAGAGATCTCTGTACGCACTGCGGGCCTATGGTACTAGATAATAGCGCGGGTCTATGCTGCCAGATTCTGGTTTGGCACGGTGAATTCACTTTCATTCAGCCGCCTATATACAGGTTTGACGTGTGGCGTGCTGTGACGCGCGAGAAATTCCACCTTTATTGCATAAACAAATATATATAACGTTTTGTTATACCTTTAGATTGGTTTCACAGGATGTGGCATAAATCCTGCACGCTCATTTGGTCCAGCGGTCATCATGAATAAAGAGGAGATCTGGGAAGATCACTGGGTACGTAATACGGTCTGACACATTGCTATTTGCATATTTCATAATTATTATTATTCAACCATGAAGCTGTTTTTCGAGCCACAAACATATTTGGAGAGGTAGATATCTTCCACAGTTACTTGTCCAAAATGTGATGAGTTAGTATTTCGTGAATACTTGCAAGCTACCGCACAAAGTGGATCTCTGTTGCGAGATTAAAAAGTTTACAAAATAGAATCATCGTTTCCTGTATCACACGCACCACATGGACGTACTATTCGGAAGCTCTTCCTTCAATGTAAAACTAGGGTTTCATTCACTCACTTCAAAGTAAGAATCACCTCAACTGACTTCAAGTTTGACTCTGAGACTGAGAGTGAAAGGGTTAACGGGGAGCGGAAAGTCGAACAAAGATTTGATAGAATGGCTTTAACCAGTGACCAATGGTAAGCGCTGCAAGAGGCTAGTCACGCAAGCCAAATCACTTTGCAGACAATTTTCTTGGACTCATCACGCGAGCTTAACCAAGGAAAAATAAACAAATACTGTACTGACTTTTTATTCTAAATAAACTTAATTTAATTATAGTAGACTCTCAGGATGTTGTTATAGAAATTTGCCAATCAGGTTGGTTTTCCCATTGTTTTCCATTCCCTGAGAAAACGCCGCGTCTTGCTTTTGTTACACTTGAAAAGGAAAATTATTCTTGATTTTCTACCTGATAATGCAAGCAATGGTAGGTTTCTGTAACCACGCAGTGTCAATATGCTCATAGACAAGGAGAGCATGTAGTTTATTCTAAATGCCTTTGTATCTTTCAGGTGTACTGGGCCGGACCCATTGGGGGCGGACTGGTTGCAGCTCTCATGTACCAGTTGCTGTTCCGAGCCCGAAAAGAGACGGGCCCGAATGCTAACTCTGTTAACGAGTTGGATGTTTACAACGATTCAAAGCTGTGAGCTGTTGAGGCATTACTGCAGCAGAAGTCTCGCGAACTAGATTATTTAGTTATTTAGTTGTGATGTTCAATTAATCTAGTTTTTGTCCTTGCATAGCTAGAGAAGGCTTTACTAAGCATAACTGCCAAGGTTTGAGCTGAAAAGTAGTTAGTTCTTAAAATTGCGCTTCGTTTTTGTATGGTAATAGGTCGTAATAGTTAATGTTGCTGCACCGGAGTACCGGTGTGTCGTTAAGAGGGGCTGCCTGTATTCAAGAATGCGCTTCCCATATTAGTTTTAGGGAGCTTTCTTGAATGAAAATCAAATCAAATCAAACTTAACAAATGAATGAAAAATCAAATGGAGATAATCAGCTCTTATTTGAAATAGCCTTGTTAAAACTAACAAGCAAATTGGTTGCCTCTAAACCTTGATCAAGGGCTCTTGTGAGCCAGCTTGTGGTTGAATTGGATTAAGCCATTAATGGATAAATTAATGGTGCAAAAGGAATGGAGTGAGTGATCGGGTGAATTTGACGTCGACTGCTAAACCTTATGGAATGACTAAGTCATCATTACGAGCTAACAAAAAATTCGGCAAATGACTTTGATTAACTTATTAAAACTCTTTAAAATTACCGCAGATAACCGTAATACTAACAAATTATTTGGGGTCCTGAAAGGATCCATACATTTCGATAAGTACTACTTCAGGCATTTAATTTTAGATGCAAGGACGATATCCTCTTTGTGATCAATCTTTCTATTCTCCTAACCTGCATCACTGAGTTTTGTATCGATACCTCTATCCAACTTTGTTTGGACTCAGTCCTTCACTCATTTTAGAAAGTTCCTCCGTCATGTACTGTATGCAAATGTTTCATTTTAAACAACGTATCCAATAACATTTTAAGATTGCATAACACATTATATGTAATATTTATGTACTTCTTTATACGTGAAAGAATATGTACTCTGTTTGTTAACAGGAAAACAGTTAAACTTGTTTATAATTGATTACTGAGTCAGTAAAATAAATTTTCAGTTCTTGAACGAAATAAGCATTATTGAGTCATAAACTGATGACAGGTGGGGTTGAAAGCTGTGGCTGAAAGAAATCTCCCAATCGTGACCATCCTTTCTCATATTCTATCTACTGTACCTCTTTCGTCTTTTTTTTTTACCTTAGTTAATTGTTATTACAATTAAGGGTTTTTTTTATTTTACGCGACGATAAATGATTAAATTATATTATTAAATTATTAATTAAGTGGTGTACATCTTAAAGAAATTAAACATTTGGATGTCTTTGAAATTTTAAAATAAGGTTAACATTGCAACTGCACAATGAACGACAAAAAACTGAGCATTGTTCCCGACGAATTAATAAGTTGCAAAATTATGTATATCGCACTAACTGCAACACAATTTTTCTGGACTGGCGTAAGAAATTTGTGTGACGAAAAGATGCCTTATTGCGAGCTTGGGCAACCTGTGGAACAACATGACATCCGCTGTTTATTTTCTTTTTCTCAGAGAGAAATATAGAGTTGTCGGCCCTGGGGGTCGCCCATGCGTACGTATGGCCTCATAACCCCTGGTGAGAGGCAGGAATGTCAGTCCGAACGCTACTTGGTCATCTAAGCCACTTAAAACTCTAATAACATTTCCTATTTCTGGCACGTTTGGTGCTAAACCCAGGTTATCGTTCATACTGTTCATTCGAGGACCGGGAGCTGTTACTAAAGCGATTAGGGGAAAGATATTTTTTCGGCTACATTCCAGAGGCGGTACCCGGTTCTTGGATGTGGAAGTTGCACGCCTTGTGTAAATATTGGTATTCTATACATAAGTCAAAACTTAAGACGGAATCCACCAGGAAGTCGAGTAATATTTATTTAAGTTGGACAAAAATCGAGTACCAGAATAATTTAAATCGTATTGCGTTATTTTCTACCCTAAATAAAAGGTAAAGATGTAAGTAATTATCATTGATAACACCATCCTCGGAAACCCAGGGCTTCAAAGGGGACGGGAAGGGAAGGGAAGGGAAGCCCTGGGTTTCCGAGGATGTGATAACACCAACAACAATTTCTTATCAGAGTCTTAGAAAATGAATTTCAAAGTTCACCAGCTATAGGGAAATTCTCACGTGCAGCCATTTTGTAAAATCGTCTTTAAGCGATTCAGTGGAATTCAGTGGAATTTCAAAATTTGTTTTCGGTGTTTGGTGTTGTTAGAAAAGATTTCTTTTGATACGATATTTGAAGCAGTAAATAATTTTGGTACAACAATTTCTTATAAGAGCCTGAGAAAATGAAATTTAATGTTCACAAGCTATAGGCAAAAGCTCGCGTCTTTTAAGCGATTTAGTGGAATTCAGCGGAACTTTGATAAGATATTTGAAGCAGTAACACAAAAGCTTGCAATAAGGTGTAAATAATTTTGGTACATAATTTTGTCCAACAACTACTCGAAGTCATGGTGGATTCCGTCTTAAACTCATAGAACTGCTCTCGCGCGCTTCAAATCGGCAAAAAAACTGCATAAAAACAAACTTAAACATTGCGAAAATGTTTCTAATTCATTTTATTACAAGTGGACAGCAGTAAAAGCCGATTTTAGGAAGTTTAAATATTTACAATAGCGATTAGCGAAAAAATTTGAATAATTAAATGGGGCGTGCTGTGACCTCACAAACATAGGGTGGTAAGCCTGTGGTATAAACGGGCGAAAAAAAAATTCGGCGAAGAAAAGTCAAGGAGCCCTTCTTCCACCAGCTACCAGGAGGCTTGGATAAAGAGGGTCGCTAAATGACAAACAATACTGCAAGGCTGATCGTACTACATAAAAAGTAAACTTTGTGAGACACCAACACGACTAGAACCGATATAGCAGGATTGCAACCGTGGACAGCTGTTTCGTTCTTATTGTAACTCATCAGCACGGTGTAGCAAATCTAAATGAAGCCAGCGAAAGAGCCAACGCAAATGGATTGCCCAATAACCCGTACACTATATCAAGTTCCGTACTTTGAACTCACTTGTCCCCCGAATCACGCACTGCCACATCACGTGTTTCGGGGGACAAGAAGACCAAAGTGTCACGATGTCTCACAAAGCGAATTGTCCTAAAACTTCCTAAATGTGGATGGCACGGCCATTCCAAACATTTAAACGCATGGACACAACCATGCTGAATAAAAACGCAGCGTATCGGATCAGCGTAAAAATGATAAAAAAATATCATTTTTACCCTGATTAGATCCCTTGTTGGATCCTACATTAGCAGCATTTTCGTTTGCGGTCCCTTTCTTTAAGTTGTGCTTTTACGTATGTTTGGATCGTAGATCTTTTTAGATCCGATATGCTGCGTTTTTATTCAGCATGGTTGTGTCCATGCGCTTAAATGTTCGGAATGGCCGTGCCATCCACATTTAGGAAGTTTTAGGACAATTCGCTTTGTGAGACATCATCTTGACACTTTGGTCTTCTTGTCCCCCGAAACACGTGATGTGGCAGTGCGTGATTCGGGGGACAAGTGAGTTCAAAGTACGGAACTTGATATAGTGTACGGGTTATTGGGCAATCCATTTGCGTTGGCTCTTTCGCTGGCTTCATTTAGATTTGCTACACCGTGCTGATGAGTTACAATAAGAACGAAACAGCTGTCCACGGTTGCAATCCTGCTATATCGGTTCTAGTCGTGTTGGTGTCTCACAAAGTTTACTTTTTATGTAGTACGATCAGCCTTGCAGTATTGTTTGTCATTTATCATTTTTACGCTGA
Organism: Meandrina meandrites; assembly: GCA_963693305.1. Lineage (NCBI taxonomy): Eukaryota > Metazoa > Cnidaria > Anthozoa > Scleractinia > Meandrinidae > Meandrina > Meandrina meandrites. Next base: position 16,758,895 of record OY855913.1, read on the forward strand.
TCAGATCCCTTGTTGGATCCTACATTAGCAGCATTTTCGTTTGCGGTCCCTTTCTTTAAGTTAGGCTTGGATACCAAGTCAAGCGTGGTTTCCAGGCTCCTTCGCTAATCCCCGGCATGATTATGTAATAAATGTCTGGGCGAAAGAACAGAAAAAGCAAACACTGTCAGCAATTTCTACCGACAGCAGGTCTCGTTTCAGCTCACGTGAAACATCAATGATGCCAATATGTACATTCAAGAAGGTAAAATGGAGTTACGTTCGCGTTCATTTTGGACCGAAGTCGCCGCCGAATTTTTAGCAACACTTTTGTTCCTCTTCATGGTGTGTGGGACGGTGCTACCGTGGAATAACTCACCGCCCTCTGTCATGCACATTGCTTTTAGCCATGGTCTGAGCATTGCGACTCTGGCAATGACAGTTCTTCATATTTCTGGAGGACAACTTAATCCAGCCGTGACCATCTCTATGATGGCTGTTGGGAGGGTTTCAATCTTGAAAGCTCTCTTCTTTATTATGGCCCAGTGTGCAGGAGGTAAGGATTCGTTAAAAAATCCAACTCGATAAAGAACATGTAGGAACGCGTTTTCGAGCCTTTAACGGGCAAATGTACCTGAGATCTACAACACTTTGAAGTTTGAATGAACATTTTGATTTATTCAACAAAAGCAACTTTGCTGCCGCAGGAGGGGTCTTAAGAAAGTCACGAGATATTTTAACACGCTACACCTTTTCTTTATCCGACTCGAGAAACCAGTGAACTTGCTTTCAGCTGCGTTAGTCAAAGTTTTTAATCTATTTTTAGAATTGACCGTAAAAACAAAGTGACATCTAGTGACAGTCGCATATTAGTTTGCTTAATTTACATAGTAACTATGCCATCTAACCAAACCTTTACCGAAACTTTCGTGTTCTTTTCAAATTTCACAAAATGCATGAAATAAGTTATAACGAGTTATAATTCAGCTGTTTTTCTTAAAGACATTACTTACTATTTTCAGTTTCGTTTAAAGAATTACCTTAATGAATTCAAAAATATCACGAAAACCATTTGAGCGTTACGTTGCATTATAACTCCCGCAGGAGAGAAGTTTGCTTTGTAATCAATCACGGGAAATGGGTTCAACGATATGGACTTAAAGTCAAGAAATTAACACTTATGTCTAGGATTGAACGCATGTATTGTTTAGCAGGTACTTCATATATGACTGGGTTGTTGGCCATTTCAATACTACTTCATATTTGACAGAATTATGTGAGTTTAGGTGAACTTCAATCAGTGAGGACACTTTGTGATGCTTATTATAAAGACCGTGCGTCTCATTAGCGTTCAATCTTGGACATATCTGGAAATTAAGGCACTTGAAATGATTGTATAAAGCCAAACGAAGATTGCATTTCCTTGTGTAGGCAATATATCAGTATCAAATTGCGTCAAAGAAAAATTGCCAAAAGAATAAAAGCACTTGTAAAGAGGATGCAAACGAATATAATTAGACAATGCGATCAACTTAATTAAACGAAGCACATCGGGCAAAACATCTGTCGTCCTGAGTTGAGGGTGATGTAATGGAATATGCGGTCATAATAATACTCAACAGGATTCTTTCGGCTAAGTTATCGAATGGAAATTACCTCGATCAAACTTCACAATGAGGGCCAGCAAAAAAAAAATTCGAGGTGTGAAGGAAAAAAGTGATTTTTCAGGAAAACAGCAAAGAGCACCAAGGAGGGGGTGGAGGACCGTCACCCTGCGTCTGAGCTCCCTAAAAAGGGCCCATTTTACATATGCGGATAGAAACCACACGTTTGCCAACAAACACAAGCGACAGCAATTTTCCTGCATTACATGCTTTCTTCGTACACACAATGATAATATTAATTATCATATCCTTCAGATAGCAAGCGCTCTGATCCAATTTTACTTGCCGTATTCTAAAGTTTGAGAACGTGGTGCGCCAGCGGGACACAGCCATCGACGGGGCAGTGTGAAGACAGAGTATGGAGTGCACGTGGACAGCCGAGCTAAGCTAGCTAATTGTACAGTACGGCTATCTTTCCGCGCGCTTGACTTGGAACGTTTTGCTTTGTACAGAGCGAGAGATATCATAAACATCTTTATTTACCTTGTTTAATGTAAGAAAATGATCCTTGGTCCGTATCTTTAAATATCTCGGATCTCGAAGTACTTGAACTCGAACTCAATTAATGAGGTACAGCTGTATTGACATTTCTGTCAGGTTTCTTCGTGTGACCCTAAATTTGTATATAGTTCAAAGACTGTTCTATCGAGGACCGGGAGCTCTTACTAAAGCGATTAGGGGAAAGATATTTTTTCGGCTACATTCCAGCATGTCCAGAGGGGGCACCCGATTTTTGGATGTAGAAGTTGCACGCCTTCTGTAAATATTAGTATTCTATACATGAGTCAAAACTTAAACTCATAGAACTGCTCTCGCACGCTTCAGATCGTCAAAAAAAACTGCATAAAAACAAACTTAAATATTGCGAAAATATTTCTAATTCATTTTATTACAAGTGGACAGCAGTAAAAGCCGATTTTTTGAAGCGTAAATATTTACAATAGCGATTAGCGAAAAAAATTGAATATTTAAATGGGGCGTGCTGTGTCCTCACAAACATGGGGTGGTAAACCTGTGGTCTAAACGAGCGAAACAAAAAATTCGGCGAAGAAAAGTCAAGGAGCCCTTCTTCGACCAGGAGGCTTGGATACCTAGTCAAGCGTGGTTTCCAGGCTCCTTCGCTAATCCCCGGCATGATTATGTAATAAATGTCTGGGCGAAAGAACAGAAAAAGCAAAACTGTCAGCAATTTCTACCGACAGCAGGTCTCGTTTCAGCTCACGTGAAACATCAGTGATGCCAATATGTACATTCAAGACGGTAAAATGGAGTTACGTTCGCGTTCATTTTGGACCGAAGTCGCCGCCGAATTTCTTGCAACACTTTTGTTCCTCTTCATGGTGTGTGGGACGGTGTTACCGTGGAATAACTCACCGCCCTCTGTCATGCACATTGCTTTTAGCCATGGTCTGAGCATTGCGACTCTGGCAATGACAGTTCTTCATATTTCTGGAGGACAACTTAATCCAGCCGTGACCATCTCCATGATGGCTGTTGGGAGGGTTTCAATCTTGAAAGCTCTCTTCTTTATTGTGGCCCAGTGTGTAGGAGGTAAGGACTCGTTTAAAAAAAATCCAACTCGATAAAGAACATGTCAAAACGCGTTTTCGAGCCTTGAAAGGGCAAACGTACCTCAGATGTGCAACATTTTGAAGTTTGAATGAGCATTTTGATTTATTCAACAAAAGCAACATTGCTGCCGCAGGAGGGGTCTTAAGAAAGTCACGAGATATTTTTACACGCTACACCTTTTCTTTATCCGACTCGAGAAACCAGTGAACTTGCTTTCAGCTGCGTTGGTCGAAGTTTTTAATCTATTTATCTTCTCTTGTGAGCCAGAATTGACCGTAAAAACAAAGTGACATCTAGTGACAGTCGCATATTAGTTTGCTTAATTTACATAGTAACTATGCCATCTAACCAAACCTTTACCGAAACTTTCATGTTCTTTTCGAATTTCACAAAATGCATGAAATAAGTTATAACGAGTTATAATTCAGCTGTTTTTCTTAAAGACATTGCTTACTATTTTCAGTTTCGTTTAAAGAATTATCTTAATGAATTCAAAAATATCACGAAAACCATTTGAGCGTTACGTTGCATTATAACTCCCGCAGGAGAGAAGTTTGCTTTGTAATCAATTACGGGAAATGCGTTCAACGATATGGACTTAAAGTCAGGAAATTAAGGCACTTGAAACGATTGTAGTAAGCCAAACAAAGATTGCTTTAACTTGTGTAGGCAATATCTCAGTATCAAATTGCGTCAAAGAAAAATTGCCAAAAGAATAAAAGCACTTGCAAAGAGAATACAAGAGAATACAATTAGACAATGCGATTAACTTAAACGAAGCACATCGGGCAAAACATCTGTCGTCCTGAGTTGAAGGTGATGTAATGGAATATGCGGTCATGGAAATAATCAACGGGATTCTTTTTTACTTTAGTAAAGTTAGAGAATGGAAATTATCTCGATCAAACTTCAAAATGAGACCCGCCAGAAAAAAATAAATTCGAGGTTGTGAAGGAAAAAAAGTGAATTTTCAGGAAAACAGCAAAGAGCACAAAGGAGGGGGTGGAGGACCGTCACCGTGCGTCTGAGCTCCCTAAAAAGGGCCCATTTTACATATGCGGATAGAAACCACACGTTTGCCAACAAACACAAGCGACAGTCATTTTCCTGCATTACATGCATCCTTCTTACACACAATAATTATGTTAATTATTATCAATATACGCGGCCAAATTGAAAACCGCCCTCTTGAAAACACGCGCTTTGCGGGCCGCAAATGATTCCTAGCGGGCCGTTAATGCATTAACGGCCCTGCAGCTGATTGGTTCTCGGTTCATCATCCGATGAATATTAACCAATCAGATCGCGTTTAATGACGCGGGAAAACCATTTTAGGTGCGAACAGCTTTCGTACAGCAAGTTTTAAAGTAAAAAAAAGTCTCAAACAGTTTCTCGCTGAGCGAATAGTGTTCGAAAAGAAAAATCAAAGCCTATTTCTTATGAATGGGACAAAATGCAGCTAAAGAATTGGAATGTAGAAGCAAAAGCACAAGGCATAAAGGACGAAGGATAACCCGAATATGTTCATTGTGCCCAATAATTTAGACAACAAATGACGATCTTGAAAAATAAACTGTAATATTTCGGTATAAGCTATACCATCATCAGACTAAGAAAATTAACATACAAGCTTGTTCTTAAATACTGTGAGTGACAAGACGAAACAAAGAAAGTTTACTCAGGTGAATAGACAGAGTTCTCTGCTGGATTTCAGTCCATTGTTGAGGGAAGGTGCTAGGCGTTTGATGAAACATGCCTCTTTGAACAGGAGAGCACAAGGGGAAGATATAAAGAGGGCAACTTCTTGTTGTCTTACGAGAAACCCAACAAAACAACGGTTCACTTCATTTTGTGTTTCTCGGGTCGATTTTACGCCGAGGCTCAGCTGGAAAATGTAAGTTCGTAAATTAGTATTATCCACTTATTTTCAGAGACAAGGCAGCTCTTTTTAACTACACCTATACTAGGAGTAATCATAGATTATGCAGTGCGTTCGCCATGCTTGCCATTGAAGAACACGCCACCACAAGATTAGGATGCGTATTGCTACCGTTGAGCGCAAGAATTGTTTACAGCCTATCGTTATCCGCTTAATAGAATTCTTTTTGCGCGCGCTGTCTTTGCGGCTGTTGTCATTGTTGACGTTGACGTAACGCAATTAATTGCCTTCTAATGTCTTCTCGCATGAGACATACCGACATACCGACATACATACCGACATACCGACATACATACCGACATAGAACGACTTTCGCTTGCGCGTTCACAGGACAACCACGGGACCACAGGTCACCACAAGATTAGGATGCGTTCTCCTATCGTCGAACGCAACAATACATGGGCCTCAGTGTAGCATAGGACAAAATTTTCAACGCGAAGTACTTGTATTATTGAACATGTAAAGCTCATCAAATGTGTTAGTTTATATCTGGGTGTTATTTGATCCTGTATATCGATAATAATGATAATTAAATGACTTTTTTCGGGAATATTGTGTATTTGCTCCCTTGTAGTGTCATTTGCGGCCCTTGCGCTTCGCACTCGGGCCACAAATGACACTACGCGGGCGCAAATAAACAATATTCCCTCGAAAAGTCATTTTATTGTCCTATTATCATATCCTTCAGATAGCAAGAGCTCTGATCCAATTTTACTTGCCGTATTCTAAAGTTCGAGAGAAACAGGCTGGCGCATGGCGAACGTGGTGCGCCAGCGGGACACAGCCATCAACAGGGCAGTATGGAGTGCACGTGGACAGCCGAGCTAAGCTAGCTAATTGTACAGTACGGCTATCTTTCCGCGCGCTTGACTTGGAACGTTTTGCTTTGTACAGAGCGAGAGATATTATAAACATCTTTATTTACCTTGTTTAATGTAAGAAAATGATCCTTGGTCCGTATCTTTCAATATCTCGGATCTCGAAGTACTTGAACTCGAACTCAATTAATGAGGTACAGCTGTATTGACATTTCTGTCAGGTTTCTTCGTGTGACCCTAAATTTGTTTGTTTTTCTCCTTTCCAGCTATCTGCGGAGCAGCCATAGTTTATGCCATCACTCCAAAACAATCTATTGGCTCCTTAGGAGTTACAGCACCCGCAAATGACGTCACAACTTCACAGGCGTTTGTGGTGGAACTCGTCCTTACTTTCATATTGGTTTTTGTGATTTTCGCTGTCACCGATCCCAACAGGGGCATGACAGGGTATGGAGTTCCGCTGGCCATAGGAATTTGTGTATTCATCTGTCTTATGCACGGGGTAAGCGATAATTCCAGAAAATATCCATTCCCACCCCATGGAAGGTCAATGGAGATTCCGAGGGGGTGACGTGGGAGGTCTCAGAAGCCAAACTGATGGAACTTAACTGACTAACTTAGCTTAACTGATGGAATTTCCAGAGAGGCGGGGAGCTTCAAACCAAGAAACCTTACGTGGGAGGGGTATGGATATTTTCTGGAACAACAAAATCATCAAATGGCAGATCAGACGTCTTATTTCAGAGCGAAGATGAAAACAATAAAAAATTCATTTTAATGAATGTGTGCATTGTGTACGGACTACTACCCACAAAACAAACTACATGCAGAGTCGGTAGCCACATGCACACATTGTAGTCCTTTTCTTTCTTATGGTACGCAGACATATCCAATTGACATTATGACCAAGCTATATACTTCATTGCCTCGTCGTTTCGCGCGTAATCAAACTTTAATTCCATTGCAGATCCCGTCTTCTGGAGCCAGCATGAATCCTGCTCGTTCTATTGGACCTGCTGTTATTATGAACTCGTGGAAAGACCACTGGGTAACATAACTGTTTATTGATGTAAAATTGGAGTGTCGGACATGGAGAAATGTCACGATGTTTTTAGCCATTTTTCTGATTGCTTTAAAATTGAAGGGAACCTCAAAATAATAGTTTTCTAACATAGAAAAGCACCAACGGAATAATGGAAACGCGAAAATAATCAAGGATGGTTTGGACTGACGAAGGTTAAGACCGATTACGACCAACAAACTGGAAAAAAAAATTGCCAATTTTTTCAGAATGCGTTGTCAGTGACGTAGCTCCTTTTAGTGCATGTCGACGTCTCTACCATTATTTCGTTATCTACCCTACCACACTCTTTTAAAATTGACTTTAGAATGTATCTTCCTTGTTGCACCTTGCAGGTGTGTGGTAAAAAGTCCCTTTGAAGGTGGTTTATATTCAAGTTCAAGAGGGAAGTTCTTGAAAATTTTCATATGGTCTTTTACAGTTCTCTTTGGCTCATAGAAGCGAAAAGGGTGACAGAAATTATATCGATTATATCAAAAAAATATTTCGAAAACTAGAAGTCTGAAAATGACATTTTTATGCCATATCTGAAAAGAAACACTTCTTTCATATTTACTTACTTATACTAGTAACCATAACCTCTTACGGCCGGAACAAGGAAAAATAAATAAATAAATAAAATTTTTACCGAGGCAAGTGCCTCGGTTCGCCTGATAACTTCATACTCGCGAATTGAAACACACCAGAAACACATGCGCGCTATTTAACACAATCTTTACTTTTTCATCTCCCATTAACAGATATACTGGATTGCACCTATCATTGGAGGCCTCCTAGCGACTTGTACATATCAAATGTTATTTGCACGGAAAAGAATCAACCGGAATACATTACAAAGTGACACTTACACTGTGGAAATGACGGACCAGAATAATGCGTCAAAGTTTATTATTTCTTCTTTGTAGTTTTTACAAATGTTCCGTATTCATAATGGGAACCTTTAAAGGCAGAGTGGTTAGAGCGTCTGACTTGAAATCCGGAGGTCCCGGGTTCAAGTTCCGTTTTAGCCACTATCTGGATTTGTTCTCGGTTGTCCTGAGTTCAACTCCTCGGTCACGCTTGTAAATAGCCAACTGGTCTGCCTCCTGCCAGTTAGGATTTTTAACCATGTTCAAAAGACTCTCTTGAGGGTAGCAAAGGGTTTTTGCATAACGTGCGATAAGAGAAAAAATTAGAACGTGACGGGTGAAAATAGCGAGAAAAGAAGACCGTGACGGGTGAAATAGCGAGAAAAGAAGACCGTGACGCGTGAAAATAGCGAGAAAAGAAGACCGTGACGCGTGAAATAGCGAGAAAAGAAGCGCGACTCGTGAATTTTTTATTTCAAGTATACGTGACATGTGAATCAGGTTAAAAGTTGTGTATGAAACGGGATCACCCTCCCCCCCCCCCCTCCCCCTTTGCCACCCTCTCTCTTATGTTTATTTAATACGTTATGATTGTTTAGTATTTATTTCATATACACGGCTCCACAAGTTTTCTAGCTTTAAACACAAACCGTAGTGGGAGGTAGTAGTGGATAAAAGAGGCGGTCCGTTGATAAAAACTTTGTGACGAGTGGACGCAAGCTTAGGGTCCTTTGTTGACTGAAGAGTTCTCTTCGAACAAACGAATTGTTGTGATTGTGGTTGCCGGAGGAAATGTAGTCTCAAGAAATCTGACTGATACAGTGAAATCCCGACTTCTCGAACCTCCAGGTGAAACGAAAATTGGTTCGAGAAATCGGGAGTGAAATTACAGAGAAGTTCTTGGCTCGAGAAATCGGGATTCTAGTGCTTCAAGGCCAGTCGAAATAGTCTTTACACTGGCAGTCAGCATAAAGGTCTTTCTTGCCTTACTGGAAAGTAGAGTCAAATGTGAAAGACAAATGGCTATTAAAAACTCTAGCTATAAAAAAATATGAAGCAAAGTGGACCACTCTCTGCATAAGCGATATGATAGCTTTTGCACCACTATCAAAATAAAGGAACCAGGTTACGGTGCCTTTTTTCCCAACACTTTTTTGGTCTGTTTTATTTATCCTTTTCATTTGAACCGACTGTAAAGGTATATTTAGCTTTGTCATTTTACTTTGACTGTATATTCCTACTAGCCCTGTTGTTTAAGTAAGGTGTTATATTAGTTCAGCTGTAATTAAGTCCTTCTTTTGTAAGTGTAGTATTAGTTCTGTAAATTAGCTCCTGTGTTTATGCATTGTTTTAGTCTTGTAAACTAGCTCTTTTGAGTATATTATTTATATATATTATTTAGTTGTGTAATTTAGCTTTCATATTACTATGTAATGCACTGTAACTGTAGGTATTGTGGTGTATTTAAATAAAAAAAAACACTGGCAGTCCTGGGTCTGGTTTATAACAGAAAGTTAGTTACAGTCGAACCCCTATTAAGCGGCCCGTTACCAAAGTCCCAAAACTATTTTCAGTACAATACTGTAAGTACTCTCAAGCTTACAAATAAACCCATGAAAGCAAAACTGTTCGTTCTTCCTGTGTTTATTGTTAGTGAGAACAGGAAAAGAAACGCATTGTTTGTTTCTGTTATGGGATTGAGTTAAAAAACCAGCCTTTAAAAAGATCTACAAGCCAAAAAATAAAAAAAAATATTTAATGCCAACAATCAAGTCAGAAAAAATGGTAAAGCACGTGCGAGCGTGTATGCTCGTCGAGTCTGTCAGGGAACAGGACTGACCAGTGAAAGAACCAATCAGACTCGCGAACGTGCAATGCAACACAACGAGTGTCGAGGGTTGTCTATAAATAAAAATACTTTTGACAACTGTAAATCTCCATAACGCAAAAAAAAGAAAGGCCTACAGAAGCACACTGCAACTGAGTCGATTTTTAATGTGATAAAAACCACGGCAATTCCTTCAATGGATATCCTTTTGCCTAACAATCGAAACGTAGCTCTTGCTAGTTCATTCGGGATTCTTTTGCTTGATAATTATCGTTGCTATAGCATGCGCGAGTTCAGTAGAAACATAAAAAAAGAAATACAATATCCGGATTATGTTTAGAAAAATATTATCGTATGTAAATTTTTGCTCATCGCGAAGTTAGGTTAATTGTCCAGTTGTGGAAACATAAAATCACAAATCACATCCGACAAAGATTTATTGAGAGGGAATTATGTAGATCGTAAAGAAATAGAATCAATTTCTATCTGAAAAATGACGTTAAGCTCAGGAAATGATCTCCATAGCAAAAATAGAAACTTAAATAGTTACCAAGCCAATCGTCAAAGCGAACAGTTTTGACTGATAAAAACAGGAAAATCGTGTTAAAATTCAAAACACAGGATTAGCGCCGTCTAAGCAGTTTTGAAGTTGAATGATCGACTTAAAATGCCAGACTCGCTTAGAAAGCGCAGATTTTGGGTTTGTGTTGGTGCAGAGGTTTTCGCGACAACGATGTTTGTTTTCCTGGTTTGTGGATCGACGCTAAATTGGACCAAAGGTACTAGCGTCCTGAATATTTCCCTCACTGCTGGCCTTAGTATAGCAACATTAGCGATGGCCATTGGGCATCTGAGCGGAGGCCTCATAAACCCTGCGGTAAGTATTGCATTGATGGCGACACGGAAAATTTCGATCCTGGAAGGAGTATTCTATACGCTGGGGCAGTTCGTCGGAGGTAGGTAAATTAAGAATACTTAGGAAATGCTATTCTGCATGATGGGAAATAATTTTCAACACTTTGGATTGCAAGAAATGAAAGGACTAATAAATATTTAAATAAACTGGTCCGTGTTTGAAAATTTGCTAGTACCTTTTAAATGATTTGCGTGCAAGCGCGTTTAAATTAAATGCATGTCTTTTATTGTGACTTCTGAAAAAGAAACCTGTAAGGGATCTTCACATTTTCTATAAGGCTCCAACGCATTTTATACATGAAACCAATTTTATTTTTCCGACATCCATAAAAAAAATTATACCTAACGATAAGTGTGTATTTTTGGCGTGGACCGGTCATGTATAATGAGTTCTGTTTTAAACAACAATTAAATGGTAAACTTTAATTTAAAGCTCAAAGACTACTAGTCTTGAAGAAATAAGCCATTTAGCGCAATTTCAAACACAGGCGTTTGACTGAACAAATTTTCGTCTTCGATCTGACAGCGCATCGAAAATTTAAAATAAACATGTAAGCGTTGTTAATTAAAAGCGACAGAGGAAAAAATCACTGTTAGATCATTATTTCAAAGGCCGACAGTACACTTTATTTAAAAGCTGGCTTTAATGTTCAAATGAAAAGATCACCGGAACATTTCTTTTCTATTTAAAATTGTAATAATACATTTTTAAGCTGGCATTTGATGAGAATAAAAAAATAATATAAACTCCGAGAGAAAAAATTAATGGCAATCAGGGAAAGGAAAAAAAATATATTTCTAAGCTTAGGGATTGATAGGTATTGGGAAAAACACTGAAAATAAAATGAATGATTCAGCTAGTCGAAGTAAACACTGTTTTTGAATCTCCGGCAACGGAAAGAATGAAAGTGATTGAACAGAAATGAAATCTAAATATCATTTTAGTTTCCGCGGCGTAATTACTGTGCATTTTAAATTCTAAATAATTTTGTCTAATTTAGAAATTAGGCAAAAAAGACTCGGGAAACCATATGCAAGGGAAGACAGTTTTTTATTACTTTTTTAATGCTAAGAGATTCATCGTCTTTGATCATTAAACCTCAAATAATTTTTATTTGCCGTGTCTCAGAAAATCGTCGCATCCGTTTCGTTGCAAGATTCACTGGCGATTTTCTTGATAACGCTGTTACAGTTCTGTCGATAAACCATGATGTTCAATAAATCTTATCTTTTCGACAACTAAACACATGTATGTACGTGTCATTTGCCATCATATACTTCCATTGTGTTTTTCAATTTTAGTTTACGCTCGGCGCTTGTCAAAAAGCACACTTCTCGTACAATTAAAGAGAAAATTATCATGATCTCCTTTTGCAGCTCCTGCGAAGTTTATTACTAGAAATTCTTGTTCCTGAACAATTGTTTTGTCGGTAGTTTTGAAGAGAACACCGGGATGAACGTTCATCAAACAATAAAAAAATCATGAAATGATATTTCCGGCACTGCATCCATAACCCGAGGAACACTGAACACGAGCAAATAGCTTGGGTAAACGAAAGCATATTTCAAGGCCGGCAAGCGTACATTTCCTTTGGGTCTTTGAAGAAAGAAATTGTAAGCTATGTTACTATAAGGACGAGTGTTGTACGCCATTTTGGTTAGATTAAAAATAACCGTGGAGACAGCGTCAAACGAATGCAATTTGACAATGTAAGCGTTTGTACAAATTAAATGTGCAAATAAAGATGACACTTCTTAAAGCTACCTGAAGGCCTTGTTTCGCCGGTGCTTTACTTCTAGCGATTACTAAAACGTTGTTATAACGACACATGACTTCGCGTAGATTTTAAAATCCACACAAAACGCAACCACTGATGGATAGTTATCATGCAGGAACACTATTACTAAAAACACCTTTCACAGAAGCAAAATCGTCATTTACGAGGAAACTGTCAAATTGTTTGAATTGATGCCATTGCTTCAAGTGCACCATTATCTTGAAACAGTTTTTGACAATAGATTTCAAGTTTGCCTTGGAACGAATTAGAAAGAATAATTTTTGTAAGTTTGTTGCTATACAGGCAAAAAAGCACATTTTTCCAAAAAAAAAAATGATCTCTCCGATGCCTCTGACTGTGATTCAGTCATGGTGATTCCATCCGCTTTCAATAATTTGTTTTGGTGGATTAAATAAAGGTGTTACTAACGGCTTCTAATGGCCTCGCTTGAAAGTAAACACGATAGTGGCAGACGTTAACTGCAGGTTTTCTCCGTTACTGCACAAAAGCGGGTTGCTTTGAGAACTTTTTTAACGTTTCTGGACTTTCTGGCGAGCTTGTTGGATAGAAAAAGGTGGCATGTAGAACAGAAAACGTGCAGGGTGAAACGTTTTTGTTTTTGTTCTGATGATAGTATCAGAGTATCCATGGCTGTCGTTCACGAACGAACGAAATAACAAACAGAAAACGAACGTACGACGAACGAACGAACGAACGAACGAACGAACGAACGAACGAACGAACGAACGAACGAACGAACGAACGAACGAACGAACGAACGAACGAACGAACGAACGAACGAACGAACGAACGAACGAACGAACGAACGAACCACCATTTTACTTTTCATATCATATCGTCCACTATCCTGGCCTTGCACACAGTTTAACATTTTTTTCTTATGCACCGAAGTTTTGAAATAAATACATTGTGTTAACAGGTGTTTTAGGTGCAGCACTTTTATATGGTCTGACACCTTCTGAGGTACGCGGGAGCATGGGAGTCACAATACCAAGGGATAACCTAAATGCTGCCCAGGCCTTTGGAATTGAGCTGCTTCTCACATTTGTGCTAGTGTTTACCATATTTGCCATAACAGATACGGGAAGAGAACATCGAGGATACGAAATACCGCTGTCCATTGGATTGTGCGTGTTCGTCTGTCACATGGTTGGGGTAAGTGTATCAGAAGCAATTAAAGTATGGCTCCGATGTAAAGAATTCATTCCACTGACCATAGATGCTTGGGGGAAAATTCTGTTCATTCTCAAAGAAGACAGCTAAGTTGACATCGATCAGCAAAGTCCTCTACGGGCAAGGGGGGGGGGGGGGGGGGGAGGGGGGAGGATTGGAATGAATCATTGATCGTGTGATCTTGCTGGGTGGACATCAAGGAACTAGCCTTGCAGCCCAGATCACTTCCGGTTTGATCTTGTTCAAGGACGTTTAGCAGTTGGTTCTGTCACAATTTAACTGAATCGAATTTAAGGTTATTAAAAGAATACAAATCCATCTTTGTTCCCTTTCTATACGATACGACACTTTATTTTTCCTCGATAGAAAGTATTTATCCAGTTTTTACGTTGATAATAAATCTAAAGAATCTTGTAGCACTTACTCAAAGCTTACGTCTCTGCACTGAATTGCAGGACGTATTGGATTCCATGATGAATAACTGGAATCTATAATTTATGGGGTCCTGTTAAGGCAAAAACAGTATAATTCATGTTGAATTGTTGAAGTTTTTACTTAATTAAAATTAAGTAAAAATCTAAAGGGAGCTACCTTCCCATGAACCTTTATGCGCTTCGCGTGACCCGAACGCTTGTTTGTGTTCATGACCTGTAAAAGGACTAAGCTCTTGGTGTAAATTAATTCCTTCACCAACACCGGACCACAAAACCCGTACAATCTAAAGAGTCACTAGAAGCCATTGTCTTCACAAAATAACGTATTAATAAATTTGAGAGATACAGGTTATGATAATGAGAAATTAATAGTTTATCTCAACGAGTAATTTTTGTTTCAACATGGTGCAATAGATCGCAATTCTACAGTAAATCAAATTCGCTGTCCTCGCTATCACTAACGGCCCTGAATTTGAAAAACAAACCTTTGCTTTCCGATTCCTAATGTTGGAACAGATGAAACACAGCCAGAGATGTACGTTTAACTTGTTTTTATTTCAAGATTCCTTTCACCGACTGCAGTATGAATCCCGCCCGGTCATTCGGCCCCGCTCTGATTATGAACTCTTGGAAACATCATTGGGTAAGTAAGAACAGCCATTTTGTGTCCACATAGCCTTATTTGTAATGACAAACTGTTTCAAATTCACTTCACGAAATACCATCTGGTAACATGGTAAGTCCAACCAAGAACGTAAGAAAAAGTAAGAAAAGTAAGAAAATAAAGATTGCTATTGAACACTAAAGCGCCCAAGATCTCCGATAACTAGGTGTGACACACATTGTACTTTTATTTTCTCTCGTTCTTGGCAAGTTGACACACTACTATCCAAGATCCTATATCATTATCGTCGAAAACTTTTATTACGGCCCAGTTGTTCAGGGACGATCCAGATGGCTGTTAGCAAATATTTTTTTTACTATTTTATTGTAGTCACAGGTATTCTTTTAGGGAATGGGGTGGATGCTATCCAGTATATCTTTTTTATATCATATTAGCTAAAATTAGCAACAATATTTCCACACTATTTCACTGCACTTATTTCTGATGTACTACTTTATATTTTTGGCGGATCTAAGTGAGTGGCTAGCCACACAATTAACCCCCCCCCCCTCCCCCGGTCTTTGTTTAACGCTTAATAAGTCTATTGAATGCGATTTTTAATAGCAAACTACAGTCCAGTAAACCCACCTCTTCGTTCGTTCGTTCGTTCGTTCGTTCGTTCGTTCGTTCGTTCGTTCGTTCGTTCGTTCGTTCGTTCGTTCGTTCGTTCGTTCGTTCGTTCGTTCGTTCGTTCGTTCGTTCGTTCGTTCGTTCGTTCGTTCGTTCGTTCGTTCATTCGTTCGTTCGCAGTCGGTCAATCGATCATTCGGTCGGTCGGTTGGTCGGTCATTCATTCATTCATTCATTCATTCATTCATTCATTCATTCATTCATTCATTCATTCATTCATTCATTCATTCATTCATTCATTCATTCATTCATTCATTCATTCATCCATCAATCAATCAATAACTTTATTAAAGTGTCGATGCAGTCTAGCTGAGGGTCGAAACCCTCTACTAATAGGGGACACATAAAATTAATAACATAAATTATAAAAGTTAAAAACCTAGATTTGATATTTATAATAAAAAGAGACTAAAATTTAACTACATTATTTACAATAATTCTAACAATTCTAAAAATAAGTTATTCGTAAGTAGATTACGTGTTACATAACACACAGCTCTTACATTCATGTTCAATTTTCTGTGAAAGGTTGATTAACTTGATCTGTCTTTTGAAAGATTGTAGAGACGGTAAGTTTTTTAAGTTAATTGAGAGTCGATTCCACAGCACAGGTCCAATATATCTTAACGAGTGTTTTCCATAGGTGACAGTATTAAATCTGGGAATGTGGAAATCTGCGCCTCTAAGGTTGTAAGTGGAACTTTTCAATGAGAACAAATTTTTGACGTTTGGAGGGCACAAATCATGCTTCACTTTGAACATCAAACAAGCTATATCCTGCAACCTTCTTTCGTACAGAGATTTTAAATTAGCTTTGAACACTAATTGAACACTGGAGATTGGCTAGGGACAATAAACAGCTAGTAGGAATCTTATCATTCATTCATTCATTCATTCATTCATTCATTCATTCATTCATTCATTCATTCATTCATTCATTCATTCATTCATTCATTCATTCATTCATTCATTCATTCATTCATTCATTCATTCATTCATTCATTCATTCATTCATTCATTCATTTCCGTCTGAGGCTCTCTTTTACTGTAATTCTATTGAATAAATATTGAGACAACATGCACACATAAGAGTCTGATGGGCAGGGATTGAACTTTTAAAGAAAGGGTGTACACGAAATATAGGTGCATTTTACTGTATAATAAACAACGTTTTCTTTTTTTCAAGGTTTACTGGGTTGGTCCCATACCAGGTGGAATAATGGCAGCATTTCTGTATGAGTACGTCTTCTCTTCAAGCAAGACCGGGATCGCTCCATCTTGACACGAACATGCAAGCGAGACTTTCAGACAATTTATACATCAGAACAGAAAATGCAGCCCGGACTAACAACTGAACACAGTTTCTTTTCACCAGACGGTTCCAATATTGCAAATTCCAGATACAGAAAACAAGCCAGAATAATATGCAAAGAGACTTGTGGTCTACTTTAGAACAGTTTCATAGAACAACACTGCTGGAACACATCAAGTTAGGATCAGTTTTCTTCAGTGTACAAAATATATTTCCTCATCATTTACAAGCGAGACAGTACGAGACAGTATAATAGATCTGTCGACAGTTCTTCTCGTCTTACCCGTCTTTCATGGAGTAATTTTTCACGGATTTACCGAAAACACAGTTTTTCCTGTCTAAAATGGCCGTCAACTCAGTGCTTAATGCCTGTAAACTCAGTGCCATTTTATGCCAAAAGGCACGAGTTAGTTAGTCTATACGCCAAAATATGTCCACATCATTACGGACAACGCATTTTAATGAAAGCGTATTACGTATAGATTGACAAAAGTTTATTTGCTTCCGACATTTTTATGACATCCTTCAGTTGTTTAAAACCAAAAACAAAAAATAAACACCGTACGTGCAAGTGTGTGCCTAATATAACAATTATTATTATATGGACGAGAGTGTCTTACTGGGAACTAAACCACTCGTAGATTCCATACGTCACTCCATCCGGGACCCGAGTGGCGTATTTTCCGTATGACACGCTTGCGAGTGTCATATCGCTCATTGACGTCACGATTCGCGCCATTTCTACTTTGTTGAACGAACTTGGTTTCTTGCGTAGTTCAGTCAGGTTTGTTGTGAGCAAGCATTCACAAGCAGGTTTAATTATTTTAATGAAGCGACGAAAAAGAATGAGTTTTCCGAAAAACTCAGGACGAGAACATGGTAATGAAAACCTTGACGATTTCAAGGCTTTTAGAGAGAATTCTTCGCAAGGAATTTCACAAAGTGCAAGATGTTGTAAAGAAGAAAACAAAAGCAGTTGAAAACTATCGGCCGTCAAGACATTGCCGCATCGGATTCAAGTCAAAAGTCAGTGATGTTTTCAGTTCTTTTACGTGTTACGATATTTAGTTGACAAATAGTTCATGTATTTTGTTTGATTGGAATTCAGTAAGTGCTTCGATCTATATCCTGGACACGGGTGCTTTGTATTTTCTGTGAATACGAACGGTGATATGTAAAACTTGCTCTATTTTTCGAAAACAATGAAACAAAAATCGGCAATTTCAGTTACATGTGGTCTCCATATAATAAAAAGAACATTACACGTTGGCTCAAAGATATGAATTTTATGTTCTCGTGGCAAAAACGACATCTCACGAGTGAGCGCAGCGAACGAGTGAGATATCGTTTCTACCACTCGAACATAAAATTCATATCTTCTCGCCACCGTGTAATATCCTCTATTTATTAACTTAATATTTTCGATTGAATGTCGAATGCTTTCAGGTTGCTTCACTACGTTGAGCTCTCTGATTGGTTTAAAAATCTCGCGCCACATACTCAACCAATCAGAAGTAAAACCAAACCCAATCGTCACTCGCTCGCACACGTTTTCCCGCGCTTTGTGTCGACTGCAAGTATTTGCTTCATGTTTTGATTGGTTCACTGGATTGTCTGTGTCCTTTGTGATTGGCCAGAGTGACAACTTTGGTTTGGGTTTTACGATACTCGATTTCTATCTTGCGCTGGGCAAGCAATCGAAAACCCAACGAAAAGATGTCACAAAAGAAATCGAAACTATAAATGCAGTGGAAACGGTAATGGTGGTTTCACTGATCAAAAAGGTTTCTCAGGTGAACGAAACGCTAGATGTGCTAGCTTTATTTGTACAGGATGTTACTTGAGTAACTAGAGGCTGTAACAGTCAAATGTACAAAACAATATTGGCAGTAAATAAAGTAGCCGTAGGTTTACACGATTACAGCGAGTCTGTGTGAGTTTGTTTATATCATTTCCCCTTCTCGCCAGCAGTATCCATGTCTTTCTCTCCTTAAAAGCCACCACTTTTAGCAGTCAGTGATATCCATGATTACAGTCAACAGAAATCCCTCCGACCGCTACCCGTTTTCACGCAGCGATTTCCGAGCAAGAAGCCCAACGAAACTGGCTCTGATTGGAAAATAAAATCAGAAGCTGTTCGGGCCGTTACTCGGGCTCCACGACGATCTGTCGACACCATTAACGAAACGTGTACGAGTCCGCGGATATTCCTTTTCCCTTTTGGACACACCGTCATCATATTTCAATTCTCTCCTTCTTTGAGTCGCTGTAATGAATCTTCTAATACACCTAAACACCCTTGAAGCGTTTGAAGTTCTGTTGGGTTAAGACCTGGAATTGTAAAAGCGATTTAAAATCTTTAGTCAGTTCCTGACTGTTTTGTCCCTTTTGCTACGGACCATGAGACCATGAGGACCAAGGCTAATAGAAGAAATCCAAGAATGCGAAGACAGGTATATAATTCATGTTAAGACACCATATAGTCGCCCTGCAGCTTTGCTTGCAGTTAACATTTATTTACTGCTGTTTGCTTGCGGTTAGCATTTTATCCTGTAGTTTGCTTGCAGTTAACATTTATTTACTGCAATTTGCTTGCGGTTAGCATTCATTTTGTGGTTGGGCGACTATATGTTTTTCATTGTTGGCGGCCATGTTGACTTACCATGAAGTATATGCCCGAAGACATCAATTTAATCTTATGCCAATTCTAGCAACTGGGTAACAAACAGTTTGTCAGCGCGATAAGAGTTACCATTATCTTGACGAAGAGCAGACTTTCGTTCAGTGTCCGAAGTAATCTGGAATTGCTGGGGCTTTGCTTTAACTACGCTTTGCGTGATTGGTTTACAAAAACTCGCGCCACCTGCTCCACCAATCAGATGCAAACCCAAAACCAATTGTTACTTGATCACGTGCGTTTTCCCGTGCTTGGCACCGGTTACGTGTATTTGCCACAAGTTCTAATCAGTTTATTGCGCTGTTTGCGTTTGTTGGGGTTTAGTCGGAAGTTTAGAGCGATTTCCGTTCGTTCGAGTGGCGCGAAGTAAAGCCAAAGCAATCACTCTGGCCAATCACAAGGGACGTAGACAATCCCGTGAACCGATCAAAACTCGAAGTAAATACATATGCAGCCAGTGGAAAGCGCGGGAAAACGTGTCTGAGCGAGTCACATTGGTTTCGGTTTTTCTTCTGATTGGATAAAAAAGTGGCGTGAGCCTAGTGATGCAAAGCCAAAGCAGGCGCGAATTATTTTCGATATTGAGCTTTGGTTCTGATTTCACGACACCCACCTGTGTCAGTTTCTTGTCGTTTGGAGACTTTTGCTTTACTGTCATGGCATATTTGACTGTACGAACACTTGATTGTTCCTAAGCTTTGCAACAGCTGAAAGTTATCATGAAAAATTAAACAGGATAAGGATCACTCACACATGAAAAACGACGTTCAAAGTAATTTTGCAGTGGCGGATCCAGACCTTTAGCTAAGCGGGGAGGGGAGGGAAGGGAGCGCCTTTGAAAGCTTGACTATGAATGTTGAATTCTGCGAAGATAATTACGGCAGTGCACAGAAAATGCGCTATTTCCGAAAAAATAAAGGAGGAGGGGGGGCTCCCCTGGATCCGCCACTGCTTTTGTGCATATGAAATTAGTAATTATGGCATTTGTAACCTGTGAATACAGCCGTCTTTCATGGCCCCTGTTGGTTGTATTTTAGAGGTTATAAATTTTGTCAGAGGATTCGATCACTCACTGAAACCTCTCAACCCTCCGTCTGGAGTAACCATTTCTTATTGTGCTCTTGATGATAAACCTAAACTTGCTCGATAATTCTGGGCATTCTTGTATGATATGAAATTGGAATCATGGATTTGTAAACTACGGATTACAGTGAATGTGAATGAGTCACTTAGCGATTTACTTCATTTGCAGCGCAGTACATCCCCACATTGAAGACAGGATACCATGTCATCATCCGAGCAAAGGCTACTTTGAAACTAAGCAATTGATCACAACATGTATAAATAATGTTTAAGATTCTTTTTTGAGTCACATTACATTTTACATACCTCGGTATACCTCAGTAAAAGTGAATGAACTCTACTGAATGCTGGACCAACCTCTACAATCAAAAGGAAATTAATTTCAAGTTATCAAAAGTCAAATCAAATTTTTCAGAATTGTGAAATCACAAGCTAATAAACAGCATTTTAGGCTTTCAAGAGCTTTAGTTGGACCCCACGTTATAAAGTGAATTTATTACTGGTGGTAACCCTGTGATGGACTAGCATCCCATCCAGAGTGGGGGTGGGGGGGGGGGGGGGGGGAAGGGGGTGTACTAAATACTCCTATAGTCACTTCATGCTTTTAAACCCAGGATAAGCTACAGCCTGATTGGCCACTAGGCTCTTGAACGCAAACATTACCTCACATCACCACATTATATACGGAGCTTTAGCAAACTACAAAGGCAACAAGAACGAGAACATCACCAAACAAAAGGTTTAATGAGCAGAACAATAGCTCTGCATGTGCATTTTGAATCTTGGTACATTTCTTGGCTGTTCTCTGCAAAACAACAACGTGCAATGACCAAATTCTGCGTCTTTTGAACAACGTGAATGATGACGGTTAAATGTTCGTATTTCTATTTGAGGTTGAATGCTCTCTTTACATATTCAGCTGGAGCTACTTCCTGAACCAACAGATACACCGAATACATCTGCAAAATCGCAAGATTCTTGAGTAGAATATAAATTCATTTTTCACTAGGCATCGTCCTAGGCGTTGCCATCGTCATTGCGTAAGGTCCCTAATGTTTTATTCTCAAGAGAGTATTGTGCACTAAGACAAAAGTCAAACACCTTGTGCAGGCTGCTACCCTTTCAGGATTTTTACACTGTACATGTACCTGATAGTAAAGGTGCTGGTCTTTTACACCACGGCTTCATCTCTGTCTCAAAGCAGTGAAGAAATCCAGACACAACTTGAGCCATAGTGGTGAGTGACAGAGACAGTGTTTTACTCACTTTCTCAATGGTGATAGCATCAGCATCACATAAAGGAGCCTAGTAAGAAGAATGCATGCAAAATTAACCAATAAATAGTTTTAACTATTAAAATAGTTAACTTATTTGTTGAAGGCAAGTTATCGAGTATATAAGATACATGTTCTCTCAGCTCATCCAGTTGTTTGCTCTGTTCTTCCAGTTCATTAGCCAGCTTTTCTGTGACAGACATCAACTGTTTCTCATCAGGTATTCTGTTAATTGGCAAACAAAACTGTATATTATATTGGAATCTGCACTGACAAAAGATTAACTTCCATAGTTCAATGCTTAAACTCCAAATTTGTATTGAAGGGCAGCCTAAAGGTTAGCAAGTTCTGGATTCCAGATCAAGCTGTCCAGGTTTGAACCCTGGCAAGGGTCATTGTGTTCTTACTTGGGCAAGACACTTTACTCTCACAGTGCCTCAGTCCACCCAGGTGTATAAATGGGTACCGGCAAACTAATGTTGGGGGTAACCCTGCAATGGACTAGCATCCCATCCGGGGGTAGTAGAAAATTAATACTCCTAGTCACCTTACGTTACAGAAACTACGCTATATAAATACTGTAATTATTATTATTATTATTATTATTATTATTATTATTATTATTATTATTATTATTATTATTATTATTATTATTATTACAGAAACGAGGACAAGCTCCAGCAGTATGGGCCACTTGGCTCGACACAGACTTAACCTACATGTACCTTCCTGTTTTAAAGTGCCTATGAAGTAAAAAATATTTATTGCTTCTGTTTTTGGCTTTTCAAAGTAAAGACGAATGGCATTTTCCTTTTTGAAATATCTTTTTTTCGTTTTAGAGATATTTACATTTCGTATTATGCAAATGAGGAAAGTGATGACGTCATTAATCGTTCCACAAAAAGAGAGATCACTTAATCAAGCATATCTCTTGGAGTATTAAGGACGTTCGCGCGAAAATTTTCTAGTCGATAGATTTTTCTAAAATTTTTACTGAGGACGGATAATGAGTTACTTGTGTCAGAAATACAAAAAAAAGTGGGGGTCACCGAGTTCGTTTCAGAGATAAAGTCTGTAGAAAACTACCCTGATTTTGAAAAATTGGCGCACGTAATTTCGCACGGCTTTCAAGGTTTGTAGTTTAAATTATCGATGATGAGAAAACGGAGGCAAACGATCTTGGTGATATTTTGAAGAAGTGCGTCTGTTGCGTAAATAATTTTAAGTGTTGCCATCTTTTATGCAAAACTTAGCCCTGCAAGAGGCATTTGAACCCGTTGTACGGCAAAACGAAAAGATCAAAAAGCGGAATTCGAACGTGCGTGGAGCAAAAAAAATCAACCTTTTAATCGATAGATTTTTTTCATTTTCTCACAAGACGTAGATAATCGTTAACAAAAGTGATCTGCTAAGAAAAAAGTAGGGGTCACCGACCATTTAAGCTAGCAAACTGCAAGCGAAGTTATCGCAACGGTTACTCACCCTATATGTGGTTGGAAAGTTTCCTCAGCGCGCGCGCTCGATGCATGACGTGGCGTAGCGTTGCGACAGGAATTACGTGCGCAGTAAGGATGCGCATAAACAATTAGCGCGAACGTCCTTAAAGCGGTGTTGTTCAAACTTGGCACCATAAATGTTCATCATAAAAGGCACAAGATGGCACCCGTTGCGCAGTTGCCATGGCAACAGTTTCGCCGCAAAGACTAATTTCTATTAACACTGACATTTCCAGTTTATTCTTAACCAAAGGTGATGCACTCCCAACAAGCTAACAAAGATAGGTAAGCTAAGATGGGTACCACATGTGTTCCACGCCAGACCCACTGTTCATTTTTAAAGTGCTGCAAATGGAGATATTTGGTTTTTTAACAGGGGACTGGATCTGGCAACGGTGGCAACGGTGCAACAGGTGCCATCTTGTGCCTTTTATGATGAACATTGATGGTGCCATGTCTGAAGAACACCGCTTTAATACTCCAAGAGATGTGCTTGATTCAGTGGAATGATTAATGTCATCATCACTTTCCTCATTTGCATATTACAAAAACCTAAATATCTCCATAATGAAAGAACAACCCTCCAAGTTAAGACCATTGTAGTCGCCATGGCGACTAAAATTTTGGAGCTGGCGACTAAATTGCAACCAAAGTCGCCAGTGTAGCGACTAAAATTGATAAGGAGGATTGAAAGTGTGAGCTTAATTTAGCGACTAAAATTTTTCACAGGCGACCAAACTTGAGCAGTCAGTGGCCAACTGGCCACTAAGGAAAAAAATAAACTTGGAGGGTTGAAGAAGATATTTCAAAAAGGAAAACGCCACTCATCTCTATTTCGAAAAGCCTTAAAAATAAGCAGTAATTATTTTTTACTTCATATGCACTTTAAAAAGTGAACTCCTTCAACAACCCAAATGGGAAGCGACAGGAATCAAAGATACATTCATTTGTACAGAATTATGTACACGCAAAGTACTAAACAGAGTCCCATTGTTGCACATCAACCACAACTTACCTTTTATGTTCAAGTCCAGATGTAGTTTTGATCAAGTCTGGAGGATACAGCTGAACTTTTGACCTAAAAACATCCTGAAGGTCTTCTTGGCGACACAATGCATCAAAAAAGTAACACTCATTCTTGAATTGCTCTTCCAAAGAGAAGTGAGCTGCAGACTGTAAACTGTTGTAACAAGAACAAAAAAAAAAACACTAGGAAGTTACAAATTAAAACAAATACAAAATATCAGTCACAAAAGATAGTTGTACAATGTACATTTCCCATCATGGTTTTAATTCATCAAAAGGTAGAGAAATATATCTTTAGGGGATATTGTGATCAGTCTTGAGATAAAAACACCAAATGAGGGGCACGTTTAAAACATGAAATGGCAACAAATATTAAAAGCTTACTGCAAGCAAACCGGAGTGAAAGCTGACCATAAGCAAACCGGAGTGAAAGCTGACCATAAGCAAACCGGAGTAAAAGCTAACCACATTAAGCAAGTTTTGTTTCATTTGGGGTTTTAGTACATACCTAATGGCTCTTATCTTTAATATCATTTCTCCATTTCATGTTTTAAACAAGCCCCCAATTAGAACTCAGAGCTAACATTAATAAACCAAAATTGTTTGTAACAATGGAACCCGACATAGTGTTTAATGGTTTGAAATCTGTGTTACAATGAGTGATCTTCTTCAGCCTGGCTGAACTTTATGGTGAAATGTACAGTAATATAGTAGGTACAAGGCACACATTTTCCCAGCCCTTTGGCACTTTCTTAACTTTTATATAAAGGTTTCACATGCTCTATTCAGTAAGGACTATGGACTGTTACACTTTGTGTACAAGACTGGTGGAGACACATGTAGATCGCATTAAAATTAAAATTTGTTGATCTATAACCCTTTGTTACTTGTAACACAAACCTAGCCGTTCTGACTGGGGTTGTAAAGTGATGAACCCAGCCTGATGACTCCACAGCACTGACAAGATCCAACAGGTTTTCCCAGAATACTGCCTGTTTGTTTCTAGACTTGGTACCCTACAATACATGGTTCATACATGTAGCACATTAATCTTGACTAATAATTATTATAAATCCAACAATCTCAGTTAGGCACAGCAGCTCAATATTTTAAATTTTGTTGCCAGTTCTTAGAACAGCTGCTAAATTACACATTTTACATACATGAAGCCAAGTTAGCAAGCCAACAAATAAATCCCTTTTCTCATAACATTATGCCCTGATGAATGCTCATAAAATATATAAATGACCTCAAAATTATATTTTAGGTTGCCAAATTACCTGAACAAGGTCAATATCATCACTTTTACAGAGTCCCAACAGATGGCATGCAAACAGAAGCTCTGAAATAAAAAAAAATCTTTTGTGGTAACTGTGAACTTTTCATTGACTACATGTAAGTTCAGCATCTAGTGATGCATCATTACAGCAGCAAATGGAAGTTCATCTCATTTTCATTTCATCCAAATGGTATAACCTGATCTAACTGCATAAATACAAGTATTGAGAATATAGATATGGCACAGTGATGGATGCTAGTTAATGCACATTGTAGTTACAATGATTATTTACATACTAGTGTTTTGTGTCTAGTCAGGCAATGCAGTTATCAACAGGGTAGCGTGAAGACAGAGTGTGGAGGGCGGCCTTCATCTGCCACTTGGCACGATGTGGACAGGTAACAATATCTACATGTACAGTGTACATACCATGAGCTGAAAAGCTACTGACTATGTACAGGTATACATGAAATGCTTTAATGGCATTTCATATATTGGTCAAAATAAACTCACAGGTACATTAGGGGTATAGAATGGTAAAATCCAAGACTTGCTGAGATGCCGAGACCCTCATTGAAAATCCAAAACTTAACCTTTTTTTTCAAATCCGAGCCTGACTGAGACATCGTGATTCAAAAATCCAAACGTGAGACGCTGTGATCTAGAAATCCCAGCACAAGACTATTACAACACTAGTCTAACGCTCCAGGGATTTCAAAATGTTTTGAAGTAGGCATCAGCAACTGGAAGAGTAGGCGGCTGTGACAAGTTAGCTTGTTTGCTGTGAGGTGATTGCTATGACCAGAGTAACCGGCAACAAAATCAATATTATTAGCCGGTGGAACTCCAGCAGTCGCTGGCTTGTTTTGGAAACCCCGGCGCTCTGTAGCTGTCTGTTTTGCTGTGCTGTCGCTGTTGTTTTGTGACGGTTCATACTGATCAAATTTCGAAATTTGAGATTCCGAGACCAGATTTAATTTTTGCGAGCTCGAGATTCTGAGACTCTAGTTTGCAACACCAAGATTTTGCCTAAAATTTGCCGAGGACCCATGATTTTTCAAGAACCATTCTATACCTCTTACATTGTATGCATAGTAGACTGTTCATTTTGTACTCACTCTGAAGTCTGGAGTCATTTCTCCCTAAAGCCTTACTCTGTTGGTTCTCTAGCATATTGTACAGTACTGGGTCAAACCTGCAAAATATATACACTCAGATCATATATATCTGTCTGTATGCTGCTGGCAACAATACAGTGCTACAGTATTACTCCTCAATGTTTTAACCTATCTACAAACTGCTTGGAGAGACAAACACTGGGATGTACATGTAAACAACTAGTTGCACTTTACATAGCTTCTACCGAAGAGCTTTGGAATTTCCAATGCATACAGCATGTGAAGATACATTGTAGTCTTTAGTATGTACTGTACTAAGCTAGGCCAGGGCATATTATTCCTGTGGTATGTTCTACTGTTCTCACAAAGCATAGCAACCCATTCAAGTGACACTTAGCAAGAGACGCTACATCATGACCTGAATCTTTCACTCTCTGCATGGCTTGGCTTGGTCATTGCCTCCTGGGCTTAAAAGTATAAAGCTGACGGCTGCTTTTTTAGGTGAAAATGTAACAATTGATAAATAAATAATTCAGTGCTGTTTTTTAATAGCTCTAAATGGATTAAACTGAAGAAGGCAATAGAAAATGGGCTACACTGTTGATGTAGGAGACAGAAGCCTGGTGATATCAATCAATGAAAATCAATAATCAATAAAATCAATGATAATCAATAATAATCAATAACAATTAATTGATTGGTATTGGAAATCAATAAAAATCAATGCCTAAAAGTTGAGTGAGTATCGATTTTTATTGATTATCATTGATTAATATTGATTTTTATTGATTATGAAATTTCTTATTTATTTTCAATAAAGCGCACCATATGAATTAACAAACCATTCACTAAACTTTATTTGCTATGCTTTATGTGATTACAAATCAAATGTTTCAAAATTGTAACATTTTTACTACAGTTTACTATTAAAAGTTTACTAATTATTACTAAAACGTTTGATTGTCTCGAAACAAGAACATGTGTTATTACTGTTAATTTCTACTTTCTTCAGTCATTGGCAACTTTGAATGCATTCCCACGTTCTCCTCTCTTCTTGAATGCGTAAAATGTTTCCAATATTCACTTTAAAGGAACATTCGTGGTAGCCTTTAACTACGCAGCATACAGATAGTTCCACTTACGTCGCCATCATTAACATCAACAAAAGTCTGGAACAAGTGAAGTCTGGAAACAAGTGTGTTGTGGGAATCCCGGTGGGAATGCAAGGAATTATCAAAACAGTTGGGCCGAAAAAAAGAGGAGGGGGGAATCAAAATACCCTTGACACATAAATATGCCCGTGATTTGTGACGCACGTCCACGCTACCACGCGCCATAAAGTTGCGTAATCAGTTATTGATTATCTATAAAAATCAATAACAATCAATAGTAATTAAGACGATTTGGTGAGTGAGTATCGATTTTTATTGATTGGTTGAACCAATCAATAATAATCAATGGATTATTATTGATTACTATTGATTATATTGATTGCAATCAATGATTGATTTTCATTGATTGATATGGCCGGGACAGAAGACACCGTCCTACAGAAGTCAATGTCTTACTTTGCTAGAATCCACTGCAAAAGCCTCAGCCTTGGTTCTCCTGGCTTAAACAACAGCTCTTCCATCCATGAATCTTCAACACCACCTAGATATGGGCATTCAAGCTCCTGATCGATGAAAGGACACGAAGATCAGAGAATTATTGATCATTTACAATGTATTAAATTATGTAAACATACACATAAAACTATCTGCCACGCTATCTAAACTGCTACTCAAAGACGAATTTAACGATTCTGTCAAAATAAATCCTATTTGTCTCCAAAACTAGAAGCTGTCGACATGAAATGAAGCTTTGCACCTCTAATCTCGATCTGAAGTGGAAAAGTCGATCCTTCCCTACCGCCGCCATTTTTCAAAATCCCTCCTCCAAACGCATCACGGGACGCATTTCCTCGAGCCTCGGTCACATGATCGCTGCAATTCAAGATGGTGGACTTCCTTGCAGATAACAACGCTTGCGGACAAACCGTTTTAAAGCTTGTTAGTCGTGGAAATGCCATCGTTGCCGAGCTTTTGCGTCTCTCCGACTTCATACCTCCAGTGTTTAAGCAAGAAACCAAAGAGGACAAGGATAAATATGGCGAGATCTTGGCAGACTTCTCGTATTTCAAGGGACCTGACTACTACGAGAACCGGATTGATTCCAAGCCGGTAAGACGGACGATCTGCAAATTTTCGTTTTTGCTACTGCTGCTCTTTGTTTTAAATAAAACTAGATAAGCTTTGGTACTAGAGAGGTAAAAATGGGTGCATCCGAATTGAGATGTTCGGTACTATTCTTAATTAACTCTTGACCCTCTTATGGTAATTGCGGAAATCGACGAGCTGAAATCATTTAATTTAATCAAATTCTTTTCAAAGAGTTTAAAAAAAAAATAAGGGAAGGGTCTAAAGGATGATGGAGACTGACCGAACGTTTTATTTTTGTAGTCAAGAGCCCCATGTGAAACATCACCTGTCAGTGCACCACCAGACCATACCACCCCCTCCACGCCTCTACCCCCCCCCCCCCCCACCACCCCTTCCGCAACCCCTGCTATGTTATCTAACTGTCAACTCCCCATTGGCGATGTTCTAAATGAGCAGGGGACTGGGTGCGAATATTTAAAATAGATTGAATTGAAAAATGGGGCCCGTCCTCTGAAAGAGCATCCAAACATGGATTGGAGGGACAGCTGTCCCTCCAATTCATACTAAGCTCTCTTATTTTAGTGATTTTTGAAAGTGTACCATGCCTTTGCGTTTTAACCAATTACTCTCAAATTTGGTAAACTTACTAATGTTTGGATCCTCTTTCAGATGACAGGCCCCATTTTTCAATTCGATCGATTTTAAATACTCGTACCCAGTCCCCTGCTCGTTTAAAATATGGCCAATTCAATAGGAAATTGTTTTGAGAGGGGATATCAAAGTAATTTGTGAGGGAGTCAGTGAATAAGCACAATGGTAGTCAAACCTTTCCCTGGGGATAAGGGTCAAACATTGGCCCTTTTCTCTGGGTAAAGAGAAACAGCTATTTCCGTGGCTGTCTTGTTGACTGGGCCACAGGCATAGGCAGACAAATTGAAAGCAATTATCTGACCTTGGTGGAGACTTTTATCATTTTATTGTATTTTCTATTAACCATTTTTTAATGAAATTTTATGACTCTTTGACCATCCAAAAATGTACTGGACTGGTTTATTTGAACAGAAAATCTCAGCTAAGTTCAGGTGTCCTTCCTAAGCTTAGCTTTACCCTCCCTTTTAGCTTATTAAACATAAATAGGTGCGTAAATAATGAGAGACTTTGTCAGTGAATGGTACAATGATGATACGTGTGATTATTACTACCTGGAATAGCCTGTGATATTCCTGACACCTGAATTTTCTAATAATTTTATTATACCAGTTTCATGTGTAGTGTTTCCTAAGACGAGGTGAGAGGTCTTTTGATGATGTGCCACTGAAAATTTTTTTTCCGTATGTGTACTTAGGAGCTTCAAGATCTTGACGAAGAATTCAGAGAAAATCACATTGAGATTCTGACCAGGTTTTACAAAGCTTTTGAGAGTGTCCACAAGTACATCACTGATCTAAACAGGTAAGCTTGCCTACTGTACTGTATAGCTTAACATGGTTACCGTAAATACTAGTGTATAAGCCGCACTCGTAGATAAGCCGCACCCCCAAATTTCAAGCATGATTTTGAGAAAAAATAAAAACTGGTGGAAAAATGCCCAGTAAATAAAATAATAAAAAAAATAATGTTGATTGTGAAAAATGCTGGATTAAGTTTAAATTTCAACAATCAATAAAGCTAATGTTGATTCCTTGAACCTTTCCAATATGCAGGATGTACCATAAACAAATAAACGGAAAACACTTCAGTCTTACCCAGAATTTTAGAACTTTATAGAAATAAACATCATTTCTACCAACTTTGACATTTTTTATCTTTTTCTGCCATTCGTTGGCAGGTACTTCTACGTTCATCACAGTTTTAACATCAAATTTTGCATGAAGAGCAGACATGTAGTTGTTGTGTTCGTGAAAACGTTCGTAGCTTAGTACCAGGCACTTGTTCGGACACTGGAACGACTTATATCCAGGCCCATCGCCAAAAGACACATGGAACGCCTGGAGGTTGAAAATTGTTCACGGACGAAAAGTGTGGTTTTCGTCGCTGATTTGAGAGAAAAAACGTTTTCAAAATGATCAGTCTCTTTGTTATTTTTGTCTGTGAGGCTAGTAAAGAGCTGCTTTGTCGCTTGTATGGAGCAATTTTTCAGTTTTATGCGCAAAAAAGCCCAGAAGATGCGGAGGATGTAGATGTGAGTGATTTATGTGGGCCCACACGGCCGCACCACCGCATCCTGTCAGAAGCCCTGTTTGCATGCAATGGTCTTGTAGATACGTAAGCCGCACCCACGATTTTGAGCCAAAAATTTTGGCCAAAAAGTGCGGCTTATACACAAGTTTATACGGTACCTTTCAGTATAAATCATGGTTGCTGGAATTACTTTCAGCTATCTATTTTGCAATTAATTAGATTATGAGCTTGAAATTTCTATGAGGTGATAGTTATTTAAATATGAGGCCCCAGGTCAAATCAGTTACCACCTCATGGGAATTGAGGGTAAAAAATCTTACTAGTAATTGTTTTGGTAGAATTCCCACTAAAATAATTTGATTTGAACAATTTTCAATTATTCCCATATTAATGGCTGGGTACACATAGGTGGGTCAGTGACCCACTAGAACTTGTACAGTTAGCATGTCATGCTTTGGATTAACTTGTCCAGGCGTGAGTACTGGCATGGCCCATTGTGTTCTTGAACAAAACACTTACAGTAATATGGTTCCTTTCTAAAAATTCTGTGAACCTACGTTTACTAAATAAATATTTTTAGGGGAACCTTCTTACGTAGCAAAACGCTTACTAGGATAAGCTGTGATGGACAGGTATCCATCTACATGTAGAGACTGAAGTATATTTTATTACATGTAGTGCTCAATGCTCCTAACTGCTTTGTGGAATAGCAACAGGCATAAGCTTCTGGCAATGTAGGTCACTTAATTGGCCAAAATGCAGAGTCTTATGTCGTGTGGAGTTATAATAATAATAATTATAATAATAATTATAATAATAATGCAATTGTTTAATTGAAAGATACTTAGAAGATCTTGATGAAGGAGTTTTCATACAACAAACACTAGAAAGTGTACTTCTTAATGAAGATGGAAAGCAACTCATGGTAAGGTTCATTTTGCTCAATGTTCAGTGTCAGTGGTAAATATAATGCACTAAAACTCCAATATTTGAGTTTGTCATTCACAATCTGTCTGAAGCATTCTTCCCCGTTCTTATATTAAGCATCCAGCTTGTTTCTTAAATTCAGGTTTTTTTTCTTCCTAGTCTTTGTTTCATCAGGAGGCCATTTGGTCTATTTAAATAGACCAAAAAAATAATAATCTAGAAGGAGACATACATGTACATGTACAATCATGTGTCTGATGTACAATGGGTTATTCCAGAAAAAAATCCACCCCTCCTGGCAGATGGTACCTAAGATTTTTTAATCAGATCTCTCCCCCTTCTGCCAAGATTATATTACCAGGATTGGTAGACCCCCATCCCCTTAGAATTTCCTGCATGTCATCTGTCAGTTGAGTGTGGGTTTCTTTTGGTATAACCCATTGTACATATACATTGTCCCGTACAGCCTATTGATTGAGAAACAACTTATTACATTGTTGTTACCTTTCCTCTTCCGTGCATAGTGTGAAAGTCTGTACTTGTACGGGATTATGCTTCTTGTTATTGATATGAAGTTTGAAGGAGATGTGCGTGAGAGAATGTTGGTATCCTACCACAGATACTGGTAAGGCAATTCTTTTGAAGCTATTTAATTACCATGTAGCTAGCAATCATTACTAAACACACATTTCAATTGCTCTTTTATTCCAAAAGATTGCCATGCATTTTGTTCACTGTTTTTTTTTATTGGCTCAGATCAGTGGTATCGACTAGCAACCAGAGCCCAGTTACTGAAAGGGTGGATAATGCTATCCATGGATAAATCACTATCCCCGAGCAGTTAGCATAATTTGTTTTGTTACACTTTATGTACACTGAGTAGCGTTAATTATCTGGTTGAAATTAGCATTATCCACCCTTTACTAATAGACAACTGGACCCAGCTTGGTGGAGCACTGCAGATTGCAGCTAGACTTTCTTTTTAAACCAAAGTACGCTTTCAACAGGCCTTTCCAGGGTAAATTCAGACAAGTGACATGGCCAAAAAAATAGCGACAGCAAACAGAATGAAATCATGACAAATAACATACTTTCTTGCTGAACTCTGACAGCGATGTCAAGCAACGTAAAATACATGTATGATAAAACAATGACATGGGACATTTTTTTAAATCAGACAAACGACATTGGGATCCCCCCTCCCCCACCCCCCAGCAGGGTCTCTTTCAACAAGAATAAAACAAATTCAATGATGCATGACACTTAGGAACATAGCAAAATGGTTTAAAACTCTTTAGTGTCAAAATGTTTTTTAAAACTTATGTGAGCGTTTCTGGCTTAGCCCTTCTAAAGTGCCATTCAACATGATTGCTGATTTCAGCAGTATGCAGAACACATGTCATACAGTGTATGAACCTAGCCAGTGGCCTAATTCACCACAGGTATCCCTGTGGCTCAGCGGTCACAGCATCTTACCAGTGTGGGGAAGGTCATGGTTTCGACTCAGATTTTTCTCTTTTTCCATGAGTGCTCGTGAAAATTGAATATGCATCTTAAGTTTCTAATTTTTGAGTTGTTTTTTAAATTTATCTTGGTCAGGTTCTTTTACTGGCTTGTTGTTACTGTATAGGGATTATTAATAAAAGTTAATTTGTAACATAATGTTCTATGGCTTGATTTCACCATTTTAGTGCTGCCAGAGCTGATGTCGACTCCAATATTGATGACGTGTGCAAACTTCTTAGAAGTACTGGATTTTCAATGGCACCAGGAGCTAAGAGACCCATCAAGTATCCAGAGGATTATTTCCAGTTAGTATTTTCACACTTACAGTACTGTCCATGCGTGTCGGAGCTATCACCAGTAATTTTATTTATCTCCTATCCTCCACTCATTGAAATTGGGTAAACACATTGTTTTCTTAGGCTACAACACTATGTCATTAGAATTACTTATCAAACGATGCATCTCAGCCTGGTTTGCACGCATTGTATGGTTCAATGATCTTTTGTTTGTAGAAGACTGTATTTCTTGTGTGTCATATTTACAGTAATCTCTCTTGAGTACATCTACATGCAATTGAAGTCCAACTTTACAGAACATCCCACAATTTCCTGTAGTACTGAATGGTGTCCTGCCATAATAATTGGTGTGTTTGATTGTTTCTAACCCTTGTGCACTTTTCCTTTCGCAAGACGTATCTCAGTACCTGGTTCATTTGTGGATATGCTGATTGGTCGCCTTCGGTCTGATGATGTCTATAATCAGGTGTGGTGCCAACCTTGTTGTTGTAGTTGTTATTTGCAGATAATGTATTTAATCACTATTTTTGTCATTCCTTGTTCATCAGATCTCAGCCTATCCTTTACCAGAGCACCGCAGCACAGCTCTTGCCACCCAGGCATCTATGTTGTACGTCATCTTGTTTTTTGCCCCTGACATTCTTCAGAACCAGCAAGCTAAAATGAGAGAGATTGTGGACAAACACTTCCCTGATAACTGGGTAAGACAGCTGATTAATCCTGACCAGTAAATAATGAAAAATTCCCTCCTCCAGGCTGTGCCTTGCCTAAAATAGAAAATAATTGGCCCGCCCAACCAACTCTGTGTGTCTAGCTTTGCATTCTGTGAAGCAAGCATTTTTTCAATCTTTTTTGTCCCTTGGCAGGTGATCAGCAGTTACATGGGGATTGTGGTGAATTTAGTGGAAGCCTGGGATCCTTACAAAGCTGCTAAGACAGCACTTAACAACACTCTTGACCCAACTAATGTCAAAACTTTGGTAAGATTGCATTTTACTTTTAAAGGGTGCATGGTCATGTCTATGTGCATTAATTTAATATGAATTATTGTCGGCAGTGTTTCGTAAGTAATGACCATTCCATGAAGTGTAGAATAATATTTTATTTAACATTATTAGCATAACCCAACTGACGGTTAGAAAGCTCACAATCTGATTGGCTACACATGTACCCAGTATTGATTGATAGTAGGCTCTCAGAGTGCATGCAGCATTGTAGCCCTCATTGAGGCTGAAAAGTATTAATTGAACAAAACCATCAATAAATTAGTTGGATCATATTCAATATTTAGTAGAACAGCCGCTGGGTTATGCTGAAACTATAGGACTGTTCGCTGTTGGTTTCTGAGGGCTTCGCTTCCTCTGCCAACTATTGGCCAATATATCAAAATGCTTGACTATAGGACATTCCATATTAAATTTTTGTTTAAAAAACTATGTGTGAAAGGTCTAGTCCAAAGAAGGCCCATAGGTACTGACACTTGTGACTCCAGTTTTTATCTATAGCAAGAACATGTGTTTGGGAGTGTAGCATTAACTTTGTATCACATCAGCTTTATTATTCTGAATAAACAATTCAGAGAGTCTATTTTCTGTAGGAACAAAGATTTCTGTTGTTCATCAGTTGGCAGATTTGAACAGCAAACACTTCTCTTTCTTTGTTAGTATTTGTAAGCAGTACAATATTGCTAAATATAATTTGCTTCTTGAACCTCTCAAAGGATGCTTTTCTATCACAGAATTACCCAGACATAATTTAGTTGTAAGTTGATAAACTACATGTATTAATTTTGTGGTACTGACGAAATGAATGATCACTGACATCAACATAATTATTAATATCAAATAAATTAAAATTGATGGTTGTCAAAAGTTGATTAAAAAATTATTATTATTAAAAAACTATTATTTTTATTTCCCTTCCCGTTACAGGCAACCAGATTTATTGCCAAAGTTAGAAGCCTAAATGCAGAGGTAAATATTGCTTGAATTGAATTCATTGTTTTTGTTAGCAATTTAAAATTAAAACATCTAGAAATCCTACTGAGCTTCAACTTTACTTAGTTTTTCACAGTAAAATTATAAAATAAATTATTTACTTAAAACTGTAATTTAATTCATTTTTTATAATCATTTTCATTTTAAAAGATGGTTTGATTTTTTTTCTGCAAAGTTCTGTTATTTAAAGAAGTTTTTGAACTGTATATGTCACAATTTTATATGATGCTAGGTGATGAATTATCTCAAAGAAGGAGTACTTGTTGAGGAGTATGCATTGGATCACATTCCAAAACTCATGAACTGCATCAGAGACTGCAATGTAACACTTCGTTGGCTCATGCTACATAACTGCGAAAGTAAGTGTCATTTTCTGTTGCTGAGGTACAAAATCAGTTTAACTAATTAGTACCAGGTTGTACAAGGAAGCTCAAGGAAGGTCAATGATTGGAGTGATGGTGCTATATTCGGTGCAGGGCCCTGAATTGCCCAAACTTCAAACCATGAATTTCGCTAAATCTGCTTGACAAGTGGATGTTGATTTACTCTAAACTAACAAAAATATGAGCAAATTTATTAGTTTCTAAAGAAACTATCGTGCTGTGTTGGCTGGCAAGTGAAACACTTACTAGTTGATTATCGACTGGAAGTTTGATAAAGGTGATTAAAAAGCTGGCATTTTGAGCATTAGCCCTTCATCCGAACAAAAAATGAGCTAATGGCAACTTTTCCAAATTCGGTACGAAGGTTTATTTAACTGTATCAACTTCTTATTGTAAAATGCGCTTATTGGAATACAGGTGTAGGAGACCAATTTCAAGCCTGAATATTCATTTGCACCTCCCTGGAGGTTTTATACTTGCAAATGATCCCCACACAAGAAGGTTACCATGTTATGTTATAAGTACATTGTAAAATAATACATTTTACAGCTTATGATATGCACAAGAGGTGTCGCACACTCAGAGAGATGGTAACCACATCGGGACACGACCCAAGAGCTGTCTTTGAGCTGCTGTTGAATACTGCTCAGTTTGAACTGAAACTAAAAGAGGTTTGTTTATTTTAAACTATGAGCTGTTTTTGCAGTACAAAAGAACATGTGAAAGAAAGTGTCTTCTTTATGCAAGACGCTAGGCATTCATGATTTCACCTGTCCAGTAATAAATATTTGAAAGCCCTCTTATCTTGGACCAGAAAGTTGTTTTGACGCCTTGTTTGTGCAAAATTGCTGTGTACATCACTATACTTGTGTTTACAACATATCCCTTCAATTTCACATTGTGCTCCTTGTTGAATCAGATGTTCAAGCAGATGTTAGCACAGAAGCAATCTCAATGGGAAAAACACAAAACAGAAGGAGTCGAGAGAATGGATGAGCTTTCAGAAGTATTTTCTGGCACTAAACCACTTACAAGAATTCAAAAGAATGGTATGATAGTTACAAACTCATAGCTAATAAAAGTTTATGTTTGGTAACATTTATTGGATACATTGTAGTTCTTAAGTCAGAAATGTTAAGTTCTTTTTTCTTCTAGAAAACCTTCAAGCTTGGTTCAAGGAGATGTCCAATCAAATTTCCTCGTTGAGCTATGACGATTCTACCTCAGCAGGAAGGAAAATGGTGCAGCTTATCCAAGCACTGGAAGAGGTTTGTTGTCAGCTTCTAGGTGCGTGTGTGTGATATTGGTTACCAGGGGCTATGGTTATTGCAGCTTTGTGTTTCTTCAAG
The DNA here is from genome assembly GCA_963693305.1 of Meandrina meandrites. Lineage (NCBI taxonomy): Eukaryota > Metazoa > Cnidaria > Anthozoa > Scleractinia > Meandrinidae > Meandrina > Meandrina meandrites. The sequence continues at coordinate 16,796,344 of OY855913.1, forward strand.
CTTCCGTAAGCCAGTTTCACTGGAGAACAGAAGCATTTGAAATACATGACTGTATTCAGGCTCTTAGAAAATGAAATACAAGTAATGTTGTATTCAAAATCTGCTCCAACCTGTTGCACAGTTGCACAATTCACAAAAGATTGAGTCATCTATGGCGTGATATTAGATATGATGCGATATCTGTTTTATTAGGTTCAAGAATTTCATCAACTGGAAAGCAACCTTCAAGTGCGACAGTTTCTCCTGGAGACGAGGCAATTTTTACATCAGATGATAAGGACAATCAACATCAAAGAAGAGGTAAACGTATATCGGTTTGTGTTTGTGTCTGTCTGTACTTACAGTAAAAGAAGGTGCAGTTATAAGAGTGATGCAAAAGTTTGTTATTGTACAGTTTAACCTACATGTACTAATAATAATTATGATTGTCTTTAAAGGTTCTGATTACCATTCAGTTAGTAGCTGATTTGTCATATGCCTGGAACATCATTGATAGGTAAGCTTCCTAAGCCTCTGTAATGTACACTGTACAAGACTAGTGATTAAAAGCTTACCTACATTTTATGCAACCCGGTACCCAGTTGTTTCATACTAGAGGGAGAATCTTTCATTGTTAATCTCTTTTTGCCAACCTTTGTGTCTGCATCCCTATCTTGAGAACTTTGACCAACAGCATTTTTTATCAATTTTCTTTTGCCTGCTGGTTCATAGCATTACAATCTTGATGATATTTACAGTCGTGATCACACATGATGCTGCAGACTCTCTCATTCCCAGTACCTTTGGACCAGGCTGCATTTTATGCTTGTCAATGTTAAATAATTTTCTTGTTTAACTTGCCAATAATTGGGTGTGAACTCTTGATTTGTTTCTGTGTTTTAATTTTGTAGCTATTCTGGATTCATGCAGCAAGGAATAAAGAGTAACCCTACACTGGTACAGAAATTAAGAGCTACATTCCTCAAGGTAAATATTAATCCTGTTTTAGCCTGGCCTCTACAGCTCTCAGTACGCATTACAGGCCTATGATATTGGGCAGCTCTGTGTGTGCATTGCATGACTACATTAACTGATCAATGCATTGGATTATAATAGTCAAACATCTGCAGTCCTCTGCACGAGTTGCGTGCCTATGGTGCCTGATTCCAAAGTCAGGCATCTTCTGATCTCTTATTATCTGATTTTTGTTTTCATTTCTCCATAGATGGCATCAGCTATGGATTTACCTCTTGTGCGCATTGGTCAAGCAAACAGCCCTGATTTAGTGAGCGTGTCTCAGTATTACTCTGGTGAATTGGTGGCTTACGTGAGAAAGGTAAACCTTGCAAACCTGCAAGTCATGCATTCTACAATGCTAGCTTTCAAATTTGTTGCTTTGTGAAAAAGTGTCAATTTGATTTTATGCATGTATACTCGAGGTCAGTGCATGTGCAAATTCTATCCTGTAGTTTGCCTGCTTAAAACATAGCAAGAAACAGTTTGGTTCAGTATCAGTTTGAAGGCAATAATATTATTTTCTACAGGTTTTACAGATTATTCCTGAGACAATGTTTGGTCTTCTTGCAAGAATCATTCAACTTCAGATCAGCAGTGTGAAAGAGGTTGGTTTTGTAGATTGCTGGGAATTTGTTCAGAGGTTTATCCTTCTTGCATCAGTCCATGTACAACCATAGAGTACTGCACTTCTTTTTATTAATTATACTTACAACAACGCATGTTGATAATAACTGCTAACGTATTTGGCCAATTAAATACAGCAACAAAAGTAGGCAGTTGATCCCGTTGAAACGTAGGTAGTTGAACCTCAACCGACAATCAACATACCTTCCTTGGCCAAACACACCCCAAAATCCCTTTACCAGAGACCTGATCTGCCTTATGTTACAGTTTACACACGCTCAATCCATATGACAGAACTTTAACATAAAATACATCTGCTTATAAATCAGATAGGTGCTTGGTATTGCTGAAACACCCTTACACGTTCTTTAACGTTTTGTGTCCCATAAGGTGCCTACCAGACTCGAAAAGGACAAACTGAGAGAATATGCACAATTAGATGAAAGATACCAGGTATGTGCTTTGGTAATAACCATTCCATTTTATTCATTTTAGCAAACTACATAAACCAAGTATAGTCTATTTTCTGGTTTCACAGGGCACCAAACAAGTGTGCTTTAGAGAACATTTTATTATGTTAATTTGGCCATGAAACGTTTAGATCTTCGGCTTAATGGTATGCTGTTGTTTCTCTCAGATAGCAAAGCTGACTCATGCCATTTCAGTGTTCACAGAAGGGATTTTGATGATGAAAACAACTTTGGTGGGAATTATAAAGGTGAGAATCTCAATGGTTTGTCAACTAATTTATTCGCTATTTGCTACAATGTTATTGTATGTAGCCCCTGTTCACATGTACCAACTTGTAAAAACATCAAATCGATCTTGATTCAAGCCAACATGCAAATCAAGTCCTTTCTTTGCCGAGTTGTTGTTGTTGTTGATTAATTCAAAAAATTTGTTGCTTTTATCTTCACTTTTTGTTTTTACGGGGCACTTTCTTTTTGGAGTAACACTTATCATTTGTGCTGTTGTCAGATTGACCCAAAACAGCTTTTAGAAGATGGGATAAGGAAGGAGCTGGTGAGACAGGTAGCATCTGCCTTGCACAGTGCCCTCATATTCAACCCAAAGGCAAAGGTACGGTACAGCAATATTGCTCTGTCTAGGTGGATTTCAAATATCTCGTGATTTTGTGTACGTAGACTGTAAGTAAGATAGATAAAATGTCTGTTTGACTGCATGGCAGACACCAACCATCCACTGTACACATTTTTCTGGGTTAATTATGCACGCAAAATTATGCGACAGTGGAAATCAGAAAAAACAGTGCTGTGACCAATTGGGTGTATCACTCTCAAAGGGCTACATTACCGTGCAGTATTAAATTACATTTTAATACATTGCAAACAGAAGATAATAATTAAGAGAATCATACCAGACGTGTTTGGCCCCACGAGCGGCAACCAAAGTCAGTTTTCCGCGCTGAAGTTGGAAGTTCTCATTTTCAGTTGCACTTACAACTTGACGTTTTTGGCGGAACGTCGATATAGATACGCCATAGAAGAGAACATCTGACTTCGCTTAGTTCTAGGGTTGTCAGGTGTATTCATTTACAGTTATTTTAGCCAGTGCATTGAAACAGTTTTGTTTGGTCCTATAGCAATCTGAAATGAGTGTAAAGCTGAAAGAGCTTGGGGGAAGAATGGACGGATTCCGTCGCTCCTTTGAGTACATCCAAGATTACATCAACATTTATGGTCTGAAAATCTGGCAAGAGGAAGTGTCCAGGATCATAAACTACAATGTAGAGCAGGAATGCAACAGCTTTCTGAGAGAAAAGGTTTGCGTTGTGTTCTATTGCTTCACATTCTTAAGAAAATCAACAAAACGACAACAGTAATACTGTAATTTTCAGATGGAGACCACTGTGAGCTTGGGAAGCTTTTTACGGGCTGTTGAAGTTTGTTAACATGCATGTAAGACCCGTAGTCTGCAATGCAAGCACAGCCTTCTCTAGCAGTTATTAAATTTTTTGTTTTTACTTCAGGAAAAGGTTGGCATTATTCTTTGAATTAGTGTTAAAAAACTAAGTAGTTTCATAATTTAATTAAATCCATAACGAACTAAAGAACTCCAACAGAACGTTACATTTTCAACTTGAGAGCACTTGAGAGAACTCTATAAGATACAGTTATGCCATTAATATAGACCCATTTCAAGCGTGACGTCACATCACGTGACTTTGCTTTCTGGAGGACAAGCAAGCGTAAACAAATCTCTTAATTCCACCACGCGTTACGATCGAAGAGAGCAATAAGGCAAAATATTCGCAATGATCTACGCTATTTGAGGGGTTACGAAAAGAAATCCTGCACGGGGTTTGAACCCATGACCTCTCCGCTATTGGAGCAGTGCTCTACCAACTGAGCTATTAAGCCAGCTGGGAGCGAGTCACCTTTTGAGTTCGTAATATACCGTCTATACGGTTTGCTACTTGGTAATTCTCACAAAACTAATGACAACATTTGTTGAACAGTCGACACCTCGTTATTGCAGCCACTTTTTTTTTGTCCCGGAGAAACGCCCATACATTATCTTATAATGAAACCCGTTAATGCGGCCACCCCGTTATTACGGCTAACGGCCACATTCTGAAATCCCAACCTTTAAATTTTACCCCGTTAATACGACCACTCGAATCAAATACCATTTTAAAATAATTGATCAAACAAAGCAAATACCCCTATAACTTGTCTTGTCATTGACCACTGTTGTTTTGTGGTTAACTAATAACTAATTGTAACTGATCAAACAACAATCCACATGAAAAGGAATAATCTTGACAAACAGCTTAGCTAAATTAAAGTTATTGTTTGTAATAAAGCAAATAAAACTTGCGACTTTCTACTTGAAGTAGACCAGTCATAAAATTTGACCCTACCCCGTTAATACGGCCAAATTTCCATGGCCCGTTGGTGGCCGTATTAACGGGGTTCCACTGTACTTAGTGTAGCAAACATGAAGTAGTGTATTGTAACATGATTGCAATCTTCTGTCCTGTAAGGTTCATGATTGGCAGTCTGTCTATCAATCAACCACCATTCCAATCCCTAAGTTTCCTCCGGTGGATGAGTCAGTTAATTTCATTGGACGACTAGCGAGGGAGATTTTAAGAATAACGGACACGAGGTAAGTTACCTGTGCAGTAATCACGACTTCATTGACTAACAGCCTTGTTTTCTGGAGAGGCAAGGCATCTTGTTTGGTTGGTGCATGCAAGAAAGAAGATTGCCTCTTCAAATAGGTTTTAAATATCTCAGCTTGTGATTCCCTTTCTGTAATTGGGTTACTAAACAGTGTACGTTCCAAATTGCACCAAACCTTAGAAGCACGATAAGGTAGCCTGCAACTTCTTTCGTGGGATTTATTTTGCTACTTGTGAGTTTGTTACAAAATCTACTTTACAAACTATTAGTATTGCCTACATTGGTCACAATCTCACGTGGTCGCATATATTGACAGTGCCTCTCCCCTCCCCCTCCCCCTCCCCCTCCCCCTCCCCCTCCCCCTCCCCCTGGTTTATAAATGTTTCAAATTTACAATGGTTATTTTTAGAGAGCAAAACTTTCATGGGTTCGTTCATCTCGCCGCGACATGAAAAACAATGCTGGAAAACTTGGAGCGGTCCCTACGCGGGCTCCGGATGGGAAAATCCGGACCGCTGGAGTGGGCGGAATTAGCCAATATTAAGGGTTTAGGATTCTGGACTACTGAGATGCTTCAGAAAAAAAGATAAAAATTACTAAGAACCAGCAAAACATGTATATGTGGTGCTCCGCCTTTAGGCTTGGCTAAATCTATATATTAAATGGGTGCTAGCAAATTGCTTGGATAGCTTGGCAAATATATTATTTTGGGAGAGGGGGGAAGGGGTGGGGGGAGTACATGTGATTGTATTCTTGGTGGTTAAACACTTGGAAAACATTTCTCGTATTTATTGCAGAACCACGTGTTACATTGATCAGATGGGAGCCTGGTACGACATTAGGACCAAGCAAGAGGTTATGAATTTACTGATTCTAAAGCAGCTTCAGCAAGCAGTGGGTTCATTTGGACTGACTGGTTTGGACAAACTGCTCTCATTCATGATTGTCAAGGAGTTGCAGGTCTGAGAGTTGTTTGTTGTTAGATTACAGCTAATATGTACATGTAAAGGACACATCACTCGAAAGAATTGACACCCCAAGTTTGTCTTTGCGTGGTTGTTTATTGTTGTAGTTTACTGATCTGTGTTTTTCATTCATTTTTCTGTCACTAGAAATTCCAGGGGCTACTTAGAGGAGCACTGAAAGACAAACTTGTGGCAGATACTTTAGTGGCACTTTCAAAACAACTTACACCAGTCAAAAGTCTTATTGGTTTGTATTTATTTTTATTCTACATTTATATCCTTTCACGATAGTAACTTGTAATCTGAATTTCAGTCCTTCCTGAATTTTATGGTATGAAAGTGCATTGGCTGAGGCACGGTGGCCTAATGGTTAATGCGTTGAATCCTGGATCGATAATTTCAGGCGTCAGCCATTTTGTGCTGTGTTCTTAGGCAAGACACTTTACTCTCACAGTGCCTGCCTCCACTCAGGGCCAGGTTGTTCACCAGAATAATGCATCATCACTGACGAACCATTTGATTAAAAGATAGTTGAGATACTCTGTAGAAAATGACACCTAACGATATTAAGACGGATTCCGCCGAGCGGACGATCATTGAGTGCAAAAATTAATTACCAAAAATCTACTCATACGAAGGTAACATTTTGTATACTATTAGAGGCATCTCGATGTAATTCATTTCTCTGACTGAATTCTAAAGCATTCTAGATAGAGAAAGTTAATGTCAAACCTCGTAAGAATTAATGCTGAAAAAGCGTGTTATGTTGTTTTGTGATAAGTTCTTCTGAACTGTATTGAAACTGTTAACATGCTGTGTTGATCGTTATCCGTCTCGGTCTTCCTCAGTTCTATGTTTATTCCAGTTTATTATTCCTATTTTCAGTGTTTTTCCTTCCAATTAAACGTAATTTTGTGCATCAGAAAAATATCTTAAAATTTTGTGGCATAGCTTCTCTAAGCTTCTAAGCATAAAACATGTAGCAGTAGATGTTTGTAAAACCCTTAACTAGTGTCGTAACTGTGTGAATTTCTTCTCCACTTAGCTACGCCCTACAGAGTGTATCCTCCAGTTACTCAAAAGCTCGCTCGATTGTGGACTCAGTATTGTGAAGCTATCATGAAGGTAAACTACTGCCTCTCTTTTACAAGTAGACCACGAGTCGAGACTGAGTTTCCTATGAGTGACCAGTTACCGAACGTTTCCTCATTGACTATCGCTCATTGAAAATAAGGGCGAATACTCTTATTCACGGTTTTGATAGACACTGTAAAGGGTAACCGTCAGAAACCTTCAGCTCGAGGTATTTTTAAGCCACGCGCGCGCGCAATTATTCTATCAGCGAATAGATAACGACGAAGGATCCAAACAAACTCCCGGAATTTCCAATAGAACAAACTGTGTGTCCACTGCTGTGATTATAGTTCAACTATTAAACACTTAATGACTGGTCCCTCGGGAAACAGCTAATTTTGTTTCCCGAGAATCTCAATGTTTCCCGAGGCGGAGCCGAGAGAAACATTGAGATTCGAGGGAAACAAAATTAACTGTTTCTCGAGGGACCAGTCATTAAGTTATTTGTTATATAGCCAACGAAGACGTCAGAAGACGCAACGTGCAACGGCGGTCGTCGGTCAACATTCGCGGGTAACAGTGCACTGTTACCCTCTGACGTCATAGATTTTGCAATGCTGCCCGCTCAGAGATTTTTGGCGGGAAACAGTTTCATTGTTAGATGTCATGTGACCTCAAAGTAACCAATGAGAGCGCGCGCTGTTGGGGAAAAAAATTTAGCTATATAACAAAATCTCATAGAAAATATGTGTGTGCACCTGCTATTGTCTTCCTCTCTTTCTTTTTATCTTCCAGGTCGGACAGATGCAGCTCATTAGAAGACAGATCGCTAATGAACTGAACTGTTCTTGCAAGTTTGATTCGGAGGTTCTTCACAATTCGCTGGAGACTTTTAACAAGTAAGAATGCGTTTGATTCCTACAGTATTGCGTTCTCTAGTCGTCTAACAATTGTGTTCCTTTTTATGCGATAACATTGTTTTGTTGCGGTGTTCGTTGTGAACTCGAAGTTAAGGAAGCTGCTTGTGAAAATGCTGTTTTGTTTTTCAATGTCGATGGAAAGCCAATCAACGAAAACAGATTTATTCACCACTTCCAAAATGACATATCTGGATTCAAAACGTGATCTTACCTTTTACCAGGAATTGGGACAAGGGAACACCTTGCGACATAGGAAATTGAAAGCTCTGTTTTAAATTTTCTTATTTTCGAATCAGCTTGTTGGAATTTCTTGGTTGTGAGCTAGGACCTGCGTTTAGTCTCGTAAAATCGAGTCTCTGCCACTTGCGACAAAAGGACAAACTTGAATTAACTATTTAACGAATTAAATGTTTCGTTTTAACAGTGTTAATTATCTCTTCTAGCATAAAGGTTTTTTTCTTTGAACTGGGGTTAACCTCTGACTATTTCGGTTATTCATTTTACCATAGCGCACTTTTGCGCGATGTCGAGGCTCATTACCAGGATCCCACTCGGCCATATCCCAAGGAAGAGAACCCGCTGATGTTTGAGCTGACATCATATCTTGAATGGGCTGGAATTCACAACCCCCTCACTAAGGTTAGACGTGTATTTTGTTCGTAATATATTTCTAATTGCATGATTAAGCTGTTCTTCAGTTGTGTAAGCAAGCATTTTGTCACTTCTGATCCTTTTTGACGGCAGATTTATATCACGACAAAGAAGTATCCATATTTTGCGCTGCTGAATTTTTTGTGTGTGACGGCTCAACTGTCCAAGCTGGTGTACGTCAAAAGCGTTGGTAAGTAAGTCACCCGATGGTCTTATTATTATTATTTTAAAAGGTAGCTTTGTATTCATCCACCATTCATCCACCACTTGTCTTGTGGACAAGTGTTAACAAAACCAACAACGCAATAGCATTTTACATCCTTTGAGTAATCGATGTCAGATGCTACAAAAATAACTGTTATAGCCAGGTTTGCACTTGCGAAGAAGAATGGCTTTCGAAGTCTTTAAGAAAGTTTTTTGTCTCTCTGTTGATGAATTTGAAAATTCTAAAACAGATTCTTCCCTCTATTTTCATGTTCTAAGATAAGCTACATGTTTATTCGACTATGCTCTGGTATTCACTGGCAACTTTACCATTCTGGAAAAATTTCGGATATTTTATTGAAGGGATTTTAACCGCTGTGGTGTTCCTGAGGTTGCCTTTCAAGTGAGGGGCGTGGCGATTTGTGAAATTTGGTTTCTTCCTTTCTTTGAATAGTCTAGAAGGACAGATCGAAATAATGCAACGTTCCCTCACTTCCTTACCAAGTTTTGAGGCCTGTTGAAGTAGGCATAGTCGTAAAATCTTCGCTACACATTCGAAGAGTTTCCGATACTCATTATCCAATCAAAATACAGCGCGAGCAGTCACGAGTTCTCACGACAAAGAAGTATCCATATTTTGCGCTAGCGACAAAACCGCTGGTTCTATCGATACCTGTAGACAGGTTTTCGCCTTCAACTGGTACTTGAGCTTTTCCCCGACTGCATCCAGCTAATCCAGTTTATACCTGTTGTCTTGTGCCAGGTACAATGGTGGCCAGACGCCCAACCGACCAAATTGACAGCGCGCCTTTTGTAGTGGGAATGATAACTGTCCTAAAACAGTTCCATTCCGAGTACACGGAACAATTCTTGGCTTGCTGTGGACAATACGTGCGGTCCCTTATAGAAGCTTCTGCTACCAAGTAAGTAAGCTACCATACCGGCTTTTTTGGGAAATCCTCGTATTCAAGCCCGTTAACTTGTCAAGTAAGGGAGGGAGGGTACCCCAAACGATGCACGGGCCAGTTTTCGTCGTTAATTACAATTTCTGCTTTGCTTGTAAGAGTAATTTACTTGCTTTATATAGCACTGTCTTGTTGTCTATTTAAATCCAGTTTGTCTGTCTGCCAGTCCATTTTTCTATTTTGTTTGTTTGCATATAGTTTTTTTTTTGTTTATCACACATGCCATTTATGCGTTCGGTCGGTCGGTCGGTCGGTCGTTCGTTCGTTCGTTCGTTCGTTCGTTCGTTCGTTCGTTCGTTCGTTCGTTCGTTCGTTAATTAATTAATTGATGTATATATTTCAGCGTAAGAAGCCAAGAGATCCCCGCGGAAGTTGTGAACCTGTTGGTTTTCATGGAAGACTTTCTCATGTACAGTGAGCTTCCAAGGAAGGTGTGTTTTGCTTTGCCTTGTTATTACTCAAAATGTTACATAAGCCTTGTGTGATTACAGAAACACAAATTCTTTGGAGGATAACGTTTTGTTTATCATGCACAATCAACTGCTTGTCGTATGCAATATAGATGCTGTGTCATATAGGCAAGTCGTAAGCATATCGAATGTGAACCCAAGAATTGTACCATCCCCATAGAATCTGTCAATCGTTTGCAAGGAAATCCATTCTACTTGTAGTTGTTAGTCTTTGTGTTTTAGGACGGGGTTATGTTGACAATGAAACTGAAGAAACTGTGAGCGGGAATCAAACTGCAAGAATATACCACAAGCATGGAAATTTAAATAATTTGTCTTAAAACGTAGTTTTTCACAGGGTGACAAAACTAAAACATAGCTTGCCGTTTTCTTCTAAAATACATTTAAATCCTAACATCGTTTTCGTAGCGAGACCTGTAGTTACTGAAATTTTTTAACCTAAGCTGTTTTGTAACTAAATCGATACCTTTGAATCTCTTTCAGGTTGTTGAGGCTCACATTCCGAGCTACATTTTTGACCAGTTTCGAGTTCATCTCACGTAGCATCTCGACATGAAAGAACTTTATAAGAATTCCAAGCTGTATAGAATATTAGAATTTTATGGCATAGTAATTTTCTATAAATAACCTATCAAAGGTGACCATGCAACATTGCAATAGACCAATCAAAATGGAACAAAAATATGTACCGGTTGGCACCGGCGGGAAAAGTAAGGCATGTAACGGGCGACAAGCGCGGGAAAAATATAACATTTACCGGGTGGCAAACGCGGGAAAATAAGACATGTGGCGGGTGGCAAGAGCGGGAAAGACATGTAGCGGTCTTGCAAGCGCGGGAAATTAAAACATGTAGCGGGTGGGAAAAAGCAACCTGCGTAACATGTGAAAAGCGATGTGATTGGTTTTCCCTGGAAACACACCATTTTCGCTCAGATGATAGTAAGAGTTTACTGCATGAGTTTTATTATCCAGTTAAACGTAAACGCTAAACGAAAGCAAGCGTATTAGTTTCAAAAGTCACTGGAGAAATACCTAGAATATAACTTTTCTGGCCAAAACTGTGCAATGTTTTGTTCTAAGAATATATTATATGTGAAATACAATCAAGGAACTAATAAGCTGGAGCCATAGGTTGTTCCTTCTCGTGCAAAATTCGATGACGACACTTAAAAATCAAAAGGTTAAAAAGTAGAGATTAGTAAGAAGTTTTATCAGTTCTTTACAGCAATATACAAATAAGATTTATGTAAAACAAAAACTGAGCTTCAAATGAACAATACGCAAGGCAGCACAAAAAAATTGTTTGCTTTGTTGTAAAACGCGAAGATGTCTAAATTGTGATTCGTACAAATGGTCGATACACGTGTGTAAAAAGAATAAACAAAATGAACATTTCTGTGTAACATTGATATCAATAAATATATTTGTATTGAAAACGCCAAACTTGTTGCAATGTTTTATTACTACAGATTTTAAAAATTCCTGAACATTTGCCAACCAAAATGACCCCGTTATATACTTTTCTTTCCTTCAATTTTCTTAGTGTTGTAAATGAGTATTACAATAACCAAACTATAGTGGACTGGGAATCGAATCCCGAAAATGTTTGGTCCGCACAGTTAAGTATTTAGAGTCAATTTCTTTGTTATTCGCGCACTGTAGAGTACTTTCGAATTAATTGACCTTTACATTGGATAACATAAAAATATAAAACTTAAAAGTGAGAGTTAAAATGTTTGTATTCGCTCAGTGGTTTTAAAGTTCAGATGACACCAGTTAGGTAATACCCGTTCCCATGGGAACAAGGTGAAGTCCATTGATTGCACTTGTTTGTTTAGTTTTGGACGGAAGCGTGCGATGTTAGCCTCCTCCTCAGGCGCCTCGATTTTCGCTGAAACAAAGCGAGAACATAGCGAGCGCGAAGCGCGAGTGACTGGTGACGAGCGAGCAGCGCGAGGGACCCATTGAGGGACCCATCCCTCGGACTTCACCGCGGTCAAATGTCTGAGGCTGTTTTTGTTTTCTTATTTCGAGAGAAATCATTCACGTTAACGTGGAAGCATCGGTAAGGATATGTAAAATAGCTGCTGAGGGTAAATATATTTCTCAGTTCCCTCAAGCGGGATTCTTTACTTTTAAAATGTTCCGCACCCGAACAAAATTACTTTGACAATGGCGCCGACAGTCGGCATTTCGCCGTTTTCAAACACTTAGACCTTTTTTAGTAAAGTTCCAAACAATTTAGTAAACCAGGAGAATACTTGTTAAATATCAAACTTTGAACAGTGAAAATTAAAACCTCATCTTTGAAGTAGTTTTCTTATTTTCTTACGTTTTGCCGCTGTGAACCCTCGGACCCATGTCCAAGCAAGAGAGAGGCGCCTGGGTACGAGGCAGGTAGAATGCTTCTTTTATTCTCCTTTTTAACCACGAATGGGCAGTGGTTAAAACTTTCCTTTTGGTAAAACAATCATCCACGTACCGGTCATAGAATGGCAAATTATGTGGTGTGACGACGTCTTCCTTTAGGTTACACATAAAGATGTTGGCTAGGTTGGGAGACAATGGATTCCCCATACTGCATCCATCTACTTGCTTGTACAATTTTTCGTTAAAACTGAACACAGTTCCTTTAGTGACTCTTTCCAGGAGGCGCTTAAAGATTGCTCGGGAATCGTGGATAATTGTTTTACCAAAAGGAAGGCAAATGCTCCCGACAATCTACTTGAAAAGTTCAACAGCTACCATCCAAACATCAAGTTCACCGTGGAAGAAAATCCTGACCACTTCCTGGACACCTCTTTCAACCATCACGAGGGAAACTTCACCACCAGAGTATATCAAAAACCAGGTAAACTACAAGCACATTGGAAATCGGCCATCCCAGAAAGGTGGAAGCCCAACGGTATTCTAGGTGCCTTACATCGGCGAAATGTATATATTGGATAACATGTTTTCAAAGTTTTTCGGCGTGTTAGTCAGCGATTAAAATGGACGCGATGGATGGTAAGAGTGACTGTTTATCAATTAGATAGATATGATAATAAGAAAAAACATATTTTCGAATTATGATTGGAAAAAAAAACAATCATGGTCGTACCAATCTGTGGGACACAAATGATAAGCTAGATGTGTTTAGTTAAAAAAGTTCTTTTCGTTTTCTTTGTCAACGGCTTCCTTCTTTCTTCTGCTAAGGCGAACAAGAAGTTCTTTTAACTCAAAACCGCGCTGTTAAAATTTAAGGCGGGGGTAAACGTGAATTTGAGTGAAATTTTAAGAGGTTCAAAGAAGGGATAGAAGAAAGAGAATAATATTCGGAACACCACCAGACAGTTGACCCCCGCGAAAGAGCACCCCAGGTTGTCAGGGGACTGGTTGGTTGTCCATCTACTAATTTTTAACTTCAAATTCTAATTTTAAAATCACATTAAATCTTCAATATTTCTTATTTCTCCAAATTTTACTAATCCTTTGAGAAAAACTATCTCTCCCCAAACATCCCCAAAAATTTTCAAAACACCACTAAACATAGCTTTGTGAAATGAGCAGAGGGTTTTGTGAATGATTCAAACGCGAACGAGATATTTGCATTGAACCCAAGTCAAGCGGTGGAAAAACGGACTTCAGGTGTACCCCCGCCTTAACTGCATTTTTGTTCAAATCATTAATTAACTGCTTCTCGCTCAATTTTCAGTAGGTTGATGTTTTTTAACATAAAAACAGCTATATTGGCGAATAAACATCACTCGTTGCGTGATTCGAAGTCCCGCTGACGATTTGACCGAGCGCAAGTTTGGGTCTGGTCACCGACAAAACCAAAATTAAACCAAGGGCAGAGCAAAAACCACCCTTGGCCCATGGCCAGCGCGGTTAGTCGCCAAGTGTGTTATTCGCCTGAGACGTACGCATAATACGTCTGTTGGAAAGTTCGGGGAATTAGCCGCGAGCGGTCACCAGGACTCTGTAGAAATCGTCGTCTTCTTTTCTTTATTGTCTTATAGCCAACTACAGTCTTGCTGTCTTCTTCTTGCTGCTTACTACTGACTACTTCTGGCAACTACTTCTAATTTTAATCTTGAAGGCTCATCAACTATATAGCAAAATTGTAGACATGTTTTGGTATGAATCTTGGTGACCTTGCACGGAAAACTTGAGGCAATTCTGAGACTTACTTAAGGAAGCGAATACAAACAGACCTACATGAAAAACCAACACAAAGAGTAAACGACCAATGACAAACTTGGAAGAACTAAAACTAATAGAACACGAAACTATAACAGGAACCTTTACGGAGGTCCAAACCAAGGTCGGTAGACAAACCCAAACATGACCACCTATGGAAACTATTGTTTAGAGCTTAGCTCTTAACAAACTAAGACTAACAACTTAAAGTCTCTGTGCAGGTTGTCCGACACTTAAATCACAAGATTCCCACGGTAACTACAAAATTAGAAACAATTGGCCATGAGGTAAAAATACTCTATTTTTAAAATTATATTACCCTTCATAAGACGTCTACAAACACATTGTCTTATGTGATACTTACAGGTAGGGGGGTCAGTCAGCAACATGTTGGCATATTACTCAACCCCGGACAACGCCGATTGGTTGATTACTCTGCTTCTTTATTCAGTGACCAAACAATCAATCACTTGTCAAACATTCATTTCAATTTGCGTTCTAAGAGCACATATTCATAACGATGATTATTAGGCCATCGCGTCTCCCATGAAATACGAATAAAAACCAGGGCAAAAAGGTTTAAAATCCGAAATTCCGAAAAGTTTGGACAATCCGGAATCCATAGACATTGAATCCCAAATCCAATGGCTGGAATCCGGAATCCACGCTGCGGAATCCGTAATCCAAGACTCTTGTATTCCTTTACATGGGGCAAAGTATGAAATATCTTGGTAACCCTATTTTTTTTCCTAGTTTTATCTTGAGGATTTCGTGAGTTCCGAGGCTAGGACACATGAATTCGATAACTGTAAAACCAGAGAGCTTTGTGGATTAATTGAGTTTGAAAACTGAATCAGTCATGGAGGTGTCGAGAACAAAACCTGATAGTCCATGGTCTTGGTTAGTTTGTTTCGCCTCTTTTGTGACATTGACTTTCAACAATGGAAGTTACTGCAGTTTTGGTTTATTGATGCCTTCTCTCATGCAACATTTTCGGCAAAGTAATGCAGCAGCAGGTAAGTTATACCAAAATTCAATTAGTATTCGTTTTTGCATCTCGTGCGATTGTTGAGTTAATGATGGAAGCAGGAGCCATAATGGTAGGAGACCGTAAGCGCGACATCCACGCACCCTATGATACGAGACAATTTTTATATTTTTAGAACAGGCAGACACGCGCGGATGCGTGGGTTCTCGCGTCGATGTTGCCGGAGTTGCGTGACTAGTATCATGTGATTCGCGGGTAAATCTGCCGCAAAAGACTCTGAGAGAACGACTTCACTTGAGAACGAAAAATAAATCAGTCGTACTGTGAACCATAAATTTTGTACGGACGCTTTTTATACATTAGGCTGTGCAGCTTCCGAATCGTGCTAAATTCATCTCCTGGATTTTTTGTCAGTTAAGCACAGGACTAATCTAGAGAAGTTTTCTCAGTAAGATAATTCACCATGACTTGTTTACATTTGGATTGTACTTTGGTTAAGATGGCCCGCGGCCATTTCTGGGGAACGGAGGTGCTCTTTTCTAAATCAAGCTTTGGGCATGTAAACCTCACCCGATTTTTCTGATTTTTAGCAATCGAAAAAAACAAATGTTCAACTTTTATAAAGCTTTAAAATAAAGAGCAAACAAGGCAAACGATCGCGAGATATTAGCGCTTTTGAAAAAATATATTTATGAAAAAAAAAAACGCGAATATTTTCTAAACGGGACGATAGATTTTTTCTTATCAAAGTTAACAAGTTCAAATTATCCAATTTTTAGTGTGAGCAAGTTTCAACGAAATCGGCTGAGTAGAAATTGCTGCACAGTTGCCTGTTGAACTTTCGCTTCAAAATATTATGCTCGTGTATAATTGGGAGCTACAACAACGTTCAAGCTATGCTAAGATCCCATAGATTATTTGAAAGCTTAATGCCAACTTAAACGTTGCTGAAAAGTATGGAAAGATCGGAAACTCCTAGCAAAAGTTGTAAACAAATGAGGAGGAAGAGGTTTACGGTGCGGAAATTAGAATTAAAAAAAATATACGGATTTTTTTTTCTTATATTTTTAAGTATGAGAAAATACAGTTTATATGCAAACGGCTTTGTCTACTTTCGTGAATCTAGTCTCGATGAAATGCGTCGAATTTTGCTTGCCAAGATAGTTACTCCGCGTCTTCCATTTGAAAACCCTCGGGTAACAGTAAATTATTCAAACTTGCCGCATTCTCAAGATTATTTAGCACCTGGAATTAAACATGGCACGCCACTTACCACATTCATTGCTAAATAAAATGAATGAATACAAAGCTCAGCCGCAATTTTAACCGCGGCATGTTTATTTCCAGGTGCTAAATAATCTTGAGAATGCGGGTAGTGTGAATAATTTACTGTAACAAGAGCGTTTTCAAAGCGCTCCAAAATTGAAGACGAAAGGTAGCTATTTTGGCGAGCCAAAGTCGAATCGGTTTCATCGAGACTAGACACACGAAACTAGATAAAGCCGTTTGCACATATGCTGCATTTTTTCATACTTGAAAATAAACGAAGAAAAATAGGTAGATTTTTTTAATTCGAAAAAGAATGACTCCTCTTCTGCTTCATTTGTTTACAACTTTTGCTGGAAGTTTCCGATCTTTCCACACTTTTCAACAATGTTTCAGCTGCACTGCGAATTATAATACAGGATACTAAAAGAAATATTTTGGAGCAGCATTAGTCGGATAAGTGACTTAAATGAAAATATTTTCATTCTGCAATATATATGTAATTTTATATGATATGAAAGTCACATGTAACTTACAACAAAGCATCAAGAAAAGGTCGAAATGGCGTATACAATCGTATTTCGGCAAAAATATGTTTTCATCCTTTTTTGCTGTCATTCTGTATTCTTTGGTTGCCCATATCGCTGCGCTGTGAAACGTTTAGAAAATTGTCTTGACCACTGTGTGATTCCTCGTACGACATGTTTAACGAGTCTTCGCGACTGGATTTGTCCGAAAAAATACTACTGCAGACATCCGAATCACTTGAATCATCCTCACTTTCATGGCTACATTCAAAGAAGTGCTCAAGCAGACCTTGACGTAAATTAGGAGTAGAAACTGATGAAAGAAAGCCAGTGTTTACTTCACTTGCAGAGGTTATTTTGGACGCCATTTTGTTTGTATTTCTCCGCGCGACGTCCTCGCGAAATCCTCGCGGCAGTACGCGCGCGCGCCTCGCGGGATGACACGATTTGTTCTAAAAATAGAAATTTTGACCCATATCATAGGGACAAGGCCAGATCTCGCGCTTACGGTCTCCTACCATTATGGCTCCTGATGGAAGCTAATATTTATATCTTTGTATCGATGTAATATAAGATGTACATAAATCTTACCGTTTTAAATCCTTTTTCCTCTAAATAGAGGCGTTGTGAGAAGTTTTAAGCTACAGAATGTACCACAATTTTTAGTTAAGCTTCTAGAGATATTGTTTATTATTATTCAGTGATTATTCAAGAGCCGGTAACTTAGGAAATCGGGACATCGGAAGGCACGCAATAAAAATACACAGTTCTACTGTTTCCAATTTATCGACACTGCTGAAAAGCGCACCTTAAAATTAAAATAGCGAAAATATGATTCTACAATACCGAGAAATTTACAGACGTTTTCAACCACCAGAATACACAAAAGTAGGTGGGGGGCTGGTGGCTATTTGAGTTGTTGGTGATTCAATATGGCGATTTTGCAAGATGTGACTCACAAAATGGGTTGTACTTTATTTACTATTTTTTTTATCAGAAGTTTAATCAAAGGGCGACAAGAATGTTTCGTTATCAAACGTGTCTACTGAGGGGCCGTTAACGTGTTTGAGTGTTTTTATTCTTAGCCTGTGAATACAGCCGCCTCTTATCGCTCCCGGCCGGTTTGGCGTTTCGCGAGAGAAACCGGCCGGGAGCGATGAGAGGCGGCTGCATTGCCAGCTACCTTGGACCATCTAATTATCGGGCCACCGTGATCCGCGTCTATAAAATAACAAGCCCCTGTAAGTTTAAAGACGGACCTTGGAACGTTCTAAACTAATTGAGAGCTAAATGATAAATAAAAATTTCACTGTTTTTCTTGTTCAAAAAATATTGCATGTGACGTCATAATATTTTAAACTCATTATTGTGAGGTCTTGTAATTTTTTTCCTACACTAGGTTGAAGATGACCTAGAAAAAAATCGTTTTGCAAGTTTTCTTGTAGTGTCTGTCGCTTTGAAAATACAGCATTTTGCATTTCCTAGTTTTAACCTTGTGTGACACGGAGATAGTGGCCGCGACAAAGCTGTAATGGTAGAAAAAAAGGTCTCCTCTTGTGGTTTTCAGCACTTAAAACATTTTAAAGTCTTAGGAGATGTGTTTATGCGCATATATAAGAGCTCACGAGCGAAGAGTAAGCGCTTTCATCGAAGAAGTGAATTTCCGATGATTTGGCGGCCATGTTGGTGTACTAAACTTGTACACCAACATGGCGTCTCCATACAAAGCTCTATAAATGTGCGTGAAACGTTTTGGCAAATAACTCAGAAACGGCGCATCATAGAGACCTGAGCCTTGGAGAAGTTTTTCCAGTGTAGGTCTGTTATAACATTTCATTTTCTTAGCTTCTTTCATTGAACGGTTTCTAATTTATTTTTTTATGGCGTGACAGTGCAAGCCAGCAATAGCGTGATAGCCTGAAGCCGACCGGAAATACGTCTGCGTTCGTTCGCAGGCTGGTAGCGTGACAGTCGCCACGCGATATACGATAGGTGTGACTGACTCCCATAAACGATCTCCGGGGTCAGTTGCCTGACAAGCCATGAAATATTGCATTCATTTCTAAAATTATGTTAAAAAATTATAGCTAGCAAGCGTAGTTAAGGGATTTAAACTCGCATGGGCGTCTTTCAAATGGAAATTCTGATTTCTTGGTCAGTGTTTGACGGCTCCAGTCCAGCGTAACCTTCCAGCCCTCCCTTCTTGAGTTGGGGATTATATTGCGGTATTGAATTGCGGTATTCTCTAAACCTGCGGGGTGCATTTTCTTGGCATTTTGGTCGACGATAATCGGTGTAAAAACGTATCCTTCACGTTTTTCCGGCCTTTTTTAGCCGTTTCTGATCGTTTCGGAAGCAATCTGAAACAACCTGTTTAACGACCAGTTTAAAGCTGCGTCATTTTTTGGGTGTCCATATACGAATTTTTAACTTCAAATTCTAATTTTATAATCACATTAAATCTTTCATATTTCAGTCTTATTTCTCCAAATTTTACTAATCCTTTTAGAAAAACTATCTCTTCCCAAAAATCCCCAAAAATCACCAAAAAATTTACAAAACACCGCTAAACATGGCTTTGTGAAATGAGCATAGAGTTTCTGGATTACTTGAAGCGCGGACGAGATATTTCGCATTAAACCAAGTTTCGCTGAGCAACATCTGTCATCACCTGAAAATCAATCGGCTGGTTAAAGATGACCTGTACTAAATCAATCAGAATATGTGACCTTGGACTAGAATGTCTGCGTAGGACATGTAGGAGGCTAAATTTTACAACAGACAACCAGCCATCTTGATTAAATTACTGCCGGAACGACCCGCTGAGATCATTTTTTGTCAGTCTAGGTTCCAGACCCCTATAATTACAATATAAAAAGATATACGCTAATTAGAATACGCCGGGCCTGCGTAACAGGTGCGACCCGTGTCTGTTTTGTATCCATTATTTTGTCAACAAATGATCCCTGGCCAATGACAGCAAAACGAAATTTTCCAGGATAACGCTCAAGAGTTAGTGAATCTTTTGTGCTGCATGTGTGTATAATAACGTGCCGAGACAAGCCACACCACACCGCACTGCAACGCAACCGCAGCGCACTGCAGCTCATCGCACCGTGCCTTACGATACAGTACCGTACCGTACCATACGAAATTTTCCAGGATAACGCTCAAGAGTTAGTGAATCTTTTGTGCTGCATGTGTGTATAATAACGTGCCGAGACAAGCCACACCACACCGCACTGCAACGCAACCGCAGCGCACTGCAGCTCATCGCACCGTGCCTTACGATACAGTACCGTACCGTACCATACGAAATTTTCCAGGATAACGCTCAAGAGTTAGTGAATCTTTTGTGCTGCATGTGTGTATAATAACGTGCCGAGACAAGCCACACCACACCGCACTGCAATGCAACCGCAGCGCACTGCAGCTCATCGCACCGTGCCTTACGATACAGTACCGTACCGTACCATACGGCACTGTTCGTACTGCACTGCACGCTTGCAATTGGTAGAACTGAAATAGCTTTCTTCGCAACTTACGCTTTCTTGCGATTAGTCTTTCAAGCTCCTTCTACCAACCAGTCTTTTTGGCTAGGTGGCACGCTAGAGATAGAGATACCTATTTATTTTCCCTGATTTTTGTTTCAGCCTGGGTAGGTGCGTTATATATATCTCTCGCCTACATGTTTGGGCCGTTAGTGACTCGAGTTATTGGATGGTTTGGTTTTCGACTCACCGCCTCTTGTGGAGCCCTCCTGTTGTCGATCAGCTTCTTTGCAAGCTCGTTCGTTGACAGCTTTTGGCTTTTCTTCATGTTATTTTCAATACCCACAGGACTGGGAAGTGCGGCGTCTTACCATTGTGCAATTTCAATTGTGCTAAAGCACTTCGTGAAATCGCGCTCTCTAGTGGTTGGTATATTAGCCTCGACATCAAGCGTGGGAATGTTTGCCATGACGCAAATAACGGAGGCACTTCTTTCCAGATATGGACTTCAAAATACTGTCAGAGGATGGGCCTTGCTGTTCTTTATAACTGTCCCCTTGGCATGCATCTACAACACACGTGATAACGTTCAAAACGACAACGTGTCGACAATAGAAGAAAATACTAAAGAACGTCCCGAGAACACACATTCATCCGTTCTGCGGAATGGCTCGTTTGTGGTCTATCTCGTTTCAGTCAGCCTGGTGTTCTTTGCTGCGTTTACGCCGCAAATTTATATGGTAAGGTTTTATCACAAGAACCTCTCAAAATTAAGTTACTTGCGTCGTATCCTTTTTTAGACTACGAGTAGTCCCATAGTTTTCTCAGTCATGGTCACTCGAGTTGGCGAGCACGCAAGCTAGCGAGAAAGTTCCTTAGCACGGAGAGAAAGAGACGAGACGTGTCGTGTTTCCTCGTGCGAAGTGATTTTTTTCGCGCGCTTCCCAGCTCGCAGACAAGAAGTGTATAGAAACACTTTAAAGAGACACTGTCACGAGCATAAGTTCAAAAATTCGACAAGCCAACAACATGCTTACACCACTGGAAACCTCTTAACAGTGGTCAAGTTTTCTTAAAATTACTATACCAGGGAACTGAAGCTAAAATATACAGTAATATCACCGTGATACCACTGGGAGCTTTTGATCTCAATTTGAAAAATTCAGCCTGACCTTTTCAAGTTCTGTCCTTGTGGTTTGGAAAAACTGATGAAAACTATTTACGGTCACCCTCTTCTTTAAACAATTTGCTAGATATCCTTAATTCCCTTTACGTTCTTGGAGCATTTCCTGCATTGTTGAAAGTACTTAGTCATAATTTTGGTGCCGTTCTACAGCTAAAGAAGCCAAAAAAAATGTCCGTGACAGTGTCCCTTTAAAAGGAGGAAAATTACGATTGAAAGAGCAACTATACGACACATAATTACTAACATAAAGACATGTCATTTCATTTAGACTGTTGACAGCCCTCTATTTTTTCGTGTACGTTTTTTCGATCAATGAGCGCGCGGTGAGAACGACGAGAAAACTGGACGCCAGCGCAAAACGGAAGAAGCAAGGGGGTGGGGGGCGGGGAGCGAATTTCGCTCGCTTCCCGCCCCCTCCCTCCCTCCCGCTCGCGCTTCGCGCTCGCTTCGTTTGCTTTTTTGCGTTGAAAAATCGAGAGGCTTTGGACAGTCTACATTTCATTTTACTAGTAGCCTCTGCGTGTACTAATTAGAAATCCACGGATCTGATTGCTGGCTTGTACTGTCACGCCATAAAAAAAATAAATTAGAAACCGTTCAATGAAAGAAGCTAAGAAAATAAAATGACTACACTGGAAAAACTTCTCCAAGTCTCAGGTCTCTGTGGTGCGCTGTTTCTGAGTTATTTGCGAAAACGTTTCACGCAACTTTATTGAGCTTTGTATGGAGACGCCATGTTGGTGTACAACTTTGGTACACCAACATGGCAGCCAAATCATCTGAAATTCACTTTTGCGATGAAAGCGCTCTCTCTTCGTTTGTGAGCTCTTATATATGCGCATAACCTGATCTCCTAAGCCTTTAAAATGTTTAAAGTGCTGAAAACCTTAAGGGTAGACCTTTTTTCAACCAGTACAGCTTTGTCGCGACCACTATCTTCGTGTCACGCAAGGTTAAAATTAGGAAATTCAAAATGCTGTATTTTCAAAGCGACAGACACTACAGGACTGAAAACTTGCAAAATGAATTTTTTTCTAGGTCATCTTCAACCTAGTGTAGAAAAAAAATTCAGAAGACCCCACAATATTGATTTAAAATTTTATGACGTCACATGCAAACAAAGAATTGGCTCTGATAACAATTGGACTACTCGCTCTTGAACGCTGTAGTCAACTCGGCTGCGCCGCCATGACAATTCGTTGATCAGAAACTTGGGATATTGTCTAATTGTTAAATAAATGCCACGAACACAGAGCCATTGGTTCACATTGTCCCTCTTGCTTCTGTTCAGTTCTTTGCAGAATCCGCCATGATTGACAAGAAGCCATGTTCTAGTGGCGCACAAAGAAACATAATTCTTCTCATCTCAGCTGGCTTCTTCTTTAATGTTTTACCACCTCTTATAGAAACAAAAATTTAAGGTTATTTTTTCTCACATAGCAAACCGTGCCATTGAGACAGGTTGTAATGTTATCGCCTTCTTTCGGTGGCCTAATGGTTAGTGCGCTGGACTCCGGATCGAACAGTCCGGGTTCAAGCCCTGGCCGGGGCACTGCGTTGTGTTCTTGAGCAAGACACTTAACTCTCATAGTGCCTCTCTACACCCAGGTGTATAAATGGGTACCGGCGAATTTACTGCGAATTTAACCCTGCGATGGACTAGCATCCCATCCAGGAGTGAGTAGATTGAAATACTCGTAGTCGCTTTGTGCAACTGAAACCGGGATAATTATAAGCTCCGCCCTGATGGGCCACGAGTAGGCTTTACCTTTTGCCTTTTTCCGTTTCAGGTGAAGTTTTGTGAAAGTGAACTTGGTATTCCTAGTGACCGAGCGAGCCTCCTTTATACTTACATGGCCATCGCCGCATTCTTCAGCAACCACTTTTTCTGCAAATTAAGCGAATTGAAATTGAAATATTTCGACATCTTTAACCTGTACCAACTAGCGACCACGTGTTTTGGCATCTGCTTGCTGCTGTTACCCTTAGCAAGGTCGTACAAGGCTATGGTAGCACTTTCTGTACTGTTTGGTCTTACGGATGGTGGGCGCTATGGCTTAATGCCCCTAATGGTGTTAGAATGTGTTGGTCAGAATAGAACAAACAAAGCCTGGGGTTATCTCTCCTTTAGTGTTGGCTTTGCCTCGGCCGTTGGGCCAACGTTCATTGGTAAGTAACAGTTTACTGTACAATTGAATCAGCTGTGTATTTGTTATCCACACTACTGCAATCGTACTCTGCAATTACGTAGCAACAGACGCCGATCTAAGGAAGGGACCCGTCGGGGTAGGAGGGGGGGGGGGGGGGGGGGTGCCATATTCATTGATACGGCTAAAACTAGTAATGTACTAGAGGGCCAAACCTTTACGGGCCCTCTACCTTTTTAGGCCCCCTTTACATGGAAAGAGGATGGTCCTGCTGTAGGAGCATTCTGTCACAAGAATTATCCCAGTGCGACATGTTTTCAGCTTTCAGTTTGAATGCAAAGAGTGGCATTTGGCCAGGTAGGTAGGATGATCCTAGCGCCAGGAAGATCCTAGCATCATGTAAACTGCCTTGTGCTAGGAAGATCCTAGCGCTAGAGCCAATTTCAACCCTTTGCATGTAAACTGAAAACAAGAAACAAACGGCCCTAGGATGATCTGCCTTATAGGACCTAATGCTAAGATCTTCTTCCCTCCATGTAAACACAAACGAAACGTTGTTCCGCCTTCTAGAATTATCCTAGTCCTAGGATCTTCCTCCCTTATGGTGCGAAAGGATGCTTGGGACGAGGCGAGTAACGACGCGCTCGTCTCATCTTCCTATCATATATGTCGCCTTTTTGTTCTCGCGTGAATACACTCATCGAACAAAAGGAGATGCTCTTATACTTTCGATTATGCTTGTGTCGCTAAAGCGCCTTCAGGTTCAACCGCATAGTTTTACTTGTTTTAAATACTTTGGCCACGGCTACTTGGAGTGATTTGTAATTCGTACGCTTGTTTTGCAGGTTTCATTGCGGACTCAGCAGGAGAATATGGCTCAGCATTCCTCACAGCTGGAGGGATAATGGTTTTCGGTTCAACTCTCATGGTTCTTAAAAAGTTTATATGTACTGAACCAGAGAAGCTTGAAGCTCGACAATATTCTTTTGAATTTCTTGTTTGTGACAGAGAAACGGTGCTGTAAATAACACTTTTGAATGTACCATAGCAGTTTCCTCGCTCTCTTGCATCTGGAAAAAGCGTCGTATAAAGTATGGTGGCAAAAGACTATTGGCAAAAGACATTGAAACAAGCTTTTTCTAGCATTGTCAATACAAATATACTTTTATTTCAATTTTATATACAAATATCCATTTTGTGTTATTTATAAAACATATTTTTCGTCTTGATGCACATGTGTTCAGTATTTCAGACGATTTGTTTGTACGAATAGCAAATTTAGACAATTTTTGTACAGTCTTTGCGTTTCTCTAAATTAAACGAAGCAAAAACGAAACAGAACGCGGATAGTTCCGTGGCAAAGATGACCACCACGTGGTATACCCTGCCTTATAAATGAATACCCCATTCACCAGTACCCATGATTTCCCAGCCTGGAACCGAGGCCTTGTTGAAACTCATGCCGATAAAATAGTTATTTCCGCCTTTTGCATGCTCATTCTTCAGAATTAACATTTCTTCATTTAGAATTTTTGTAAATCACCATTTATCACAACGTGTCAGATAACATAATCTTTGATTGGTTTACTATACCTAATCGATTTTCTTATAATCCACCCGTGACTAGTAAACTTTCTAGTAGCCAAAATTGCTTAGCTAGATCTTACGACAAGAAGGTGACTGACGACAGAAAGGTCCGTGAAAGATATTGGTGGCCGATACAAAGCCGGATAAAAGAAATCAGTTTGTCTGATATGATGCAGAGCCATCGCGGTAGGACAGTAAAACGAAAACAGAGGGAAAATCCGTCCTTGGAGTTGCTATGAAGTACTTTGCCCGTGCACAAGGTAAACGTGACCAAGGGCTATGCCCGTAAACAATCATCAGAAGAGTCCGCAATCCCATCTGCTAAGCAGTGACTCCTTCCTCGCCATACCTTTCTCAAACCCGAATTATCCAAGGTTAAGACCAAAGAACACTTAGTAGGTGAGACGGTGTGCGGCAAATGCAGACTGCAGACTGGTACTCTGGTTAACCTGAATAGCGCTTTGCGTAGCCTGAACAGCGCTCTGGTTAGCCTGAATAGCGCTCTGGTTAGCCTGAATAGAGCTCTGGTTAGCCTGAATAGCGCTCCGGTTAGCCTGAATAGCGCTCCGGTTAGCCTAATCTCCTTCGCAGCCGTTGTTTGGGCTCGTCGCGCAACGAGCGAAGGAGACTACGGTTAGCCTGAATAGCGCTCAGGTTAGCCTGTTTACGGGTAGCTCTCAATAATGGTAATGGTAGCACAATATATACTAAGACGTATACTAATCTAGTTTTAAAATGTCAACAGTGTCAGGATTTACTATTTGTGCCAGTTCCATTTGCGAGTTCCATTGTCTAATGGTCCGTGGGTAAAAGGAAAAATATATTTAGTAGCTCTTAGCATGAAGACGAGCACGAGGCAGATAGGTATGCTAAACCATCATAGTAGAACTATGTAAAAGTAATATTTAATTTTGGCTGAAATCACCCACCCGCATAATAACATTTAAAACAAATTTTGACATGCAGTTTGATCTGGTCTGAAAAGCTGCTTGACAGCTTTAATTTTCATCTCAAGTCATAGTTCTTAGAATCCTTGGCGCTTTCTTTATTCATTCTAAGAAGTCAGACAACTTGTCAAATATGTCTATAATACCGCTCCGTGGTTGGTCAGTAAAAATTTAAATAAATTTCACTTATGAAAATATCTGATCATAACAATTCCTAGTTTGAGGCGCCTTCAACTCCGAACCCTGGTCGCTTTAGGCTTTTAGTTATGGATATAAAAACCTTGCTAAACAATCTTGACGAAGAATTATCCTGTCCGGTATGCATGTACGCATTCACGGATCCAAAAACGCTGCCATGCTTACACTGCTATTGTTTTCACTGCTTGAACGAGATTCAACGAACGAGTGGCCGCCATGATATCATAATTTTCCCGGAATGTAGAAGAGAGAATAGAGTTCCTAGTGGAAATCTTAACGACCTGCCGACCAACTTTCGCATCAACAGGCTGCTGGATGTGTTGGCCATTAAACAGTGCAATACCAAGGCGGTGAAGTGTGGAAATTGCGACAAGAAAAGCTCCCAGAGTTTTTACTGCTTCCAGTGTTGTGCGTTCTGGTGCGAAGCCGATTGTGTATTGCATCATAATGGCATCAAAGCTTATAAGGAACACCGTATGTTGGCACTTAAAGACTTTCAAGAGGAAGACTTTGAGAATGTTTTAAAGCGACCAGCATTTTGCCAAAAGGAGCACCATGAAAAAGAAGAGCTTAAGTTCTTTTGCGAGATTTGTGAAGTTGCAATTTGTAATGTTTGTGCTTGGACAGATCACGAAGGTCACGGCCAAATACACTTGGAAGAAGCTGCAAACGAACGCAAGTTACAAGTGAAATCTGTGATTGAATCGCAAAAGCAAAGGATACAACACAAGACAAACAAAATCGTCGAACTTAAAGAAACTTGTATTAAAATTCGAGCACAGGTTGCTAGTGTGAAACGAGACGTGCAGATGTGTGCTAGAAACATAATCGCACTTGTCGAAGCGAAGGAACATGAAATAATTAGTAAGGTGGAAAAAGAAGCAGAGGAATCGCTTGACAAACTAGACATTCGACAGGATGAGATGGAACATCAAATCCAAATGATCAAGCACGCAATCGAGGACAGCGAAATACGTTTAAAGCGAAGCACAAGCGCTGACATAGTGCAGTTAGACAAGTCATTTGACACAATCTTTCAGAAAGGAGTCAGTGATGACGAAGAAAAAGAAGTCGACTGTGACCTTGAAAGCCTTCGCCAATTCATTTTCGTGCAAAATGAAACAATGGACAGAATAAACACTGAAGGTATTGGTTCTTTCAAAACGTTTCTAAGCAAAACTAAACCGCAACAATCAAGTGCTGAAGGTACCGGAATTGTTGAAGCGATTGTTGGACTTGAAGCACAGTTTGTTTTGACAACAAGAAATGCTGAAGGAAAACGATGCTATGCCGAAGAGCGCGACCACGTTAGAGTGGAAATTAAAACTCGTCAAGGCCATGACTGTGCTGCGAAAGTTCAACTCCAAGACAACAAAGATGGCACCTACAGGATCAGCTATTTCGTCCAAGAAGCCGGAATATGGGACGCATCGGTGAAAGTAAATGGAGAATCTGTCTGTGGCAGTCCTTTCATTATTCACGTCAGACCCAGACAGTTCAAACCCACCTTATCTTTTGGACAGCGTGGTTCGTCTGTTGAAATGTTTTCTGGTGCTTGGGGGGTGGCAGTCGATGAACGTAGTGATATTATTGCAGTGACTGAGAACATTAACCACAGGGTCCAAGTATTCAGTAGTGATGGAAGCTACTTGAGAGCGTTTGGTGCAAAGGGTGATCAGCAGGGAGAATTTAATTGTCCCACTGGGATAGCTTTTGATGTTAATGAAAATATCATTGTTGCTGACAGTAACAATCACAGGGTTGAAATCTTTAGTAAGCAGGGTGAGTACCTGAGCCAGTTTGGTGGCAAAGGAAGTCTTGACCACCAGCTGATTTATCCTTATGGCTTATCTGTAGACAGTAACGAGAATATAATTGTTGCTGACCGAGGAAACAGATTAATTAAGATATTTTCTTCCAGTGGCCAAATTCTCCTCAAAAGCGGAGAGGACTTTTTTGCCGATCCTGTGCATTGTATACAAATTGACAAATACCTCGTGGTGTCAGATTCCGAATCAAATTGCATCAAATTCTTTGACAGACAAGGCAAGTTTCTGTACAAGTTTGGAAAGGAGGGGGAAGGGGACGGGGAGTTCAAGAGACCTGGCTGTTTGTCTGTAGACAAAGCAGGTCACCTGATGGTCTGTGATGAATCAAATCACAGAGTCCAGTTATTTGAACTAAGTGGAAAATTTGTGACAAAGTTTGGGAAGAAGGGTAGTGAGATGGGAGAGTTTGATTTTCCCATTTCTTCTGGAGTTTTTAGTGATGGAAGAATTGTTGTTTGTGACTCGCTTAATTATCGTATTCAAATGTTTGAGTAGATTGATGCATGATACTTCCTCTGTCATCCAATATCAATCAGATCATTCCAGCAAAGGATTTTATAATTTTAAAATGTTTTATGCCTTAACAGTTTTAGCGCTCCAAGTAATAGGTGTTGATTGATACACTTGTAAACCCATGCCGGTTTGCAAATTTTTGTACAAACCATGCTGGATAAATAATGTTTGTTGAATGACAGTTTGCTTTTAGCTGAACAAACATTCCACAAAACAAATGCGCCAAAAGTAGGTGTGTTGCAACAACACATGAAGATGAAACTAGGCAAATTAAAATAAATCAGCTTTCGATTTCTTTTAGGTTACCTGTTTTCGCGTGTTAAGATAATTAGTAGGACCGTTTAGGTTTATGAAAACTGAGATTGTCTTAACGATTTCAATGTTTTACTTTTTATAGTTTTTCTTTAATCAGTTTAGACTGCTTATGAGTTTGTCAATTAACTAGTCTAGAAAACATTGACCTTTCCAAATTCCAGCTGTGAACCGGCAGTGGTATGTTCCATAGCCTTTGTAATATATGCGTGAATATTTAGTTTCCAATAATACCTTAAGTTAAGGTCATTGTTGAAATGTTTCAGTTAAGATCACCAAATTATTTCCAAAGAAATTACAATTACAACTTTATTATGTGTCTATTTTAAGTATTAAGCGATGATTGGAAAAAAGGAGTGTAAAAGTGTAGATGAGTTTTAACTTGTATATTTATTTATGTCTAAATACTTGATGAAAATAAATTAAACTACACAAGTTTGAGAAGTTTTTGTTGTACTACCGTGTTTGCCGCAAACAAATTTATTGAGAGTTACAAAGCTTATAACACGCCTTGCAATTTTGAGTAATCCTCTCAAGTCTTGGACCATATTGCTGGAAATATTGTCTAAATCTTTACTTTGAAGGTCTAGCTAGATAAGACAGGCATTTTTGAGTGTCGAGAAAAGTGAACATGTATGGGTAGTCAAATGGTGACAAGTGAAATTACGAAATGATTTCACTTGCGTTTTGTCAAAATTCTAATGAAAAATTTCACGCACGTTTTGTCAAAACTCTAATAATTTCCTGAGCCTTCAGGGGAGGGAAATTATTAGAATTTTGACAAAACGCAAGTGAAATTATTTCCTAATTTCACGAGTATACCATTTGGTTACCTTTTAATATCATGGGTAACAAATTACGCTTACAATCGTAGTTTTTTTTAACTTGTTCAGCGTATCGTCATGAACGAACCGGTTGGAAACGACGCCCATGTTAAACGCTCAAAATTCCGCTCAATGCCATTCAAGTTATCACTAAAAAATTATTAGACGACCAAACAAACTGGCCAAGGTGAAATTCAAGTGAAAATGTGCCAAGTTTAAGCTTTAAGATCATGTTTTAAAATCCTGTACGCCATCTTGGCACTGAAACATGGGAAACATTGCCATGGCAATTTTGTAATTTCACATATGAAATTATAAATTAGCGCTAAAATTTCGCGCCAAAATTTAGGAGTAATTTGTCACCCATGATATTATACCTGTAATATCACGCTAATTTATAATTTCACATGTGAAATTATAAAATTGCCATGGCAACGTTTCCCATGTCTTAGTGCCAAGACGACGTACAGGATTTTAAAAGATTATTTAAAGCTTAAACTTCGCAAATTTTTGCTTGAATTTCACCTTAGCCAGTTTGTTTGGTCGTTTTATAAACTTTTAGCGATAACTTGAATGGCATTGAGCGGATTTTTGAGCGTTTTACACGGGCGTCGTTACCAGCCGCTTCGTTCATGACGATACAATAAACAAGTTACGAAACTACGATTGTGAGCGTAATTTGTCACCCATGATATTAAAAGGTAACCAAATGGTATACTCGTGAAATTAGGAAATAATTTCACTTGCGTTTTGTCAAAATTCTAATTATTTCCCTCCCCTGAAGACTCAGGAAATTATTAGAGTTTTGACAAAACGTGCGTGAAATGTTTCCCTAATTTCATTTCGTCACCATTTGATTACCCATACTAATTTGGGTATTGAATATAATTGCTATTATGAGTATAAGGCAGCCGTGTGACGCCATAATTTTATTCTTGAGCTACTTCAGTTGTTACTTATCATTGCGACATGATGTAATATTTGTATAGTTTTAATGACAATTTATTCTAAAAGTGGGCGGAGAATGTCCTTTTGCAGTCCACCATGCATGCATGGCATCTTAGCGCTCTTGTTGGAAAACGAGATTATTTTTCTATTGTTAGGAGTGTAGCTACCTGTACGCACATACGTATGTGCGTACCTGAAAAGTGAAAACAGAGAAAAGTAAAATATACCAAAATATATAAACATACATCACGCCATTTGTGATACATGTTCATAAACATCAGGAATTAGACTTCAAATTTGGTTATTCTGGGTTTACTGGAAAACAAAAAAAAAAAAACAGAGGAAAAGCTCTCTTGTCTGGTGGTTGTAATGAGAAACCGGCTAACTTTACAACCTAGTGGTCATTTCGTATCAAGAAAGAACGCTTTCACTTACAACATAACCTCACCATCACACTCCCAAAATCTAAACAAAGCACCTGAAAAAAATACTAAAAACATTTGGGAATTAGAGGAAGGAACGAAGGGGGGAGGGGGCTTGTAGGAGGATTTGGAAAATTGTACGTAACTCTGGAAAAATCCTGGCTACGCCCCTGATTGGACGTCCTTGTCGTCTCCCTTGCTTAGCTAAAATGACTGGCAGGAATATTAATTCAGTGCCTGTTCTAACGTGAGTAACGGAACCAGACTTAACACTTTTACACCCCGACCGACATTGCATGCATGTTGCAACCGGAGAAGCATGTTTGTCTGTTGTTCATCGTCTATCCGCGTTCCATTACTACTATTGGATGGGAGGTCGATGTCACATTCTCAAGGGGATGTCCATCGAAAGTACTCGATTGCCTTCGTTTTCCTGTAATCCCCTGCGCGATGGAATCCTGTGGGGATGAGCTTCGTCCTTCGTGATATTGCGGGCAGTCTCTCGATAATACATTGTCATTCTTCGACGATGAGGTAAGCTGTTTGGATTCTACAAACGATTGCTTTTTAACACGATGAGTTCCCTGCTTCGTCACAGTGGCACCACAAGGTCGCTGTTGTAGTGCAGGAAGAAAACTAGGCCTGAGTGAGACGATTCGGGGTTCCTGTGAAATCCATTTCGTACAAGGAACACTTTTGTGCAATTTCCGTGACTCATCGCGCGGGGTAACTACGCATTTATTGCCAAATACTGTCCATTCATGGATAAATGGTGGTACTGTTACTTCAGGAAATCGAGAACTACCAGCATCCTTAAGGTTTCCTTCTCCCACGGAAACATGTCTTTGAGAAACTTGCCTTGATGCTGAAGATCGGGGGACATTTTTGATCGCTGCAAAGCGGATTCTAGGTTCACTCAAACGTTGTAGAGAACAATGGGAATGATACTGAAAAGACACTTTAGAGCCAACGATTTCTAAATCCGGAATTCGAAGCGACCTCTCCGTACACAACGGTTGTAACGGCCACTGGACTGACTGGAGGGGCATGTTTGAATGGCAGAATGCGGCGCTGTTTTGTCTTGGTATCTCTCACTGCAGGGGTCTCTGTTGACGCTCTAGAATGTAATCTCCTCTCCAATTCCGTGCAACTGTTGGATCTATGACCATTTTTAAGGACTGCAACAAAAGAAATCGGCATATTTTAATTTTTTCAAATAGGTCGAACAGTGTGATTTGAATAGGCATCTGTCTGGCACCGTTTAATTCACATTAATTTTTATGCAAAATTATTTATTTGAAAGCCAATCTCAGGTGCAAATAAATCTGATGCCTTCACGTTTTACTTTTTGTTTTCTCAAAAACCTTAAGAACGACGGTAATCATCCTTAATTACAACTGCATGACTTACTGTAAGTTGTTATCTCGAGCTCGTAATCGTACTCTCGGAGATCGTCTCGTGGCGGGCTTGAGACATTCTGGAGGACTTGGCAGTCGGGACCATCGCACTCCCTTGTTAGACGGTAGGTTTTCAGTGATGGTCTTGCTTATACGAACCACGGGACTTGAAATCTGTTACACCAAAACAGAGAAGACAGTCACTACAAAAAGAGCACTGTGTGTAGACAGTGGCTAGAGATGGTTCGGGAAAATGTTATTGTTTGGGTTTATTAGGATTTTTCTGTACGCTCAATCAGCTCTCGGAATCAGAGAATAACTTATTTTCAATCTTCACATCTAATAATAATAATAATAATAATAATAATAATAAACCTTTATTTAACCACGATCTGTTTTAAAGCAAATACATGCTTGAGGGGTCGTGTGACTAACTACCTACCTAAGACAAATTTAATATTACATTGTGATAAACTAAATTAAACGATATTATGTTTTAATAAGATAAGATTTAAGCAAGCACGTGCAAGCACGTTCTTTTAATTTCAATCTTTCGGAAATAGTTAACATTTACTTTAGTCACTGACTTCCACCTCACTTTTCAATCTCAGTCTCGGGCCTTCCCTTTTATAAATTACAAAGCGAAAAGCTCTGGGATGCAGGCAACACGCTATTATCTCTGCCACGTGAGAGAGCTTGATCGTTTCGATGCCGACTCTAGCCTGCGAATACAGCCGCCTCTCACCGCTCCCTGCAAAACGGCCGGGAAGGATGAGAGGCGGCTGTATTTGCAGGCTAAGTCGCCTCCGAACGGGACAGGGATATTTCTCAATCTTGTTCCCAGACTACACAAGTTCTGCTCGTTTTCAAATTCGCCAGAAACAGTCCCTTTTTCTCCCCTTCAACGTAACCAGAAACAACTTGGCCCAGCGGCTAAGTTAAGATGGCTGAGCGCTGGGTAATGTCCAACCTAACAAAAGCCAAACCAATAGAAATCCACTATAGAAATGGAGGCGGTTGACGGGTCACATCTGATCTTTCGCTTGATCGTCGTTGTTAATTGGGATGAGTGAATAAAGAAAATTACAGGCAACCAAGCCTCAGAATTCGAGAAAACCTCTTGCAGCAGGGTAGATTTTAACACGATACTTTTCTTTGCAACCGCGTAAAGTTTGTAAAATTACTGATTTTCTCGGCTTTCATGTTAATTTCATTATGACGCAACTGTGGTAAACCTACCATTTCATCCAATGAAAATGCAGTGTCTTTTTGATTTATATTTACAGTTCCAGGACCGAACTTGTCCACTGGAGTTGTAGAGTTATCAATTTCACCCACTTCTTTCCGCACAGTACAACCTCGTCCCCAGGGCGCTTTTCCCTTAGGGAAAAGCGCCCTGGGGACGAGGTTGCGCACAGTAAAGTACTCTGGCATGCCGCTGACCACTTCTGAATACAAACGTTTTGGACAAAAGTTGAATTCATTCACTGAATTCAAATTTGTGTCCGCTGATAAAACAAGTTTCTCCTTTTCTCTTGTATGAAGAGGGAGGTCTTCTGTGACATCCACTTTATAATCATGTACTTTTCTTGAGGTTGCATCCGCCTCTGTGTCTATTAAATGACTGCGCTCAAGCAGTTTAGAATCATTTACATTGCGCTCAAAACACGTTCTCCCGTTTAAAAGATGTGCTTCAACATTACTTGTAGAAAATGTTTCATTTGAGTTCCTGCACATGTTAAACCGTGCGCAATTCAGAATTGTTATTTTGGTTTGGGGGAAGAATTGTCTTCGCTGCTCACATGAACACATTTCAACCGGTTCCTGGTCTAATAAAATCCTCTCATCTCTGATTTGAGCGTCTGAGTAAAACCCCCATCGCGCCCCCTTGTTTTTAGCACCTTTACCGTTGGAACGAGCCTTAGAAACGGGCCATTTCCACGAAGAGTCATCGCCTACCCTGTGGACCTCGGCATGGACTGAATATGAGCCAAGAGGGTAACGATATGAAATTTCATAACACAGTTCAGGTTGTACAATAGGCTCGTCACCAGTGCCCAGCAAATCACTTGCCCGGGCATATACATGCCTTTTGGACCGCAGGACTTCGTTTCGGTTCGTTTTATGAACTGCAATGCAATCTGCCTGAAGTTTTCTCTTAACCCTCCGATATATAAAAGTAACATTTCGACTGTACTTCCGATCTGTCTTCTAAACTATTGAGCTGTTGATGACAACTCTCTGGCAAGGTCCATCGCTTGCGCTTCTTTAGGGAATAAAAATACTGTGGTAATGCACATTTCCAGATGCTAATTGGAAGTTGTAATCATTAAAATCTCCAAGGCCGTCATCGATGTAATTATTGGAAAGAAATTCATCCAGCTCGTGGCGAGACAAGTTTTCTGTCCCTCTTGTAAACTTAAGCAAAGTTTCTGTATCGAGTCTAGGATCCCAGCTACCATTTCTCCTTGAATGTGCGAATGGCGAGCGTACAGTTCTGCCTGTACATACTCCGTGTTTTCCGTATTCGTTCCAGGCCATTATAACAGCAACTTTGTTAAATAGCTACTCGGAGAATTGTTCCTTTTCTTTGTCAATTTTTCCTTTACTCCGCGTCTTGGGTTCTGTCAAGATTCAGTGAGAGCTTTTTTAAATTGTTGACCTTTCTCGGCTACTGTTGCCCAGAGGGACTGAGGCATTTTTAGTGATTATAACCTCACTCACTTCTGTTGACATTAAAGCGAAGCTGATCAACTTGACAACAAAATTTTCACGAGCAACTTGTGAATGAGATAAATTCGATATTGATACATCCTTTTATGCAGTCGCCCAGGAGACTCGAGTCAGCTTGCACGAATAAAGCGTAAAATGTTGGCCGTATTCTTCCGTCGACATTCGACCATTGAAAACACGCTTATTTGAGCATATTTGATCGCTTTACGATAGATTCTTACCGTTCTGAATATTCACAGTCGAAAATTAAGGTTTCTGCATAATTGATAAAGGAAAAATGCAATTATTCACGAATCATTTAACTCTTTAGCAATTAACTCAACCGTGACGTCATCACCACCATGTTTTGAATGAACTTCCAAAAAAAAATTCTATTTATCTTCCATTGTAATTTATCCAAAATGATTGAAATTTCTTTGTCTTACATGCAATAGATCTCTGACGATTGATTGCGCACCACCCAAGAACAACGACTACAATCACTATGCTGTTTGTCTAATCGTTTGCGCCTCTCTTGCTCGGGGGTGGAAGCGGAATCATGAATCATGAATCATAGCTGTAAAATTGGTAGGAATCATGAATCTTCCTGTTTAAAACTTGGGAATCATGAAAAACGAGAGATGGGTAAAAGAATCATGAATAACAAATGAATATGCTTCCATCGATATTGGAGGCGTGTGAATATAGAATGCAAACTACGAAACTTCTTAGCAGTTATATCAGAGAAATGGCCGAAAATAGCATTTCCGAGCGTCTAATTTTCAAAATTTTCTGGGGGAGCATGCCCCCAGACCCCCCTACGGGAAGACACTGAAAACGCGATTCAAATTTTCATCCCTTAGCTATCAACTTGACTGTGATTGTGTGATTAGGTGTGTTACATCGGTGTTACACACAGTGAAGTTATTTTCAAAACTGGATAAAAACAATAACAAATGAATCATGAATATCGAATGAAATTTTTAAATGAATCACGAATCATTGAGGTAAAACAAGACAGGAATCATGAATCACGAAAGTCCAATGATTCCGCTTCCACCCCCGACTCTTGCGCCCTTTGTCCGCTTGTGAAGAGAGCAATGCGCGGGGGACTGGACCTGAGTCCCAGTCTTTTCAGTCCCAGGCGAACAACATGGCGGCATGTCACATCAGGAAGAATCTTCTTGCTTTGAGGCAATTTCCTCGCGTTGCTTTGAACAACATCAGAGATTTACCAGAGGCATTTCAACAGGTTAGAAGCATTCTAACGTTTTGATGATTGCTTTTGAAGTTGTTGGACTAAAAGTGCGCTGTTTAGTTAGCGGATGTAGTAGCAAAATAGAAACCTATAATAAGGTAATGAGTTCGGCTTGTTCTGCTGGACAATTTTAATATTGATGACCAAATTCGCTTTAGATCTCTTTCTGCCTTTAGAAAACTACTAAAGAGGCGAATGAAGCTGTGTTACACTAGCACTGTTTTATACTGACCCCGTTTCATACCGTTGCAAGTGGAAGTTTTAATACACAAACACTCCCGGCGAATCGAGGCATTTTAAAAATCAGTATAAATGGCTGTGGTATTGCTACAATATTATTATAGCCAAATAGAACTTGAATCTCCTTTGCCGATGGTTGCAGGTTGGTACAACAAAAACGTTGTGAGTTGTTCATTTCAGGATGTGTAACTACTTAAGACAAAAATTTATTTTGTGCAACTTGTATCACTTCAATAAGGGTGAGAGAACGTGGATTTAAAATAAACAGCACATATGCAGGCATTGTATGCATGCAGAGGCGATGACGTTTAGCAGTGATCCAAGAAATTGCAACTTTTTTGTATAATTGAATTTTTTATTTGCTTAAATTTCAAAACAAACGTCCAATACATTGCATACCTACAATGTGATGCAATAAGTACAAGTAATGACCCTTGTCATTTAGCAACAGTAAGGCATAGGATTAATTTCCATATTATTGGCATACATGCAAGACGATACAGAAGATTGTGTGACAATTCCGTGAGTGTACTGTGGGTTTAAAAGTTAGGACACTATCCTTCTTGTCAATCTTGTACAAAAATTTTACTGATGTACACGATTCATGTGAGCTCAGATTTATTTGATACCTGATAAAGTACATGTACAACACTCACTCCAGGCCCAAAACCTCCATTAAACAGCTAGAAATCAAACACACTTTGCCGATGCTATAAGCAGAAGTTGCAATTAAGAGAATTCTTACTCACCACAACTCAAGATGAGGAGTTGCAAAGGAAAAAAATAAAAAGAATGAGCCTCAAATATAACAATGCATGCTCAAGCAGACAAAGATTTCAGGTACATGTACAAAAATGCCGTGTAACTCAATTGCAATTTGATCAAGAAACTGATATCAGGTGACCTACTGGAATGGTCTCAGATCTTATGACACAAACAGCCTTCTTCACTTCTCAAATTCAAGCTATCATGTACATGTACATGTATGTCGATTTTCTATGTAAATGTAAAGCAATCAAAAGTTAATGTAGTAAAGCCTGTACAGTGGCCCATCAGGCCGGAGCTTATCCTAGTTTCCATAGCATGAAGCGACTAGGAGAGTTACCCCCAGCAGTAAATTAGCCGGCACCCATTTATACACCTGGATGGAGAGAGGCACTATGAGAGTAAAGCGCACTAGTTCCATTAGGCCATGGTACCTCCCAAAAGCTAATGTAAGTGAGCTCAAATTTATCCAAGATCTGATAAAAGTACATCAGTCTCACCTAACCCGAAACCTCTGTTTAACTGCTAGAAATCAAATACGTTTTGCCATTGCTCTAAGACGATTCACACTCACGACAGTCAAAATAGCAAACTGAAAGAAAACAGCCAAAGTGCTTACATGTAGTTCCCAGTGCTCTTCAATTTGATTCATGGAGTAATTACGCATGACATTAATCCTCCATAAGCATAAGGCAAATAACTGATGTCATCGCCCAAAAGATGGCTAATGTTAAATTCCCATTTTCAAATTTTTCTCATTTTTTCAACAGGAACACCGTAAAGGACGAGGAAGAGGATCTGGGAGAGGGAAAACGTGTGGGCGTGGTCATAAGGGTCAGGGTCAGAGAAACACAAAACCCCCAAGGCTTGGATTTGAAGGAGGAAATACACCTTTTTATATTCGGGTTCCTAAACATGGCTTTAAAAATGTGTAAGTAATGTCTTTAACCCTGGTTTTTATTTTACTTAACAATTATTCCGTGAGTCCGCATTGGATACGAGGTGGTAAACCACTCGTATCCAACAAGGGTGATTGGAATAATTGTTTTATTAAATTGTTCTTTAGCATAAATTAACTGGACATTTCATTTTGATGTAAACGAAGTGATAGTATGAGGAGGCAGGAAAATTTGTGGTGCGGTGTTCACTTCTTAAGTTGAATGAAACACGGGAGGAAAGCGAACAAGAGTTTTCTTTTGAAGATTTTCGTTGGACAATCTCCTCGTAAATCGTCTCTTCATCCTGGAAGATCCGAAGCAATAGCTTTTCTGGAAATTATATGCCTTGTCAAGATGAGCAAAGCAAGTGTTTACGTATTGTACTTGTTTACGGCTCCACGGCTGTCATCAAGACTACTACATTATGCTGCACTTAGAGTCGATGAAGTTTATTGAAGTATAAAAGGACAAGATCAAGATTGAAAGGTTACAAACTTAACAAAAGTGCTGAGCCTAATTTTACGTCAAACACTGAATGAAATTGTGTCAGTTTTGTGGTCTTCCCATAAATTATTTGCTGCTTTTCCTCTTTGTTCAGTCGCTCTTGTTGTACATTTACAAGTATTTTTAATTATGAATAAACATTTCGCATTAATCTTTTCAGTTTAGGTAGTTGAGTCAACTATGGCATTTTTGTGGTATTTGTGTTGTTTCAGGGAAGGCAGTGTCGATTATTTCTTGTATAAGCTTATAAAGCTCGCCAAATTTGCCATTTTTCTGATGGAACTTTCGCTTCCCGCAGGAAAATTTTAAGCTGAGCGGCACTTGCTGCACTTGTTTCCCATATAAGGTCAAACATAGGTATATTGGCTGATAACCGGGACTCAGTAAACCAATCACAAAGCTAGAAATGCAATATCCGAGGTTGAGAATTTAATAACCAGTATTAGTATAATTTCCACAGGTGAATTCAATTCTGATTGGTCGAGAAGCTCGCACTATGACGCTATATTCACCGCGCTAGGCGGTGAATATAGCATCTCAAGGCTTGGCTTCTAAGCCATGCCACATTTGCCATCCAGGCCAGTGAACATGGCGGCATTTGCTGAATGAAAATTTCTCTCATTTAAAAGAAATCACTCCAAGTCCTGGATATTTAAAATATTGGGAATTTTTCAAATTAACTACCAAGGCTTTTGGACCGGAAATATTTTCAAGAGATGGTTTTCAAGGCATTCGAATTGATCGTAAACATGGTGGTTTTGGAGATTGCACGCGGCCGTGTACTCAGTCAGATCGACTGGCAAAACATTATTTAGTTCTCTTCTCACTGGAGCTAGTAATTTCGAGAGGATTCACACAATTGTTCAGAAGTCACCAACGATTAAACAAAGGTACCAGATGTATCTATCTTTTTCGTAGTGTTTGTTTTGTTCCGTTTTATTGCTAAAACCTGAGTGAAAATTACGATTTCAATCGAAGAATTAAACTGGTTTACACGTATGCAAGCGAGCACTTGTGTTTGTTGTTTTCGTGTTTTCTATTATTATTTTTCAGTTTTTGATATTCACCTGTGAAAATTATACTAAAACAATTATTCGCCTCAGGCTCAGTGATTATTGTTGAATAATCCCCTCGACTTCGTCTCGGGGATTATTCAACAATAATCACTTCGCCTTCGGCGAATAATTGTTAATTATACACAAGTATTTACTTACAATAGTATCAATAATTATGTTTTATGAGGTTTTCATTCAACCAACAATTGGTTTACAATTATTGTCAGTTGATGGAATTGTACTGTAATGTAAAAACAAGTCTCACTTCATTTCATTCACATAATTCCAAGCAATAAGCAATTTCCATGTATAACCTTTTTCCTTTGTTTCAAAACAAGTGTTCTGTGCAAAACCATTAATGTCGAAATTGGCATAAAATTGAAAAGTGAGTAAAACAAGAATTTTCATAGCAAAGAGTTCTGTATTAGCAATAAAAGTGGTTGCGGTCACTTACCTGGGGTGGCAACTTACGAGACTTAAGGGTGATGGCAAATGAGGACACACTGTTATCGGCACATTTTGGCAGACACAAATGTTTCCCTGTTTTCCCACACAACACAACATTTGTTGCAAAAACAAAATTTCTGTCTGAGACAGAAAAATGTCTCTAATTTCATTTGCCACTGCCGCTAAGGCTATTAATACTGATTTGTCATTGTGGACACATACATGTACATGTATATTATATATGGGCAGGGCTCGGAAAAAACTTGAATTCCAGCTTGCCCTTTGGACAAGTAGCTCTCACATTTTGCTGCCTGAGGGCAATTGCATGGTTGTCTTCAGTTACTATTTTATGAGTTTGTGACAGGCGACTGTTTTGCCTGGGCCACTGCCCATCAGGCAAGTAGAAATGAAAGTTACATTGTACTTGCCCAGGAGGAAAATCTGCTTGTCCCAAACGACCAGATGGCACTGTTTTCATTGTTCATTGTAAAATCCCAGCTTTAAGCTTGAATTTAAACTTGGATTTTTTGTTGGGCTCTTTTTTACCGGCTGTCACTTTCCGTGATATGCATACATGCATATATATACATACATACATGCCTATCACATGAACAAAATCTTCCTGAATTGAAAATTTCACTTTCTTCCTTGAGAAACCTTGAAATTATTAACTAATTTTAAGGAGATTTCACACATATTGAATGCTTTGAACCGCTAAAATGATGTCAGCATCTAATCTTCTTTTTAATGTGATCATGAACGGCTCTCTTTTTAAATGTAAAATTTGCAACTTTGTCTAGACTAACCACGCACCGTCGTGCTTCTTCACTCACAAGCATGGGAAATCTGTTCTGTTGAGCAATGTGAATTCAAAACTGATGGCGCAGTTTAGCCAAACTGACTTTGATTTGAAAAGGCTTAAGGTGACTCTGTAGTTATTGTGGGTGCACTTGTCCATGACAAACTTTGGGTTATAACTTTTTAGGCATTGATGCGATGGCTAAATGAAACTTTGGGAAATTATCATTTGGTAATGATAATATGAATTTCAGTTTTACTGAAGAAAAGTATTTTAATGATATTGGCATAGGAAACCCACACCCTTATTTGTGAACTATGTATATTATTCAAAGGTAGAAATAAAAGGTAGAATTAAACTCGCCTGTTGTTTCCTTGAATCCTTTGCTGAGCGATGCAAGCTTTCATTTTACGATGAGATCTTGCAATGCTTCGTATTTTTCTTCTATCTATAACATTCAGTCGCGGCACTTCGATCGTTACACAATGCTACGATGTAGCTATCGTGTTTCACCATTGTCTTGGAGATGTCACGCGGGGGCTCTCATGTTTCACTGTTGGTTATCAATTATTTATTAACAGTTTGAATGTAATAGCTGCGTGACATCTCCAAGACAATGGTGCGAGATAAAATCATAGCACAAAAGTTGTGTTTGCAAATGTGTTGTGTTACATGGCTCTTGGTTTTTACCAAACAATTTAGCAATCTTTGTTCATCTAAAGTGCCTTAATTAACAGATGCAAAAGGCAAAACGGCTATCGTGGCTATTCATTTGTAATGGTGGCTCCAACTGTGCAATCCAATTGGCAAAGGATATCAAACAAACAAGTTTTTTAAAAGCAATCTAACAACTTTTAAGTAAGTGTTTTTAATTAATGTTTTTATTTGTGTTTCTTTTTAAATTTTATATGTTTTAAAGTTTGTACAGTACTGGTTGGTTAATTAGCTGGTGAATGTTTTAATTATGTTTCTTTTACATTTTTTATATGTTTTAGAAGTCATTTGTTTTTAATTTTATTTTCTGTAAAGCACCATTGAACCAATGGGAAATGATTTGTATGGCCCTGAAAACAGTAGCACCTGACACAACTGAGCGACTACAGTGGTCATAATACAGTAGAACCTCGTAAAACATAAGTTTCCTGTTAATTATTAAATTTAAATAATAATTCATCAAAGTTTTATTGTTCTTTGCAATCACAGGTTATTTTTGTACACTTTTAAAACACTTTCAAGACCTTACATACATGTATATACTAACTGTGACTTTGGTTATACAATCTTTGCACAAATATCTTCAGGCTAATTGGTATTTTCTGTTATCAGTAAAGATAAAAGATTTTGACTAGTCAATCAGCTGCATTTGAAGAAATAAAATACCAGGAAAATAGAGTTTGAGTCAAAAGCGGGTAAATTTGAGTCACATTTGA
The DNA here is from genome assembly GCA_963693305.1 of Meandrina meandrites. Classification (NCBI taxonomy): domain Eukaryota; kingdom Metazoa; phylum Cnidaria; class Anthozoa; order Scleractinia; family Meandrinidae; genus Meandrina; species Meandrina meandrites. Next base: position 16,839,274 of record OY855913.1, read on the forward strand.
ACCAAGGGAAAGCTAAATTAGTTTGAGTTAGTGGGGAGTTCGAGTTAACGGAGTTCAAGTTAACTGATAGTAAATGACTGAAAAAAAAGAGTAAATCCAGGGGAAATTGGATTATGTTCGAGTTAGCGGGGAGTTCAAGTTAACTGAGTTCAAGTTAGTGGGGTTCTACTGTGTAATATAATATATTATCATACATTATTATTAATAATAATACAAATTAAATTAATTCATAAGGATTTCTTCCACTGAGACAAATGGTATTGTAATGCAGCCTTAAAAAGAACAACTGTCTTACTGTACACATGCAAGGATATCAGTGGTGTCACATTTGATGAGTACTTTGCCTCATTGAAATCACTGCAGCTCCATTACATGTAGCTAAAATTTTATGATATTTAGATAAAAATCTTCTAAAATCTTCAGGACATTTTCATTAACTTCATTATTTACAAGGTTGCTTGGAGATGCGAGTTGTAACTTATCTCCTCTCTAATGTCTCAGTCATGAATGCAGTATATTCACATTTAATTAATGCTTCGAATGAGTGAGATGTTGAGTTTACACATGCATCACAATCATCCTGTGTACCTATGTATCATAATCTACTTTAAACTTATCAACAATACATGTACATGTAGATGAACTTGGGGAAGGTGCCTGGAAAGATAGTGGAGCCTCGAGCACAAGAGTAACGTAGAGTAACCATGACAACCCTGTGAGCGGCAACCACCAGGCACCGTCACAAAGACAGTGGAACCATGATACTTACCTCGTACTTACCAGAGAGTGAGGGAGGGCAGGGAGCTAAGTCACCAAGTACAGTTGAAACGGCAAAATTGCATGTGAGAATGAGTTGACCTCAAAAGTCGAGCTGTAAAACCATGCGACCCCCAGCAGACCCCGAACCACTGCTGATGTCCAGGACAGGGGAAAGCTGCTGACCAGCATTGTTTCGTGTTTAACTTAGCTTAAATTACATTTAACCACATTTTACCCCTAAAATGTAAAGCTAAAGGACATTTTTTGACCTTCAGGCACAAGAAGAACTATTCACCATTGAACTTAAACCGGCTGCAGTTCTTTGTAGACAGTGGACGCATTAATCCCAGAGAACCCATCACTATGTATCACCTTTGGAGATCAGGAGCAATTGCTGGGAGAATAAAGGATGGAGTTACATTGTTAGGAGGGGTAAGCTCTTAATCTGTTTCTTTCATTTATTTCATGCAGTGTACATTGTACAGTGTATATATATATTAATTAATTTTTATATCTAACAATATGGAATGACTATACTGAATAATAATAATTAAATAATAATAATAATAATAATAATAATAATAATAATAATAATAATAATAAATAAATGTTAGTTAGCTCTGGTGCTAATAACCTTTTGCCCTTCTGCTCAAAATCTTAATGATACATTGAGTCATTGAGAGAGTGAATGCACCATGCCCTTGTAAGCACACAAGTCATGTGAACCATGTGGTCATGGGCCAACCACAGTTCATGTTCTACCCTTGGTTAAAGTTTTTGGTTTGTTGGTAACCAGACCCAAACTTGGACTCAGCCGAATCACGCAACAAGAGATATTTATTCACCAAAAGCTGTTTAAACATCAACCTACTGAAAATTGAGCAAAAAGCAGTTAATTAGTGATTTGAGCAAAAGTGGAGTTAAATTTGAACAGTTCGGTTTTAAGTTAGAAGAACCTTTTGTCTTATTCAATCAAATGCTACATGTATGCACGTATACCATGTTTACATTGCAAATATCATTTGCAATGTAAACATGGGATTTTGTGTTTCTCGAGTGTATAGGTTTTTCGTTTGGAAGGGAGATGATGTTTGTGTTGAAAAAAAACTCTAAATGTAATGATTTATACAGATAATAATAATAAATAATAATGATAATTTAAAAAATAAATAAAAATAAATCACTTTATTTAAGTGTCAATGTATTTAGCACGGCTGTACCAATTGAGGACACTGTAAATTGTGAAACAAATATTATAAATCAAACAGAAACTTGTTAAAAATCCCAACTGGCAGGAGGCTGACCAGTTGGCTATATACAAAGCGTGGAGGAGTTGAATTCGGGACCACCGAAGACAAATCCATCTAGTAGCAGGGAGGAGGATTTGAACCCGGGACCTCCGGATTATAAGTCCAGCGCCCCAACCACTAGGCCACGCTGCCTCCTAATTTACATTTATATCGTGCAAATTTCACGTGAATATGATCAAATGCGAGTTACAAACAAATACTTCTAATCTTAGTAGCATAAAGAGTTTAGGAACAGTTAAACAAATTAAACATGAAATCTCAAGAATCCCAACTGTCAAGAGGCTGACCAGTTCAGGGGCGTAACATGGGTTTTTCAAGATGTATGCACGATGAGGATTTTTTTTCTAAGCCCCGAAGTTGCTTGCAACCACGGGGGTCTGGGGGCATGCTCCCCCAGAAAATTTTGAAATTTAGAGTCTCGGAAATGCCATCTCCTGGTTTTTCTGCGGGGCATTTTCAATAAATAATGCGGCAAAAATGCAGTAGAAAGTTGTTTATTTTAACCATTTCTCTATTGTTTTCTGTAAGCTACAATGTTACGAAAATAAAAAAAATAAATAAAAAAACAACGGAGACAGGTCACAAGCAAAGGGCTTGTGTTTATGTATATGAAGTAGCTCAAGTCGCAGAGATATTCATTGGATTCTCTAACACTAGGGCTTCACCGTTTGACCGCGCAAGAGGTATATTCCTAATCTCCATTGACGGCAAAATTTTTTTAATACGTTTTGTTCTGAAGCCACACGTCATGGCATTGTAACCTCTCCTTCAAGAATACCTCTGGGGCTGGGGAAACTGGTGAGGCTGGCTGACCTTGACCTTGACCTTGACCTTGGGTACATGAGGCGTTTTTTTTCTATTTTTAATTACCACTCAAATGCATCTTGCCATTAGTGGCCAGCACTGAATGATTAATGCTTGGATGAACGGAAATAATAAAAAAACGCCCAAATATGAAATTATCAGCCAGCAAATTTAATGAGAAAAACGTTTTTAGGCAGATGTCAGCTGTACGCACGGGCGTACGTGCGTATATGGACGCTACGCCCCTGCAGTTGGCTATTAACAAAACATGGTGGAGTTAAATACTGGGCTACAAAAAACAAATCCAGCTAGTGCCAGAGTGGAGGATTTGGACCCAGGTCCTCCGGGTTGCAAGATCAGCGCCCTAACCACAAGGCCACATCGACTCCATAATGATTTATATAAATTATGATATACGAAACACAGCAAGCTCTAGTGGCCACCAGAACAGATCGTACTTCCAGCCTTAGTAGCATACAGGGTTTAGGAGCATTTCTACTCCCCTTGAACATCATTTTAATATGCTAATAGCCATTCATACACCTGAAAAAACAGATGTCCTACAAGTGCAAAGTGTATTACCTAAGAATACAACACAATAACCCTGGCCGGGGTTTGAACCCAGGCTGCAGGCTAACCTGGAGGCCACCATGCCTTTTCGGGCGGGACACATCCAGTTTTTACAACTGAGGGGATGGTATTCCATCTCAAGGATTACTTTGGTTTCACGACACTCAACTCAAAACCACTCTAACCTTAACCAATGAGTGGCTGTTTACACATACTGAACATGTTACTCTGTACCTGACAGGGCACCACTTGGTTCCAGGCCAAACTTGATGTCGAAGTGAGCAGAGCATCGAAAACTGCAATAAAAGCTATTGAACGACAGGGCGGGAAAATCACTTGTGCCCATTATAACAGACTGGGGCTACGCCTGTTGCTCAAACCAGAGAAGTTTGAAGGACGCAGGATTCCCAGGAGAGCTCGTCCGCCAAAGAAATTAATGGAATATTACACAAACGCAGAGAACAGAGGATATTTAGCAGATCCTGTTGAACTTGAAAACGCCAGGCTAGAAACATACAAGCTTGAAAATGAAGTGGATTAATAATTACTATACTTTACTGTTTAGGTAACGGTGCGTTTCAAATGTAATTACTTGAGTATTCTAAATAAAGATGTTTTAAAAGAAATAAATATACGCTGTTTTCTGAAGGTATCCCTTCCATCCCTCCCTCCCTTCTTTCCTCCGGCCCCTCTCCCTCCCTACCTCCCTATTGAAATTTCTGCCTTGTTCATCGGACCGCCCGCAATTTCTCCCATGTACAGAGTTAAATTGGGTTGGAGGGTGGGGGTGGGGTGGTGCGTCTAAGTCGAATGCATTTTTGTTCATACAGCTAAAAACGAATGCCGCTAGCGGCGGCATATACTTCATGGTAAGTCAACATGGCCGCCAACAATGAAAAACATAGTCGCCCAACCACAAAATGAATGCTAACCGCAAGCAAATTGCAGTAAATAAATGTTAACTGCAAGCAAACTACAGGGTAAAATGCTAACCGCAAGTAAACAGCAGTACATAAAATGTTAACTGCAAGCAAAGCTGCAGGGCAACTATATGGTGTCTTAACATGAATTATATACCCTGTAGACCATCAAAAGAATTGATCTTTATTGTCTTTCTGCAACCTTTCAAATATTTTGCCAGACCATCTGCTGCCAGCTCTTTACTCTAACTTGCTGTAATCTGTAGGTCAAGCGTTGCTGATCACATTCTCAGAATCCTTGGCGTTTGCTTTGATTATTCTAAGAAGCAGACAAAACGTCAAAACATCTCTGATATCACTCCGTGATTGGTCAGTATTCAGGCTAATAAATACCACATCCGATGACAAGCCTTTACTGTTTGAGGCGTTTTCAATTCTTAACTCTCATCGTTTTGCACCTTTAATCATGGATATAAAAACCTTGCTGAACAATCTTCACGAAGAAGTATCTTGTTCTGTGTGCATGAACACATTCACTGATCCAAAACAGCTGCCATGTTTACACAGTTTTTGTCTTCACTGTCTGAACGGGATTCAACGAACGAGTGGCCGCCGTGATGTCATACTATGTCCTGAATGCAGAAAAGAGTGTAGAGTCCCTAGTGGAAATCTTGACGATCTGCCGACCAACTTTCGAATCAACAGTTTGCTAGATGTGTTGGCTATTAAAGAGTGCAACACCACGGGAGTCAAGTGTGGAAATTGCGACAAGAAAAGCTCGCAGAGTTTCTACTGTTTCCAATGTTATGCATTCTGGTGTGAAGCCGACTGTGTAAGCCTTCATAATGGAATCAAAGCAAATAAAGAACACCGCGTGTTGGCGCTCAAAGACTTTCAAGACGAAGACTTTGAGAACGTTTTAAAGCGTCCTGCGTTTTGTAGAACACCAGGCCACGAAAAGAAGGAACTGGAATTCTTTTGTAAAATCTGTGAAGTTGCCATTTGCAACGCTTGTGCTTTGACAGATCACGAAGGTCACCCTAAGATGCTTTTGGAAAAAGCTGCAAATGAACGCAAGTTACAAGTAAAGTCTGCGATTGAATCCCAGAAAGAAAAAGTGCAGGCGAAGAAGAATGAAATTACCAAACTTGATGAAAACTGTGCTACAATTCAAGAACAAGTCGCCAAAGTGACAAGAAGTGTACAGCAGTTTGCTGAGAACATACATCAAGTTATTGATGCGAAGAAGCAGGAGATCATTTATGAAGTTGAGAATCAGGCGAGAGAGTCGCTGCAACGACTTGGAATAAAAATGAGCGAGATTGAACAAGAGGTGAAAATGAGTGAGGCAGCACTGGAGAAAGCTGAAACAGTTGTGAAGCGAAGCCCAAGCGCCGAAATCATGCAGCCCAACAAGTTTCCAAACAGAATATTTCAGGAGGAAATAGACCAAGACGACCCAAGCGATCGTGACATTTTTCTTCAGTTCGATTTTCTGAAGAATCAGAAGTTACTTGATGATGTTAGCGCTGAAAGGATAGGAACCCTCACACGCTTTCTTACCAAGAATAGGCCGCATCTGTCAAGTGCCGAAGGAAAAGGAATCATTGAAGCGACTGTTGGACTTGAAGCACAGTTCGTTGTGACAACAAGAAATGCTGAAGGGGAACAATGTTACGAAGAGCGTGACTTTGTAGCAGTGGAAGTCAGAAATCGTGCAGGCCTTGAGTGTACGACGGAAACGCGTGTCCAAGATAACAAAGATGGCACCTACAAGATCAGCTATTTTGCCAAAGAAACCGGAAAATGTGAGGCATCATTAAAGATAAATGAAGAGCATGTCCGTGGCAGCCCCTTTAATATTCAAGTGAAAACTAGACAATTCCGACCCCTGTTGTCGTTTGGACAACAAGGTTTGGATGTTGGAATGCTAAACATGCCTTGCGGGGTGGCAGTGAACGATCGTAATGAGATTGCCGTGACTGAGTTTGGTAACCACAGGGTTTCAGTATTCAGTAATGATGGTACTCGCCTAAGATCTTTTGGTAACAAGGGTGATAAACAGGGAGAATTTAACTATCCTGCTGGTATAGCTTTTGATAAGAATGGACATATTATAGTAGCGGACGGTGGTAACCACCGAGTCCAAGTTTTCAGTAGGCAGGGTGAGTACCTGAGCCAGTTTGGTGATGAAGGGAATCTTGATCATCAGCTTAAGAATCCAAATGGCTTGTCTGTTAATGTCGATGGAAATATTATTGTTGCAGATACATTTAACAAGTTAATTAAGATCTTTTCTCCAAGTGGCCAGTTTTTACAGAAAATTGGCAAGGATGGTTCTTTTACCGATCCCTTTCACTGCGTCCAGTATAATAACTATTTTATAGTGTCAGACAGGAAAGAACATTGCATTAAAATGTTTGATAGGGATGGGAATTTTCTCTACAAATTTGGAAAGAAGGGGGAGGGTGATAGGGAGTTTGGTATACCTGGTTGCTTGTCAGTTAACAAGGCAGGACACCTGATGGTCTGTGACGAAGATAATCACAGAGTTCAGGTGTTTGAACTGAGTGGAAAGTTTATAACAAAGTTTGGAACATTTGGTAGCGGGATAGGAGAGTTTAGCCTACCGAGTTCTACAGCAGTTCTTAGTGATGGTAGGATAGTCGTGACTGACTTCTTAAATAATCCTATTCAGATTTTCGAGTAGATATGATAACTACTCACCTGTGACGTAATATGAATCAATTCTGTCATAAATTATCATTTTTGTTCTGTTGATAATAGTTGGAAAATGATTCTGAAAAACAATTTTCGTCATGAATTACAGACCTTATTACAGACCATGTTAGTCTGAACTGAACAATTTAGGTTTAATTGGTTATCTTGTACGTAAAGCTCCCTGAAAAAAGGGTCTAGGTGCGGAGGTTTATATGCCCGTTTTTCAGTTTAGTTTATTTTCTTTGTAACACAAACTTATAAGTTATCAGTAAGGATGTTGAGCTAATAGTATATTTTGACAATTTATTTTGACAATTCAGTATAGTTTATTTTCTTTCTCACACAAACTTGTAAATTATCAGTAAGGATGTTGGGCCATATGTAGGTTAAAAATGTGAAAATGTTTTCATTTAACCCCATGTAGACCCTCTGCCAGCAGTACAAATAGTTGGTAAATGTAATAATTTGGTTGGTTTGATAGTCTGAGTTTTGCATGTAACATAATAAACGTATTTACTAGAAAAAACGGTTTTATGGCCAGGAGAAACTATTGAAAATTATATATCATAGAGCTGTTGACAGAGTACTTGTAAATTGATGTAATTGTTAACAATTATCAGTTACGAAAGTACTACACTTTTGTAACAGTACTGTGGTTTACCTTGTGTGACATTTGTCAGATTTTGTGACAATTTATTTGCTATCAACAAGAGACTCTTGCTGTCAGTTACAAATATGTACATGTAAAGATTGAAAAACTAGAGAAGTGCGAATAAATTGTGACATTTTCATTTACTCTTTCATTGAGAAGTATATGATGACAATAAACTGGAAATTGTACAGTTTGATTAAATACGTCTGATTCCTCCAGCTCCTACTGTAAACTGGCCTGTTCCAGGCTCTCGGTAGTCTGGGACGAGCTAGCCTGCGTACAGCAGGTGCCTATGCAGTTGTTGGGCGCGAGAGGGCCTTCTTTTCATTTTCTTGCGTGGCCTTCTCGCGCCTTTTGCGTTTCTTAAAAGTGCGACCAAACAATACACAGGCCCATGTGTATACAAAATTGCCAAAATACGTAGGCTAGGGGTGGGGTGAGCGCATTAGAAAAAACGAGCGCGAGAAATGGAGGAAAGTTTCCAGCTAATTGGCATTTTTACTTTCAACACCCAATGAACGAAAGGTGGGCGGAATAGGGTCGTTAAGAAAATTCCGACAGGCTTCTCGCCCTCGCTCGCCATAGTCTCCCCTCGTTTTTCCCTCGCTCGCCCCCAACCACGTACCGAAAGCCTGGAACAGGCTGACTGCAAACTGGGTTTTACTGTATACGCCTCGTACGTTGCTGAAGTCGGATACATCCCATTTAAACTAGACAAGATGTTACTAACCCAAGAGCTCACAAAATGATTTTATGTTTTACCTTTAGTGACATACAACGAATTTAAATTTGCAAGGACCACCGTGACGAAATAGAAGTACCGGATCCTCTAAATGTAGAAGATCTAATCAGCTATAACAAAATAGTAAACGAAGAAAAGCAAGGCTGATTGAACAGTTGGAACTATATATATTTCCAATATTTCGGTAGGCACGCACGGCCTTCCTTCTTTAGGGTGTTACAAAGAATGACTCTAAAAGTTAGACGTTACAAATTTAAAATATAGGAAATACGATATAACAAGCAAATAATGACAAAAGACTAAACTAAGTGACGCGGCTAAGGGATAAGTAACGGTAGAAAGAAACGTTAAAATAGTGACATACAATTTTCTCAGATCCATATTTTGGTGAGATGCAGGTGGATGTCACGCCTCAAAATTAATTCCCCCCCACCATTTAACGTGGGAGACGGCTACCGTTTTCTTGGAACGCTGGAAGGACTGTGAGAAGTCCCGCAAAAATGCGTTTTATGAGAGCCCGATGCCAATAATTTCCCTAAAATTGGATTCTGAATCATTAAATATTTCATAACCTAATATTACACCTGGCAAAATATTTTACTGATCATGCCTGTAATACTAAGCTCTGTGATTGGTTAATTTAAAAACAAGCTTCACGTTCTCAACCAATCGGATGCAAAGCCTATTACCATTTGCGACTCAGTCAGAAACGTCTTCCCAGTTGTCATTACTTCATTTTGTTGTTTACGTTTATTATGATTGACCATTCTAATTGCGTTGGTTTTGGTTTACAACACGAAAAGCGAACAGAGAGCTTCAAAGAAAGTAAAATAACGGTGAAATTAAGGTGGGGGTATACGTGAATTTGAGAAAAATTTTAACAGGTTTAAAGAGGGGATAGAAGAAAGAAAATAACTTTTGGAATGAGTATACAGATAATAATAATAAATAATAATGATAATTTACATTATATCGCGCAAATTTCACGTGAATATGATCAAATGCGCGTTACAAACAAATACTTCAAATCTTAGTAGCATAAAGAGTTTAGGAACACTTAAACAAATTAAACATGAAATCTCAAGAATCCCAACTGTCAAGAGGCTGACAAGTTGGCTATTAACAAAGCATGGTGGAGTTGAGTACTGGGCTACAAAAAACAAATCCAGCTAGTGCCAGAGAGGAGGATTTGAACCCAGGCCCTCCGGGTTGCAAGATCAGCGCCCTAACCACTAGGCCACATCGACTCCATAATGATTTATATAAATTATGATGTAGGAAACACAACAAGCTCTAGTGGCCACCAGAACAGATCGTACTTCCAGTCTTAGTAGCATACAGGGTTTAGGAGCATTTCTACTCCCCCTGAACATCATTTTAATTTGCTGATAGCCATTCATACACCTGGAAAAAGAGATTTACTACAAGTGTGAAGTGTATTGTCCAAGAATACAACACAATAACCCTGGCCGGGGTTTGAACCCAGGCTGCAGGCTAACCTGGAGGCCACCATGCCTTTTCGGGCGGGGGGACACATCCAGTTTTCACAACTGAGGGGATGGTATTCCATCTCAAGGATTACTTTGGTTTTACGACACTCAACTCAAAACCACTCTAACCTTAACCAATGAGTGGCTGTTTACTCATACTGAACATGTTACTCTGTACCTGACAGGGCACCACTTGGTTCCAGGCCAAACTTGATATCGAAGTGAGCAGAGCATCGAAAACTGCAATAAAAGCTATTGAACGACAGGGCGGGAAAATCACTTGTGCCCATTATAACAGACTGGGGCTACGCCTGTTACTCAAACCAGAGAAGTTTGAAGGACGCAGGATTCCCAGGAGGGCTCGTCCGCCAAAGAAATTAATGGAATATTACACAAACGTAGAGAACAGAGGATATTTAGCAGATCCTGTTGAACTGGAAAACGCCAGGCTACAAACATACAAGCTTGAAAATGAAGTGGATTAATAATTACTATACTTTGCTGTTTAGGTAACGGTGCGTTTCAAATGTAATTACTCGAGTATTCTAAATAAAGATGTTTTAAAAGAAATAAATATACGCTGTTTTCTGTAGGTATCCCTTCCATCCCTCCCTCCCTCCTCCCCTCCGTCCCTCCCTCCCTTCTGTTCCCCGGCCCCTCTCCCTATTGAAATTTCTGCCTTGTTCATCGAACCGCCTGCAATTTCTCCCGTGTACAGAGTTAAATTGGGTTGGGGGGGGGGGGGGGGTGGGGGTGGGGTGGTGCGTCTAAGTCGAATGCAATTTTTTCATACAGCTAAGAACGAAAGCCGCTGTAGACCATCAAAAGAATTGATCTTAATTTTCTTTCTGCAACCTTTCAAATATTTTGCCAGACCATCTACTGCCAGCTCTTTACTCTAACTTGCTGTAATCTGTAGGTCAAGCTTTGCTGATCACATTCTCAGAATCCTTGGCGTTTGCTTTGATTATTCTAATTAGCAGACAAAGCGTCAAAACATCTCTGATATCACTCCGTGATTGGTCAGTATTCAGGCTAATAAATACCATATCCGATCACAAGCCTTTACTGTTTGAGGCGTTTTCAATTCTTAACTCTCATCGTTTTCCACCTTCAATCATGGATATAAAAACCTTGCTGAACAATCTTCACGAAGAGTTATCTTGTTCTGTGTGCATGAACACATTCACTGATCCAAAACAGTTGCCATGTTTACACAGTTTTTGTCTTCACTGTCTGAACGGGATTCAACGAACGAGTGGCAGCCGTGATGTCATACTATGTCCTGAATGCAGAAAAGAGTGTAGAGTCCCTCGTGGAAATCTCAAAGAGCTGCCGACCAACTTTCGAATCAACAGTTTGCTAGATGTGTTGGCTATTAAAGAGTGCAACACCACGGGGGTAAAGTGTGGAAATTGCGACAAGAAAAGCTCACAGAGTTTCTACTGTTTCCAATGTTGTGCATTCTGGTGCGAAGCTGACTGTATAAGTCTTCATAATGGCATCTAAGCCAATAAAGAACACCGTGTGTTGGCGCTCAAAGACTTTCAAGACGAAGACTTCGAGAGTGTTTTAAAGCGTCCAGCGTTTTGTAGAACACCAGGCCACGAAAAGAAAGAAATGGAATTCTTTTGTAAAATCTGTGAAGCTTCCATTTGCAACGCTTGTGCTTTGACAGATCACGAAGGTCACGCCAAGATACTTTTGGAAAAAGCTGCAAATGAACGCAAGTTACAAGTGGAGTCTGCGATTAAATCTCGGAAAGAAAAAGTGCAAAGGAAGAAGAATGAAATCACCAAACTTGATGAAAACTGTGTTACAATTCAGGAACAAGTCGCCAAAGTGACAAGAAGCGTGCAGCAGTTTGCTGAGAACATACATCAAGTTATTGATGCGAAGAAGCAGGAGATCATTTATGAAGTTGAGAATCAGGCGAGAGAGTCGCTGCAACGACTTGGAATAAAAAAGAGCGAGATTGAACAAGAGGTGAAAATGAGTGAGGCAGCACTGGAGAAAGCTGAAACAGTTGTGAAGCGAAGCCCAAGCGCCGAAATTATGAAGCCCAACAAGTTTCTAAACAGAATATTTCAGGAGGAAGTAGACCAAGACGACCCTGCCGATCGTGACTATGGAAGCTTTCCCGGTTTTGATTTTGTAAAAAATCAGAAGTTACTCGACGATGTTAGTGCTGAACGGATAGGAACTCTCAAAAGCTTTTTTACCAAGACCAGACCGCATCTGTCAAGTGTCGAAGGAAAAGGAATCATTGAAGCGACTGTAGGACTTGAAACACAGCTTGTTTTGACAACAAGAAATGCTGAAGGAAAACAATGTTACGAAGAGCGTGACACCGTTACAGTGGAAATCAGAAATCGTCAAGGCCATGACTGTGCAACGGAAACGCATGTCCAAGATAACAAAGATGGCACCTACAAAGAAACCGGAAAATGTGAGGCATCATTAAAGGTAAATGAAGAGCATGTCCGCGGCAGCCCCTTTAATATTCAAGTGAAAACCAGACAGTTCAGACCCGTTTTATCATTAGGAGAACAAGGCTCGGGTGTTGGAATGCTGTGCAATCCTTGGGGGTTGGCAGTGAATGAACATAATGAGATTGCCGTAACTGAGGTTGGTAACAACAGAGTTCAGATATTCAGTATTGATGGGAATTACTTAAGTTCTTTTGGTACTAAGGGTAATGAACAGGGAGAATTTAACTGTCCTGCTGGTATAGCTTTTGATAAGAATGGAAATGTTATAGTAGCGGCTGTATTAACCACCGAGTCCAAGTTTTCAGTAGGCAGGGTGAGTACCTGAGCCAGTTTGGTGATGAAGGGAGTCTTGATCATCAGCTAAAGAATCCACATGGCTTGTCTGTTAATGTCGATGGAAATATTATTGTTGCAGATACATTCAACAAGTTAATTAAGATCTTATCTCCAAGTGGCCAGTTTTTACAGAAAATTGGCAAGGATGGTTCTTTTACCTCTCCCATTCACTGCGTCCAGTATGATAACTATTTTATGGTGTCAGACAGGAAAGAACATTGCATTAAAATGTTCGATAGGGGTGGGAATTTTCTCTACAAATTTGGAAAGAATGGGAAGGGGGATGGGGAGTTCAATAGTCATCGTTGCTTGTCAGTTAACAAGGCAGGACACCTGATGGTCTGTGATGTAGGAAATCGCAGAGTTCAGGTGTTTGAACTGAGTGGAAAGTTCATAACAAAGTTTGGAACAAGTGGGAGGGGGTTAGGACCGACTTCTACAGCAGTTCTTAGTGATGGTAGGATAGTCGTGACTGACTTCTTAAATCAGCGTATTCAGATTTTCGAGTAGATATGATAGCTACTCACCTGTGACGTAATATGAATCAATTGTGTCATAATTTGCATTTTTGTTCTGTTGATAATAGTTGGAAAATGGTTCTGAGAAACAATTTTCGTCATGAATTACAGACCTTATTACCGACACTGTTAGTCTGAACTGAACAATTTAGGTTTAATTGATTATCGTACACGTAAAGCTCCCTGAAAAGTTACGTCAGAGAAAAGGGTCTAGGTGCGGAAGTTTAAATGCCTGCTTTTCAGTATAGTTTATTTTCTTTCTCACACAAACTTGTAAATTATCAGTAAGGATGTTGGGCCATATGTAGGTTAAAAATGTGAAAATGTTTTCATTTAACCCCATCCAGACCCTCTGCCAGCAGTACAAATAGTTGGTAAATGTACTAATTTGGTTGGTTTGATAGTCTGTGTTTTGCATGCAACATAATAAACGTATTTACTAGAAAAAACGGTTTTATGGCTTGGAGAAACTATTGAAAATTATATAACATAGAGCTGTTGACAGAGTACTTGTAAATTGATGTAACTGTTAACAGTTACGAAAGTACTACACTTTTGTAACAGTACTGTGGTTTACCTTGTGTGACATTTGTCAGATTTTGTGACAATTTAGTTGCTATCAACAAGAGACTCTTGCTGTCAGTTACAAATAGTAAAGATTGAAAAACTAGAGAAGTGCGAATAAATTGTGACATTTTTACTTACTCTTTGATTGAGATGTATATGATGCCAATAAACTGGAAATTGGACAGTTTGATTAAATACGTCTGATTCCTCGAGCTCCTACTGTAAACTGGCCTGTTCCAGGCTCTTGGTAGTCCGGGACGAGCTAGCCTGCGTATAGAAGGTGCCTATACAGTTTTTGGGCGCGCATTTGGAAAAACACGAAAGGCGCGTTTCCCAAAAGTGCGTCCAAAAAATACACAGGCCCCTGTGTATACAAAATAGCCAAAATACGTAGGCTAGGGGTGGGCGAATTAGAGAAAACCACAGGCAGCCCAAGCTCTCTATCAGATTTCCTTCGGACGTGACTCTTGCTTATAAGCGGTGTTGTGTTACAAAGATTTGATTTGTAAGGGTTTGTACGGGAACGCAACGGTTTCCACTGCTAACCGAAATAACGATAACTCGCCGAAATCGCGTTAGAACGACCTGAGAAGCTGGCAAACAACAAAGAATGAAACACAAAAGTAGGGTAAGTCAATTTTATTCACAAAATATACGATTTTTTTTACTTTTAAAGCAAAACCGTTACGTTCCCATACAAAGCCTTACAAATCGAATCTTTGTAACACAACACCGCTTATAAGAAAGAGTCACGTCCGAAGGTAATCTGATAGAGAGCTTGGGCTGCCTGTGAAAAAACGAGCGAAGACTAACGCGAGCGAAGGCGGGAGAAGAAAGCCGCCAATTGTTTTTCCCTACTTCATTGAACAACGAAACTCGTGGCAACTTTGTACTACTACATTCTACGTTTTTTTTTTCTTACCCTGCAGTGTCTTGATAAGTGGAATACAGGATTTGACGATGTTGCACTTGAAGACATTCTATTGGAAACAACGATAGAACACGTTTCACGAATTGCGCTATCTTCGCGCGCGAGAAATTGACGAAAGTTTCCAGCTAATTGGCATTTTTACTTTCAACACCCCATGAATGAAAAGTGGGCGGAATGGGGTTGTTAAGAAAATTCCGACAGGCTTCCCGCCCTCGCTCGCGTTAGTCTCCCCTCGTTTTTCCCTCGCTCGCCCCCAACCACGTACCGAAAGCCTGGAACAACCTGACTGCAAACTGGGTTTTACTGTATACGCCTCGTACGTTGCTGAAGTCGGATACATCCTATATAAACTAGACAAGATGTTACTAACCCAAGCGCTGACAAAATGATTTGATGTTTTGCCTTTAGTGACATACAACGAATTTAAATTTGCAAGGACCACCGTGACGAAATAGAAGTACCGGATCCTCTAAATGTAGAAGATCTAATCAGCTATAACAAAATAGTAAACGAAGAAAAGCAAGGGTGATTGAACAGTTGGGAACTATATATATTTCCAATATTTCGGAAGGCACGCACGGCCTTCCTTCTTCAGGGTGTTACAAAGAATGACTCTAAAAGTTAGATGTTACAAATTTAAAATATAGGAAATACGATATAACAAGCAAGTAATGACAAAAGACTAAACTAAGTGACGCAGCTAAGAGATAATTAACGGTAGAAAGAAACGTTAAAATAGTGACATACAATTTTCTCAGATCCATTTTTTGGTAAGATGCAGGTGGATGTCACACCTCAAAATTAATCTCCCCCCCCCCCCCCCCCCTCATTTAACGTGGGAGACGGCTACCGTTTTCTTGGAACGCTGGAAGGACTGTGTGTAACAAAATAGTAAACGAAGAAAAGCAAGGGTGATTGAACAGTTGGGAACTATATATATTTCCAATATTTCGGAAGGCACGGCCTTCCTTCTTCAGGGTGTTACAAAGAATGACTCTAAAAGTTAGACGTTACATATTTAAAATATAGGAAATACGATATAACAAGCAAATAATGACAAAAGACTAAACTAAGTGACGCGGCTAAGAGATAAGTAACGGTAGAAAGACACGTTAAAATAGTGACATACAATTTTCTCAGATCCATTTTTTGGTGAGATGCAGGTGGATGTCACGCCTCAAAATTAATCCCCCCCTATTTAACGTGGGAGACGGCTACCGTTTTCTTGGAACGCTGGAAGGACTGTGAGAAGTCCTGCAAAAATGCGTTTTATGAGAGCCCGATGCCAATAATTTCCTTAAAATTGGATTCTGAATCATTAAATATTTAACCTAATATTACACCTGGCAAAATATTTTACTGATCATGTCTGTAATACTAAGCTCTGTGATTGGTTAATTTAAAAACAAGCGCCACGTTCTCAACCAATCGGATGCAAAGCCTATTACCATTTGCGACTCCGTCAGAAGCGTCTTCCCAGTTGTCATTAGTTCATTTTGTTGTTTACGTTTATTATGATTGACCATTCTAATTGCGTTGGTTTTGGTTTACAACACGAAAAGCGAACAGAGAGCTTCAAAGAAAGTAAAATAACGGTCAAATTAAGGTGGGGGTATACGTGAATTTGAGAAAAAATTTAAGAGGTTTAAAGAGGGGATAGAAGAAAGAAAATAACTTTTGGAATGATTTATACAGATAATAATAATAAATAATAATGATAATTTACATTTATATCGCGCAAATTTCACGTGAATATGATCAAATGCGCGTTACAAACAAATACTTCCAATCTTAGTAGCATAAAGAGTTTAGGAACAGTTAAACAAATTAAACATGAAATCTCAAGAATCCCAACTGTCAAGAGGCTGACCAGTTGGCTGTTAAAAAAGCGTGGTGGAGTTGAGTACTGGGCTACATAAAACAAATCCAGCTAGTGCCAGAGAGGAGGATTTGAACCCAGGTCCTCCGGGTTGCAAGATCAGCGCCCTAACCACTAGGCCACATCGACTCCATAATGATTTATATAAATTATGATATAGGAAACACACAACAAGCTCTAGTGGCCATCAGGACAGATCGTGCTTCCAGTCTTAGTAGCATACAGGGTTTAGGAGCATTTCTACTCCCCCTGAACATCATTTTAATATGCTAATAGCCATTCATACACCTGAAAAAACAGATGTCCTACAAGCGCAAAGTGTATTGCCCAAGAATACAACACAATAACCCTGGCCGGGGTTTGAACCCAGGCTGCAGGCTAACCTGGAGGCCATCATGCCTTTTCGGGCGGGGGGACACATCCAGTTTTCACAACTGAGGGGATGGTATTCCATCTCAAGGATTACTTTGGTTTTACGACACTCAACTCAAAACCACTCTAACCTTAACCAATGAGTGGCTGTTTACTCATAATGAACATGTTACTCTGTACCTGACAGGGCACGACTTGGTTCCAGGCCAAACTTGATATCGAAGTGAGCAGAGCATCGAAAACTGCAATAAAAGCTATTGAACGACAGAGTGGGAAAATCACTTGTGCCCATTATAACAGACTGGGGCTACGCCTGTTACTCAAGCCAGAGAAGTTTGAAGGACGCAGGATTCCCAGGAGGGCTCATCCGCCAAAGAAATTAATGGAATATTACACAAACGTAGAGAACAGAGGATATTTAGCAGATCCTGTTGAACTAACTAATAATTACTATACTCTACTGTTTAGGTAACGGTGCGTTTCAAATGTAATTACTCGAGTATTCTAAATAAAGATGTTTTAAAAGAAATAAATTACGTTGTTTTCTGTTAATGGAAAGAAAAATATCAGAATTTTAGAGGGACAAAGGAAAAATACTGGCTGAAAGGATTTTGCATCAGAGCCTGAGTGATACTCTTTGCATCTGTTATTCTCTGTTTCTCAGAAACCTGTAATACCTGTGATGTGTGTTTCTTAAGGAGTTCCCTACGAGTAAGAACCGTTTAACTTTGTCACTAGTCTTGGGAAGTCGTTACTTCCAGAACTATGCCTGCGTGCTATATTTTTATCCTTCAACTTTTCTTGCAATTTCGTAAAATTTCACACAATAATTATATGGACAGTTGTCAACAATGTTACAAGAACTGTTCACTTCCTTGAATAACATCAGAAAGGTAAAACGTTATAGAGCAGCGGTCATAAAATCACACAAGAACTAAAGTATAATTTATTCCACCACCAATATCATTCGGTTTTCCTTCAAAGCTCTTCGTATCACCTTTACTATAATCAACTGAGACCTTGTTAGAATTTTCAAGTGATAAGATTATAATTAGTATTTGCGTCAACAACAGAAACGTTTAGAACAGTTTAGAACAGTTTAGAAACCACTGATATCTCAGCCCCTTTCAGCCAAGAACGAATGCGAGTGTAGCCCATCAAAAGAATTGATCTTTATTGTCTTTCTGCAACCTTTCAAATATTTTGCCAGACCATCTACTGCCAGCTCTTTACTCTAACTTGCTGTAATCTGTAGGTCACGCGTTGCTGATCACATTCTCAGAATCCTTGGCGTTTGCTTTGATCATTCTAAGAAGCAGACAAAACGTCAAAACATCTTTGATATCACTCCGTGATTGGTCAGTATATCAGGCTTATAAATGCCATATCCGATCACAAGACTTTACTGTTTGAGGCGTTTTCAATTCTAACTCTCATCGTTTTCCACCTTCAATCATGGATATAAAAACCTTGCTAAACAATCTTCATGAAGAAGTATCCTGTTCTGTGTGCATGACTACATTCACTGATCCAAAACAGCTGCCATGTTTACACAGTTTTTGTCTTCACTGCTTGAAAGGCATTCTACGAACGAGTGGCCGCGATGACATCATACTATGTCCTGAGTGCAGAAGGGAGAGTAGAGTCTCTGAAAGCGGAAATCTTGATGACCTGCCGACCAACTTTAGAATCAACAGCTTGCTAGATGTGTTGGCTATCAGAGAGTGCAACACTACGGGAGTCAAGTGTGGAAATTGCGACAAGAAAAGCTCCCAGAGTTTCTACTGCTTCCAATGTTGTGCATTCTGGTGTGAAGCCGACTGTATAAGCCTTCATAATGGAATCAAAGCCAATAAAGAACACCGTGTGTTGGCGCTCATAGACTTTCAAGACGAAGACTATGAGAACGTTTTGAAACGACCAGCATTCTGCAGAAAGCCAAGACACGAAAAGAAGGAACTGGAATTCTTTTGTAAAATTTGTGAAGTTTCAATTTGCAACGCTTGTGCTTTGACAGATCACGAAGGTCACGCCAAGATCCTTTTGGAAGAAGCTGCAAATGAACGCAAGTTACAAGTGAAGTCTGCGATTGAATCCCAGAAAGAAAAAGTGCAGGCGAAGAAGAATGAAATTACCAAACTTGATGAAAACTGTGTTAAAATTCAAGAACAATTCGCCAAAGTGACAAGAAGTGTACAGCAGTTTGCTGAGAACATACATCAAGTTATTGATGCGAAGAAGCAGGAGATCATTAATGAAGCTGAGAATCAGGCGAGAGAGTCGCTGCAACGACTTGGAATAAAAAAGGGAGAGATTGAACATGAGGTGAAAATGAGTCAGGCATCAGTGGAGAAAGCTGAAGCACTTCTGAAGCGAAGCCCAAGCGCCGAAATTATGCAGCCGAACAAGTTCCTTAACAGAATATTTGAGGAGGAAGTGGACCAAAACGACCCAGTCGATCGTGGCAATAGGATTTTTCTCGAGTTTAATTTCGTGAAAAATCTAAAGTTACTAGACGATGTTAGCGCTGAAAAGATAGGAACCCTCACACGCTTTCTTACCAAGACTAGACCGCATCTGTCAAGTGCCGAAGGAAAAGGAATCATTGAAGCGACTGTTGGACTTGAAGCACAGTTCGTTGTGACAACAAGAAATGCTGAAGGACGACAATGTTACGAAGAGCGTGACTTTGTAACAGTAGAAGTCAGAAATCGTCAACACCATGACTGTATGACGGAAACGCGTGTCCAAGACAACAAAGATGGCACCTACAAGATCAGCTATTTTGCCAAAGAAGCAGGGAAATGTGAGGCATCATTAAAGGTAAATGAAGAGCATGTCCGTGGCAGCCCCTTTAATATTCAAGTGAAAACTAGACAATTCCGACCCGTGTTGTCGTTTGGACAACAAGGTTTGGCTGTTGGAATGCTAAACATGCCTTGGGGGGTGGCAGTAAACGAACGTAATGAGATTGCCTTGACTAACTTTGGTAACCATAGGGTTTCAGTATTCAGTAATGATGGTACTCACCTAAGATCTTTTGGTAAAAAGGGTGATAAACAGGGAGAATTTGACTATCCTACTGGGATAGCTTTTGATAAGAATGGAAATATTATAGTAGCGGACGGTGATAACCACCGAGTCCAAGTTTTCAGTAAGCAGGGTGAGTTTCTGGGCCAGTTTGGTGATGAAGGGAGTCTTGATCATCAGCTAAATGAGCCATTTGGCTTGTCTGTTAATGTCGATGGAAATATTATTGTTGCAGATACAGGCAACAAGTTAATTAAGATCTTTTCTCCAAGTGGCCAGTTTTTACAGAAAATTGGCAGGGATGGTTCTTTTACCTTTCCCTTTCACTGTGTCCAGTATGATAACTATTTTATGGTGTCAGACAGGAAAGAACATTGCATTAAAGTGTTCGATAAGGGTGGGAATTTACTCTACAAATTTGGAACGAAGGGGGAGGGTGATGGGGAGTTCGATACACCTAGTTGCCTGTCAGTTAACAAGGCAGGACACCTGATGGTCTGTGATACAGGGAATAGCAGAGTTCAGGTGTTTGAACTGAGTGGAAAGTTCATAACAAAGTTTGGAACAAATGGGAGCGGGATAGGAGAGTTTGGTCGGCCAATCTCTACAGCAGTTCTTAGTGATGGCAGGATAGTCGTGACTGACTTCTTAAATCATCGTGTTCAGATTTTCGAGTAGATATGATAGCTACTCACCTGTGACGTAATATGAATCAATTCTGTCATAACTTTGCATTTTTGTTCTGTTGATAATAGTTGGAAAATGATTCTGACAAGCAATTTTCGTCATGAATTACAGACCTTATTACAGACCATGTTAGTCTGAACTGACCACGGCCAATTTAGGTTTAATTGGCTATATTGTACGTAAAGCTCCCTGAAAAGTTACGTCAGAGAAAAGGATCTAGGTGCTGAGGTTTAGATGCCCGTTTTTCAGTTTAGTTTATTTTCTTTGTAACACAAACTTAAAAGTTCTCAGTAAGGATGTTGAGCTAATAGTATATTTTGACAATTTTCAGTATAGTTAACATTTTGGGCCATATGTAGGTTAAAAATGTGAAATTGTTTTCATTTAACCCCTGCCATCCAGACCCTCTGCCAGCAGTACAAATAGTTGGTAAATGTAATAATTTGGGTGGTTTGATAGTCTGTGTTTTGCATGTAACATAATAAACGTATTTAATATATAAAAACGGTTTTACGGCTAAGAGAAACTATTGAAAATTATATATCATAGAGCTGTTGACAGAGTACTTGTAAATTGATGTAATTGTTAACAATTATCAGTTACGAAAGTACTACACTTTTGTAACAGTACGGTGATTTACCTTGTGTGACATTTGTCAGATTTTGTGACAATTTAGTTGGTATCAACAAGAGACTCTTGCTGTCAGTTACAAATATGTAAAGATTGAAAAAACTAGAGAAGTGCGAA
The DNA here is from genome assembly GCA_963693305.1 of Meandrina meandrites. Lineage (NCBI taxonomy): Eukaryota > Metazoa > Cnidaria > Anthozoa > Scleractinia > Meandrinidae > Meandrina > Meandrina meandrites. The sequence goes on from OY855913.1 coordinate 16,860,801, forward strand.
TAAATTGTGACATTTTTACCTACTCTTTGATTGAGATGTATATGATGCCAATAAACTGGAAATTGTACAGTTTGATTAAATACGTCTGATTCCTCGAGCTCATACTGTAAACTGGCCTGTTCCAGGCTCTCGGTAGTGCGGGACGAGCTAGCCTGCGTTTCTTGCGTGGCCTTCTCGCGCCTTTTGCGTTTCCCAAAAGTGCGTCCAAACAATACACAGCCCCCTGTCTATGCAAAATAGCCAAAATACGTAGGCTAGGGGTGAGCGAATTAGAAAAAACGAGCGAAGACTAACGCGAGCGAAGGCGGGAGAAAAAAGCCACCAATTGTTTTTTTCCCTACTTCATTGAACAACGAAACTCGTGGCAACTTTGTACTACTACATTCTACGTTTTTTTTTTCTTACCCTGCAGTGTCTTGATGGGTGGAATACAGGATTGGACGATGTTGCTCTGGAAGACATTCTATTGGAAACAACGATCGAACACGTTTCACGAATTGCGCTATCTTCGCGCGCGAGAAATTGACGAAAGTTTCCAGCTAATTGGCATTTTTACTTTCAACACCCCATGAATGAAAAGTGGGCGGAATAGGGTCGTTAAGAAAATTGCGACAGCCTTCCCGCCCTCGCTCGCCTTAGTCTCCCCTTGTTTTTCCCTCGCTCGCCCCCAACCACGTACCGAAAGTCTGGAACAGGCTGACAACAAACTGGGTTTTACTGTATACAACTCGTACGTTGCTGAAGTCGGATACATCCTATATAAACTAGACAAGATGTTACTAACCCAAGCGCTGACAAAATGATTTGATGTTTTGCCTTTAGTGACATACAACGAATTTAAATTTGCAAGGACCACCGTGACGAAATAGAAGTACTGGATCCTCTAAATGTAGAAGATCTAATCAGCTATAACAAAATAGTAAAGGAAGAAAAACAAAGCTGATTGAACAGTTGGGAACTATATATATTTCCAATATTTCGGAAGGCACGGCCTTCCTTCTTCAGGGTGTTACAAAGAATGACTCTAAAAGTTAGACGTTACATGATTTAAAATATAGGAAATACGATATAACAAGCAAATAATGACAAAAGACTAAACTAAGTGACGCGGCTAAGAGATAAGTAACGGTAGAAAGAAACGTTGAAATAGTGACATACAATTTTCTCAGATCCATTTTTTGGTGAGATGCACGTGGATGTCACGCCTCAAAATTAATCCCCACCCCATTTAACATGAGAGACGGCTACCGTTTTCTTGGAACACTGGAAGGACTGTGAGAAGTCCTGCAAAAATGCGTTTTATGAGAGCCCGATGCCAATAATTTCCGTAAAATTGGATTCTGAATCATTAAGTATTTAACCTAATATTACACCTGGCAAAATATTTTACTGATCATGCCTGTAATACTAGGCTCTGTGATTGGTTAATTTAAAAACAAGTGCCACGTTCTCGACCAATCGGATGCAAAGCCTATTACCATTTGCGACTCAGTCAGAAGCGTTTTCCCAGTTGTCATTGGTTCATGTTGTTGTTTACGTTTATTATGATTGACCATTCTAATTGCTTTGGTTTTCGTTTACAACACGAAAAGCGAACAGAGAGCTTCAAACAAGGTCAAATAACGGTCAAATTAAGGTGGGGGTATACGTGAATTTGAGAAAAATTTTAAGAGGTTTAAAGAGGGTATAGAAGAAAGAAAATAAGTTTTGGAACGATTTATACAGATAATAATAATAAATAATAATGATAATTTACATTTATATCGGGCAAATTTCACGTGAATATGATCAAGTGCGCATTACAAACAAATACTTCCAATCTTAGTACCATAAAGAATTTAGTAACATTTAAACAAATTAAAAATGACATCTCAAGAATCCCAACTGGCAAGAGGCTGACCAGTTGGCTATTAAAAAAGCGTGGTGAAGTTGAGTACTGGGCTACATAAAACAAATCCAGCTAGTGCCAGAGAGGAGGATTTGAAACCGGGTCCTCTGGGTTGCAAGATCAGCGACCTAACACACTAGGCTACATCAACTCCATAATGATTTATATAAATTATGATATAGGAAACACAACAAGCTCTAGTGACCATCAGGACAGATCGTACTTCCAGTCTTAGTAGCATACAGGGTTTAGGAGCATTTCTACTCCCCCTGGACATAATTTTAATTTGCTGATAGCCATTCATACACCTGGAAAAAGAGATGTACTACAAGTGTGAAGTGTATTGTCCAAGAATACAACACAATAACCTTGGCCGGGGTTTGAACCCAGGCTGCAGGCTACCCTTGAGGCCACCATGCCTTTTCGGGCCAGTTTTCACAACTGAGGGGATGGTATTCCATCACCAGGATTACTTTGGTTTTACGACACTCAATTGAAAACCACTCTTACTTTAACCAATGAGTGGCTGTTTACTCATACTGAACATGTTACTCTGTACCTGACAGGGCACCACTTGGTTCCAGGCCAAACTTGATATCGAAGTGAGCAGAGCATCGAAAACTGCAATAAAAGTTATTGAACGACAGGGCGGGAAAATCACTTGTGCCCATTATAACAGACTGGGGCTTCGCCTGTTACTCAAACCAGAGAAGTTTGAAGGACGCAGGATTCCCAGGAGAGCTCGTCCGCCAAAGAAATTAATGGAATATTACACAAACGCAGAGAACAGAGGATATTTAGCAGATCCTGTTGAACTTGAAAACGCCAGGCTACAAACATACAAGCTTGAAAATGAAGTGGATTAATAATTACTATACTTTGCTGTTTAGGTAACGGTGCGTTTCAAATGTAATTACTCGTGTATTCTAAATAAAGATGTTTTAAAAGAAATAAATATACGCTGTTTCCTGAAGGTATCCCTTCCATCCATCCCTCCCTCCCTCCCTTCTGTCCTCCGTCCCCTCTCCCTATTGAAATTTCTGCCTTGTTCATCGGACCGCCCGGAATTTCTCCCATCTACAGAGTTAAATTGGGTTAGGGGGTGGGAGTGGGGTGAAGCGTTTCAGTCGAATGCAATTTTTTTCATACGTTTTAACACTGACTCTCGAGCTCTCTTTGACACTTCATGTAATTTTAAAATGCCATCATATGCTTGTTGTGGAACTTGAACTGTTAGAATTTGTCGATGAGTTTTAGAGTGTTTGTAAATTGAAGGAGAAGAAACTATTGGATGCTGTGAATAAGGGGAAATGACAATTTCAATCAAACTGTGTGAGAGGGTACGGTAAGGTAAGGTAACGTCTTTATTTATAGACGGTGGCACTTAATACCTATAAAGCTAATAAGCCTGTGGCCCTCCTACGGTAAAGTCCAGTAAGTAACGAAAGCTATTTCTTTCAGGTTTAACAGCCATTTGCTATTAGTACTTTCGAGGGAACGTTACTTTCTGGTACTGAGCTACAAAGTGTATCGTATATTGGGCGATCCGGCTAAATAGAATTGTAGCAAATGTGGATTAACCATGCGCATACATCACCGGCAAACATTGCACGAATACTAAAACCTTGAAAGAGCAGGCTTACTCTGGTTTTGTTAATTGCGAGAAAACTATCAGAATTTTAGAGGGACAAAGGAAAAATACTGGTTGAAAGGATTTTGCATCTGAGCCTGAGTGATACTCTTTGCATCTGTTATTCTCTGTTTCTCAGAAACCTGTAATACCTGTGATGTTTGTTTCTTAAGGAGTTCCCTACGATTAACAACCGTTTAACTTTGTCACTAGTCTTGGGAAGTCGTTACTTCCGGAACTTTGCCTGCGTGCTATATTTTATCCTTCGACGTTTCTTGCAATTTCGTAAAATTTCACACAATAATTATATGGACAGTTGTCAACAATGTTACAAGAACTGTTCGCTTCCTTGAATAAAATCAGAAAGGTAAAAGGTTATAGAGCAACGGTCATAAAATCACACAAGAAGTAAAGTATAATTTATTCCACCACCAATATCATTCGGTTTTCCTTCAAAGCTCTTCGTATCACCTTTACTATAATCATCTGAGACCTTATTAGAATTTTCAAGTGATAAGATTATTCGTATTTGTGTCAACAACAGAAACGTTTAGAACAGTTTAGAACAGTTTAGAAACCGTTGATATCTCAGCCCCTTTCAGCTAAGAACGAATGCGAGTGTAGACCATCAAAAGAATTGATCTTTATTGTCTTTCTGCAACCTTTCAAATATTTTGCCAGACCATCTACTGCCAGCTCTTTAACTCTAACTTGCTGTAATCTGTAGGTCAAGCGTTGCTGATCACATTCTCAGAATCCTTGGCGTTTGCTTTGATCATTCTAAGAAGCAGACAAAACGTCAAAACATCTTTGATATCACTCCGTGATTGGTCAGTATATTAGGCTTATAAATAACATATCCGATCACAAGACTTTACTGTTTGAGGCGTTTTCAATTCTAACTCTCATCGTTTTCCACCTTCAATCATGGATATAAAAACCTTGCTAAACAATCTTCATGAAGAAGTATCCTGTTCTGTGTGCATGACGACATTCACTGATCCAAAACAGCTGTCATGTTTACACAGTTTTTGTCTTCATTGCTTGAAAGGCATCCTACGAACGAGTGGCCGCGATGATATCATACTATGTCCTGAGTGCAGAAGGGAGAGTAGAGTCCCTGAAAGCGGAAATCTTAATGACCTGCCGACCAACTTTAGAATCAACAGCTTGCTAGATGTGTTGGCTATCAGAGAGTGCAACACTACGGGAGTCAAGTGTGGAAATTGCGACAAGAAAAGCTCCCAGAGTTTCTACTGCTTCCAATGTTGTGCATTCTGGTGTGAAGCCGACTGTGTAAGCCTTCATAATGGAATCAAAGCCAATAAAGAACACCGTGTGTTGGCGCTCAAAGACTTTCAAGACGAAGACTTTGAGAATGTTTTAAAGCGACCAGCGTTTTGTAGAACGCCAGGCCACGAAAAGAAAGAACTGGAATTCTTTTGTAAAATCTGTGAAGTTGCCATTTGCAACGCTTGTGCTTTGACAGATCACGAAGGTCACGCCAAGATGCTTTTGGAAAAAGCTGCAAATGAACGCAAGTTACAAGTGAAGTCTGCGATTGAATCTCAGAAAGAAAAAGTGCAAATGAAGAAGAGTGAAATCACCAGACTCGACGAAAACTGCGTCGAAATTCAAGAACAAGTCGCCAAAGCGACAACAAGCGTGAAGCTGTTCGCTGAGAACATACATCAAGTCATCGATGAGAAGAAGCAAGAGATTATTAATGAAGTTGAGAATCAGGCTAGAGAGTCACTCCAACGACTTGGAATAAAAAAGAACAGGATTGAAAATGAGGTGAAAATGAGTGAGGCAGCACTGGAGAAAGCTGAAACACTTATGAAGCAAAGCACAAGCGCCGAAATCATGCAGCCCAACAAGTTTCTAAACAGAATATTTCAAGAGGAAGTGGACAAAGAAGACCCAGTCGATCGTGACAATAGGATTTTTCTCGAATATTTTTTCTTGAAAAATCAGAAGTTACTTGACCATGTTAGGGCTGAAAAGATAGGATCCCTCAAATGCTTTGTTTCCAAGACTAGACCGCATCTGTCAAATGCCGAAGGAAAAGGAATTATTGAAGCGACTGTTGGACTTGAAGCACAGTTCGTTTTGACAACAAGAAATGCTGAAGGACAACAATGTTACAAAGAGCGTGACTCTGTAGCAGTGGAAGTCAGAAATCTTCAAGGCCATGACTGTGCGACGGAAACGCGTGTCCAAGATAACAAAGATGGCACCTACAAGATCAGCTATTTTGCCCAAGAAACCGGAAAATGCCAGGCATCAGTGAAGGTAAATGAAGAGCATGTCCGTGACAGCCCTTTTAATGTTCAGGTGAAAAGCAGACAGTTCAGACCCGTGTTATCTTTTGGACAAAAAGGCTCGGCTGTTGGAATGATAAACAAACCTTGGGGGGTGGCAGTGAACGAACGTAATGAGATTGCTGTAACTGAGGTTGGTAACAAACGAGTTCAGATATTTAGTAGTGAAGGGAATTACTTAAGATCTTTTGGTAGAAAGGATGACAAAAAGGGAGAAATTTACTGGCCTGCTGGGATAGCTTTTGATAAGAATGGGAATATTATAATGGTGGACAATGTTAAACACCGAGTTCGATTCTTCAGTGGGCAGGGTGTGTACTTGAGCCAGTTTGGTGATGAAGGAAGTCTTGATCACCAGCTTTTAAATCCACTTGGCTTATCCGTTAACTGCGACGGAAATATTATTGTTGCCGATAATTTAAACAAACTAATTAAGATCTTTTCTCCAAGTGGCCAGCTTCTTAAGAAAATTGGCGGAGATGGTTCTTTCACCTTACCCTTTCACTGTGTTCAATACGACAACCATCTTATAGTGTCAGAACGGGGAGAACATTGTGTGAAAGTGTTCGACAGGCATGGTAATTTTCTGTACAAATTTTGAAAGGAGGGGAAGGGGGAGGGGGAGTTCAATAAACCTCGTTGCTTGTCAGTCAACAAGGCAGGACACCTGATGGTCTGTGATACAGAAAATCACAGAGTTCAGGTGTTTGAACTGAGCGGAAAGTTCATAACAAAGTTTGGAATGAAAGGGAGCGGGTTAGGAGAGTTTAATAGCCCAGTCTCTACAGCAGTTCTTAGTGATGGTAGGATTGCTGTGACTGACTTCTCTAACCATCGTGTTCAGATTTTTGAGTAGGTATAATACCCGCTCACCTATGGTTACAGAAAATGTTTATTACAAATATTTCTCTAATTGCTTTTTACAGACCATGTTAGTTCTTTAAAATGAACAAGTTACATAAGTTGGTTACCTTGTTAGACTTAGATCTGGGTGAGGAAGTATAAATGCCGGAGAGGTGTCAGTTAAAAACTTTGACCGTTTTTCATTTGTCAGCAACAATGTAGAGTTTTACATGATTTGTCAATTAGTTAAGTTGAGCATTTGAAAGTTGAAAAATTGTTGTCATTTGGGAATAAACCCAATCCAGACATTCAGACATTTTCCTAACTATAGAAATAGTTGACAAATTTAACATGGTTGATTTGATGTGTTTCGGATGTAACATAAAGTTTAAGCTTTGTAATTTTTCATAGAGCTTAGAGGTTAAGAAACCTGTTTTATCTGTTCAGTACAGAGTAACTTGTAAACTGAATTGATTGTTTACGACTATATTTTAAGTGTGTATTTTACACATTTTTATCATTCCACTATTGCGCCATTTTACCACATTAGGGGAAAAGAACACGGAAAATATGCCACGTTATTACACTGTAGAACAGGGCAAAAAACATGGACTGAAAGCGAAGCGACAAAATGGCTGAACCAAACTTAATTTTTTAGTGGAATAATAAATCCCGTATTCGATGGTTAAACATATAATACGAGCGGACATTTTGCTCATAACATTTTTTTCTATAAGAACGTCTAATTTTGGGGCCGAGGCTAGGGGTTCTTATTTTTTTTCACGATTTGAGGCTGAAAATGTTCTTAAGACGTTCTTAAGTTAAAATAGTATTCCGGGAAACGTATCAAACAGAATTATTCACCGAATGTAGTGTATCAAGTTGCTCTTGACATGCTTGCGCAGCCTGCTCCCTGTGATCTGGTGCCGTGGACAAATTCCTTTTAAGCATTCAGTTACCGGTAACTACTGTCAGAACACAGTTTTGCATTTTACAAAAAATTAAAACAGATGGGTATGGGGTCTTGGGGTATGTTCTTAGCATGTTCTTAAAATTTGGGCAATTTAGTTGCTATAATGATTATAAACAACTTTGTGAAGTTGAAAAGATAGCAATGTGTGTAAATAAATGATTACTTTTTCCCTTAAACAGTGGTTGATTGTGGAGGGGTGTACAGAATGCGTGAATACACTTTATACGTGAACATTTTCTTCACGGTAAACTGGGTCTGGGCTGAATTATTTCCTGATAAAAAGCCTTAATTTCTCTCCCTTCTCGATGTTAACACATGAGCGCAGTCAAGATACATTAACTTTTATATTTCTGTTCATTGATGCTATAAAATTGTTTTAGAATCCTTCGTTTGATTCTGGTACAAATGTCAAGCGAACACAATGTACAGTTTCATATGCACTCCCCGGTAAGTGTCAGAGGCTTTTATTATGTTTTGATGTTAACTTGCGCGGTATATTGTCAAATCGACCTCTTGTATTCATGTCGATATGTCGCGTAATTTCCACACACTTATGCCACATTATTCCTATACACTTACCTCGTTTTTTCCACACTATTTGGTTCCGTACACTTCTGTCACATACCAGTACAGACACTTGTTGTGTCGCGTGTGCATCCCCATATCCACTATTGTCACGTTATTCCCATTTATTTATGTCACGTATCAGACGTATATACATACATTTCTGACACCTATGTTACGTTTTGGCAATGACAACCAAGGCGCTCTTACACCTTCAATAACTCGGAAATATACTCAGTAAGACAAATTAAGCAGCACATAACTTCCAAATTAATTGACTCATATATGATTCAAAGCAAAAACTGTAAGAAACAAAACGTTGAGGGCGTACCCTTAATTGCAACTCACATCAACTCTACAGCTGCAGTACCGCCACATTTCAATTTGCCAGGACTCTGTTTTCATGCACTTGACAATGCTTCTCGGCTCCTCGTAATGCACGGGACGACTTTCTGATACATAAGCCCCCCCCCCCCCCACTTTTTTACAGAAAAAGAAAAAATATGTAATACAGAAACTGAAAAGAAACGGAAATGAAATAAAGAAACAAAACTGTTACTAAAGACATTTCATCTGTGAACGCCTTTCCAGAAGCTGGTGATTAAATTTTCTTTTTGATCTAGTTTGTAAAGGACAAAAGTAAAATCAATTAATCACGGTACGCGAACTTAGACTATATTGGTAAATCCGGCAACGAGTGTTTCTGGTGAACGGTAGTTTTCAAACGGCCGAAGACTGAAAACATGGCTTCGCGCAACTATGACGCCGGTGACGAGATATTAAGACAGCTGACAATAATATTTATATTAAACATTCATTACGAAAGAACAGAAAACTTTGTCTAGTTGAAATTAGCTAACGAATTTGCCGATCAATAACGGAAAGATAAATTTTGACATCTTTAAAGAATCTGATTAAACTAATATTTTATTCGTTATTTTCCATTCCGATTCATACACCGTTTATATCATCCGCACCGTTAAATCGTTGGAATCCCGGCTTATTTGAAGGCTAACGGCTATAGTATTTAAAGAAGGATTTGATAGTGAATTTTAATGACGGGTTCTAAATGTTTAGTATTCATGTACGGAAAACGCTGCTTTGTAAGCGCTGAAAGTTTGTTTCTAATATGTTATCAACCTTAGAAATGAAAATTTATTTTTGTATTATTTCTTTTTAATTGTTATATAATTATTTCTATTTATACTATTCATTCTTTTAAATATTTATCATGCCACTGTATTTTTCAATCTAATCTTTCCTATTTAACAATTATTTTTAAATTCCTAAGGAAGACTAGCTCTGCTAGTTGGAATATAGGCCAAGAAATAATACATCTTGGGCCTTTTTCCATCCCGTGCAATCATTTCGGTTTCGTTTACACTTCAAACGACGTCTGGCCCCAGTTGTTCAAAGGTTGGATAACGCTATCCACCGGATAAATCACTATCCAGTGGATAGCGTAGTTTGTTTTGCCAACACTTGTCCGCTGGATAGCGATTTATCCGGTGGATAGCGTTATCCACGCTTCGAACAACTGGGCCCTGATGGTTAAACTTTTCGTTTATAATTTGTGGTACCCCAGGACGGAATTCCATATTAAAGGAGCAGGGATGCTCGTTGGAAAATTTGAACTAAACTCTAAAGGAAACAAATCTGAGCGGGGTATCTCAAGCTTTATTTGACACCAAAGAGGTCAGCTACACTGACTTTAATGACGATTTTCATAGAGACGTTGGCATGAATGCTTTCATCATTTAAAAAAAAAATTGAACACTATATCGAAAGCTAAATAACAGGTGTTTTTAACGGGTAATACTGTTGCTATGGTAACTTGTTATGTCATGAAGATGACTGCAACTTGTTCACCAACGACTGTGCATCCGTTTGATACCATCATTGTAACATCAAGTGTATTAGTATTGATCCATCAAAGTGTAAGTGCTGGAAACTGTTGCCAGCCACCTTCAATTATACCCAGCTTCGTTGACTTGTTTAACTAAGCAGCAAAATCAATCCTTCATATAACGTGGGTGACGGCTACTGTTTTTTCGGACGCTAGATGAGGACTGGGGGCAGGTCAGGTAACAACCGTTTCTATGAGAATCAAATAATTTCCGTAAACTTGGGTTTCTGAATTACCAACTGTATGTAATCTTATATTACACTAGCAAATTTTTTACTGATAATTCTTCAGGGTGCTCTGTGATTGGTTAATTTAAAACACACACCATTCGTGACTTTGTCAGAAGCTTTTTTCCCAGTTTTCTCACTGGTTCAGTGTGTTGTTTACGTTAATTTATTGTGCTTTGAACGGAAGTGCAACTTTATTTAACGGAGGATAGTTTTGAAGTCAAATTAAGGCTATTAGTTACGATTACCCTTCAAACGTTTGTTTATACGTAAGGCAGCACGGTGTAGGGTTCTCGGTCAAGTTATAAATAATTCTGTTGACATTCAACTTTAATTTTTTAATTAAATTAACATAGAGGTAAAACTAGGAAAGAAGCTAGTATGAGAGACAAGGCAAATAAGTTAGCTCTACCTAAGCCCCCTACTGATTTTTTAAAACGAAGTTTCTGTTACAGTGGGGCACAGTTGTGGAATAGCCTTCCCCACGATGCCAGAGCTGCTAGATCGTTTAGCCACTTTAAAAGACTTATCAATTGCCTGATGTCTCCCTCGTGCTCCCACACGGCAAACATGTAAATTTTTTTAATGTGATGTAATCATTCTTAACTTGTAACTGATGTTTTTACCGTGTTTAAATAAAGAATATGATGATGATGATGATGATGATGAGGGCAAGACGAGACACTTGCCTCTTCTAGATTTCAATCCAAAAGGTAAAAGTTAGTTGAAAACATCGTGACATGTTACACTTGAGCGATATTGATTTTTCTGAAGAAATACTTCAGAGCTTCCAGATTTCAAACTTTTCTGCGTGGGTGGGGGGGAGAGATGCCCCCATAAACCTCCTAGCGGCTCGAGAATTCGGCGCCCGCGTCTTTTCCACGTCTTTTTCGAAAGTCTGACTACGGCCCGGAACATAATGCCATGAAATCTAACACAAGTTCTATAATCATCAGCAGGTGAATATCAAAGACTCTGAAATACGGTACTGATATAAACTACATGTAAACTTTAAGATAACGCCTACTAGGAATACGGGGCATTATAACGGACATAAATCGTTTTTTATTTATTTATTTTTTTTTTTTTGCGTCTAACCAAGGGAGTATGAAGTGTATGAACTCCATACTCTCTTGGTTAGACGCAAAACAAAAAAAAAAAAAACAAAAAAAAACGATTCATGTCCGTTATAATGCCCGTAATAATTTTCCCGGTGGGCTTATTTTCGAGGGGGGAGGGGTTCCCTTAATATCAGAATTTTTATGGCTGACATATTACATGGCGTGATGCTTTTAGACCAATCGCATGTGCGAGAAAGATATTTCATGGATTACCTGAGTAATTTCTCTTGAAATACATCGAATTTGCAGATATTTGCGTGGCTATTTCTAAATGCTGCAGCTTTGAAAGCACCCTTTGAAATAGGTTGAATCGTTTCGTTTCTTTTCAGCTAATTACGACATGTGTGTGAATTTTCAAACTCGAGATGTAAGCAATAGCATTGGAAAAATTCTACCAATTGAGGAACCGTAACCAGGTGTAGCCTTCCAGTGCAGGCGTATTCCGAACGCGTGATCATGATATTCCATCGAGTACGGTCGATGTTTTTGGGGTTAGGGCGAGGGAAAATGGACGAGGGAGTGAGAGTCAGGCTGGAAAGTGATTACCGTCCCTTCCTGCCAACTCTCGCACGCGTTTATTGAATTCAAGCGCTCGCCCATTACAAACGCCTGCATTATATTGCAAAAAACCGGAGGAGTAAACATTCTGGCGCCCAGGCTCTGGAGTTCAATTCTGCTTTTATTAGGGCTGTCTGCCCAAATACCGGAAACTATTTATGAACTACATCGCCTGACCCTGACATTGGGGCGTGAACGTGGCGACAGCCAAAACAGCTGCTAAATTCTCATCCCAGACGTAAATTCCCATTAATCTACATAAACCAGTCAAGGGGCTAATCGCCAACACGCGCGTTTGATAACGTTGATCAATCTCAAAGATAGGGCGAGAAAAAAGGTGCTCCGTATAGAGTTGCATTGATCGAAGTAAAGTCCCACAAACAAATTTCCTTAAACTGCTTTTCGACAGCGGGACCGAAAGCAAACGTCCGCGAACGGCTGGCGAACAAACTGCGCTAAAATGCAGGACTAAATTGCCTCGAAGGCGCTAGTCACGGCATCAGGAAATATGCAAACAAACGACGCTTTCAAACTGTCGCTTCACAGCTTATAAAAGTCGACAGCTGCCCTCCAAGTGCGTAGAAAAAAAAACAAGCGTATGTTTTATGTCAGTCTTTTAAAGTTATTATGATTCTATTGAAAATGCTCCCAGAACTTGTGTCTGAGCGCGAGCAAAGAGGAAAGATAAGATTTGCTTTCCATCAAGCCGTATTGTGCCTTGATTTTAAAAACAAAGGGCTTTCAAGCAAGATTAAGCAAATCTGTTTGTGCGACAAAACAGGGTTGGGTTAATTTCCTTTAAAGAATGTTGGAATTCTTGATCGAACCCTTTTTCATTGTCATAGTGAATGTACCCTTGGCTCGCAAAGACATATGAATGTTTTTTTTCGTAAACAGACGAGGTAAGAGTGTCACTGGCCAGCAGATTTTTCGTTCAGCTTTAGAAAGGAAAGCATTTCCGTTGCTTTTAATCTATCAAAGGGTACGAACTCGAAAAACAACACATGTAGGGAAAAGGTGAAACAGATATAGCAGAACTTTTAGACAAAACTAAAACAGATGTTTTGACAAAAGGAAGAAACACGGCTTCAAATGCTTTTGCGCACGTTTATCTGCTACATAGTTCTTAGAGCTTGCCTCTTAGGAGACATTTTTACCAAGGTAGTTAGTACGTTGTGTATATTCACAAACAGTACTTTTCTACGAGCTAATTGTGGAATTATAAATTTGTGTCCTAAGGACTTTCCCGTGGAGAAGTATTTGAAATTAAAGACGAGGGTATTTTAGCGAAAAAGTTCGATTACAAGGTTTTCAACTGTGGAACTAAGGTGGTCTAAATACATAAAGGCCGTATGGTACCGTGGAACTTGAAAGTTTTTATTTTTTCAGCCGGGTTCAAGGTAATAGGGTTAGCCAAACAAATAAACAGACAACTTGGAAACGTGTTTTATTCAACACTTACATCACGCTAGGCCTCGCAAAACGAACATCAGAAACCAGTTTTTAATATATCTATAGCTAATACTGAACAAATATTTTAAAAAATTAGCGCTTGGTAGAACGCACTTCCAGAGGTCTCTTAAAACAGCACCCCAATATTGAGTGTGTCGTGCTTATGTTTTCACGGGATGATCAATGCCCTTGTCGACACAACACGAAGTTTGGAAAGCCATTTTCCGACGGGATCACGCTTCTGATTGGCTGACGTGTTAGTTTTCTTGACATGTTTCAAGCCGTGTTTTGATTTCTCTTGAGCTGTTTGCCAGGCCTCGCTCGGCCTGCCTGCGATTGGTTTAAATTTGTCACCAAGTTTACACAGCTGCAAGTTAGAAACCCGCGTAGTGAGCTTACTTGGACAAAACACAGTTGCTTCCGCGCGGTCGAATACCTTTACTGCCTCCGCTTCATAGCGACACATCTGTGATTTCTGTCGAACGTTCCAACACGCAAAACACAAACATGAAACCTCAATCCGCGAAACCTAGCCTTAACGTCGAAGAAGACGCTTTACGCTCAACTGCCACTACGACTTCAAACATCAGAAGAGCTCGTGAGCGCAATTCCAACGCTCCACAACTCGAGCAAGGCTGTATTTACAATATGAGCGACTGCTATGAGCGGCTCAGAGCGATGGTGCCGCACATTCCAACAAACAGAAGAATGAGCAAGGTCGAGATTCTCCAGCACGTTATCGACTATATTCAGGATCTCGAGTCGGCACTGGAATTGCCGCATCTACAACTGAGCAACCTTGTAAGGGATTCAACAGATAGCAAGACAGGCAGAGTTCCGCTTAGCACAATATCATACAACTGTTGACGGAGAAGGTAAGTTGGTTTTGTGTTTAACTGTCCTTGATTCACAACGACAAAATCACTTATTAGTCGCGAAATACCGGTTAGCCGGCACACGTGTTTACTAGATGGCATCACAAGAGAAAAGAGGTATTGAATATTCAGAATTACTTTAAGAGACGTCAGTGTATTAATTAAGCCAAATATCAGATAAAGCGTGGTGCTAGGGGAGTAATAGCGGATTTAACTGCATGGTATTCGTACTTAACCAGCAATATGGGCATGGGGGTGGTTGATAAGCGCTGTATTTCCTTCTGGTGTCGTGCGGAAACTACACGGAATACTAGATAGGTCTGGATACGGCCTTCTGTTTTGTGCAACAAAACAGAGGAATTGAAACAATTTCTGCGGGAGAGGTGTCTCGACGAGGAACAACCGAAAGATACACTAGAATCCAAATCAGCAGACCTTTTTACAATTAGATTCTTGCGAAAAACAGCGGAGAAGCATTTCAGCTGGTAAGCCGAAAGAGTCAAAGGCTTCTTAAGTGTATGTCCCTGCGACTCATCGACTGCTTGTCTGGAAAATTGTTTTCGTTAATTTAAGAAACTTCTGGCTTTTGCCTATTGTGAAGAGTATTTCCTTTCAAAACGAGCTTCTGTTTTTGGACTGCAAGTCACCGCAAAACGTAATCTCCGATTATTGCATACGCTCATGGAAACTAAATCTGTTGAATATCGACTAAGAGCTGGGACAGTTTCGCTTTAAATCCTCACACAACAGGAGGAAACTAGCATGAAATGAACATAATCTGTTTTCAGTGACGGAATCCAGTTCCATATGGCTTTTTGAAGTGGGCACGCACTTCTCGTTAATGTCAAAATCTAAAAGCAGATTGAAGGAAACGTAGTAAATGGTCAACAGATGTTAAAGTTTGACAAATACCATTTCTACCAGATTTCCATGGAGTCTGTTTGCTTTAATTTCACTAGAGCTTGCCTTTTCCCAGTCCAGAGATATCTTATCTTTTGTTTGTTGTTTTTGCAGGAAAGCCAAGGAGATGCAAAGATTAACAGAATGACTTCATCAAAACACGCTGAAAATGCCGGAAAATTGAGCGCTCTGCAAGTTCAATAAGGCGCTGGAAGGCTTATTTCAAAAGAAAGACTCTTGAATGGCTTCCGAAACTTTTCGAAAGCTTCATAATTTGATTCCAGAATACGACAGTTAGAAAACGTCCAGAACATTACATTTGTGATAGTTTTGTACGGATAAAATAGATTTACTAGCACTGGGAGATCATAAATAGTATTAGAAGATTTTCGGCTTGTACTGGCGTGTGTTGAATTTCTAGGTCGACGCGGCGACTTTTTAACTTGCAAATGACGATTTGTTTTTGTATTTGATTTCTGTCAGTTGTTCAAACAAGACTTAATCCAAATACAGATTTGTAAGTCTACAAAGCCTATTTTTATACCATACATCCAAGCGAAGGAATGTATAGACATGTTTTAGAAGTTTAAGAATGTTTTCGAAATTGTAACATAGCTGAAGGAGTTAAAAAAACACTACTTTGTAACGTCATTTTCGTTTCATGCCACAAACCGACAACATACGGAGAAACGATTTGCATTCTGGCGTTTGTTTAGGGGCATTAAAAGCAGGATGTTTGTACATGAAACAAACCAAATGCCACACAACATCGCGCACATGTGAGACATCAAATCCGACTGTCAAAAGCAAAGCCTTCGCCGCAGCTTAATAAGAATATACAACAAAAGGCAATTCCTATCGGCTTTCTATGCCTCCACGCGCCTAGCTGTTTTTCAATCTGCTCAGTGATGTTTTTTAAAACTACGGTGGCACGCCTTCCTAATGGATTTTTAATTCCTTGTAACAACCCGACAATTATGATAATCGATTTAGCACATGAAAGAGCGACTTGAAGTTTTTCGCCATGTCCTCCCTTTCTTTGCGCATCTGAAAAATCTTTTTCTTGTCAATGAAAAACAGCCGTAGAAAAATAAAATGCATTCCTCTACGTTCTGTTTTGAATTTTCAACTCCGACTGCGATTTCAACAGCCCTGAAACGGGTCGTCTTTCGTCACTGATGTCAAAAATAACAGAAAACATGGCTCCTCGAAAGAACGTTGTACGTGTAATTCCCATTCAAAAACAGCTGTCTGAATGGCTGCAAAGAAGTAAATTCAAGACGTGAGCTTTACTTTGCTACCTAAACTAATTCAAAGCAGGCTTCCAGGAAAGCATTCTTGAAATGTTGAAATCCTCGTTTTATATTGCAACGGAAAAAACGTTTCAATTGTTTTTGGCAACTCGTAAACAAAATAGGGCAAATCCCTACTATTTTTCTGGCCCGTTCTTTTTTTTTTTCCTCGCAAAGAATGTATGCCACACTCGTGCCAAGTTTTGTATCAAATCTTTGATAACATGTGGATAGGAAAATATTCGTGTACGCCTGCATGGCCAGATTCCCCACATGGTCCACAGTTATCGCCTGACTTCTTTTCCGGGGGAGATAAAACTTACCAAGGAAATCCGTTGGCAAACAAGGAAAGACACTGGACGAAATCTTCAACAAAATCAAACATTTAGCGACAAAGACCATTCCAAGTTGAAGTATATCCGGAATTGAATCCTATTAAAAAATCATTTAGCAATCGACACTATTTCTTGTGGTGGCACCGCAGTTTGCCTACAAAATGCACAAATCTCAATGTTCTCTCTCAAATGTAACAGCTAGTGACGACATAAGAAACAATTCGTTTTTATTCTTCATGAGTTAGAAAATTCACAATTTGCGGCATAGACGAGTAAAGGAAAGACACTGTAAGCCCATTTAATGCCAACTCTTTTCGACGTCTGGGCTTTGATTGACAACAGATGGCGAACATGTCTTGAAAAAATTCTTAAGTGCTGCTTTGCATGTTGAAGATTTTTTTTTCTTTCCGGAGCCTCCCTGGCTTAAACGATAACGTAATGCCCTTGTAAATTAATTTTCCATGTTCCACTTGCTACTATCGTGAATACACGAATAACTAAATTACAGTTTGTTACGCTAGAAAATGAAAACATTCACGGCGAAACTAACCGGCAATGCAAACAAACACAGAAGAACGGGTTTCGACACATCATTTGAAATATTTGAGCAAAATAAACAAGCAGTTTTTGTCCGTGTCTTTGAGGTCAAGGATATTCTAAAATCAATTGATGTGACGTTTTGAAGCATCTACATTCTTCAAACATTTTACCTGCGGTGCAATAGGACAAGCCAGATATCAGGCATGAGAAGACGAGCGACCACACAACTCGAGAAAACCAAATGTTTTGTTTTCAAACTTATTCAAGTACATTCTGCGACAAGACAACTGTTTGTACGCCTGATAAAAGCCTAGCTTGTTTTCTTTTCGTTAAAATTTCTCTTTGTGTTATATTTATAGCTGCAAGCTTTAAAATAGTCTTGAAATGCGCTTATAAACGAGTTGATTTCGAATCGCCTTGGGATGTTCGCTTTCCGGGAGCTTGTGTCTCGATTTCCTTCGTTTTCGTTGGTGACCTCATTGTAATGGTGTTCGCTTTGAAGAAGTTGCACTGGATTTCATACAACTACACATGTTTGTGGTTGTCAAGTATAGAGAACAGAAACTCTGTACAGTAAAAACCGATCATTCGTCAGTCTCTCTGTTATTCAGCGGGGGACGTCGCATTAAAGGTCAAAAGTAAACTATCCCATTGTTACATATCAATTTGTTTTGGCAGCAAAAGATCTTGCCCTAATAATGTGTGAATAATGTATTTCAGATTTCTTCGTGTACGATTTATTGCGATCTTTAAAGTTTGCGTGTCGTACCATCAAATCTGGGGATCTTTTTCTCGGGTGTGTAGTGGGTACGGCTTATTAAGTAGGTTATGTAACGGTATTCCCATCTCTCATTTGCCGATCGCACACGAAGAAGCTAAACAAATGTGGTTGGGGAGGGGGGGGGGGGGGGGGGGAAGGTGGGCCTGTGCTTTATTCTCGCTCTCCGCCTGGGGGAAAGCCCTATGCGATACTGGAATTTCAAGGACGTTCTCACTGCCAGTCTCGCCCCCCGCCCACCCCCTCCACTTACCCTCCAAAAATAATGGTTAAAAAAATCGAGAAAGAAAATGACAGGCTCTAAGTCTGACGATGTGAGATTGCTTTCTTTAATATATAATGTCATGAGACCTTTTTGGGTTAAAACGGTTTCTCGTCTATTGATACTCAAAAATTATGTAAATACTAATCTATAACAATATTATCAGCTTCCAAATTTATATGTAAAAATATAACTTGACTGATTTTTCCTGAGTCCTGCCTATTGTAGCTTAGACAATACGCACACGTATTCACAGTTCGTAAAACATTTTATAGAAAGTACATCATGTAATTACCGTAATGATTCGATTTAGCGCCCTCCTTCCAATAAGCGCCCCCCATAGAATGTGTTTTTGTAAATAAGCGCCCCTATTCCAATAAGCGCCCCCTTATTCTAATAAGCGCCCACATTCTTACAGTTTTTGTTATTGTTATGTACCGTAGATAAACTCGTGCAGGGTTCGCACAGTCTTGAAAAGTCCTTGAATTTCAGGGTGAGTCCTTGAAAAGTCCTTGAATGCCATTTTTCCTTGAAAAGTCCTTGAATTTATGTGTAAGTCCTTGAAAAGTCCTTGAATTTTCTTCCACTTTAAATGTAGTGGGATCAAAAGCAAATTGCTTTGCATAGACTTTGGTATTCTTTTCCTGTGTAAAGCAACTTCAAACACTGTAAAATACGGATGTAAAAGCAGCTAATAAAGAGAAAAGGCAAGTGAACTAATAAATGTAAAGATGGAGATGGAGAAAACTCTTGAAGCCTTAGAAACCTGTTAGCTTGGACTGGGAATGTGCATTTTATATACTATCTGTGAAATTACATTCATGGTAGGTAGTCCTTGAAAATTCAATTTGGTCCTTGAAAAGTCCTTGAAAAGTCCTGGAAAAACGGTTGCGATTTTTTGTACGAACCCTGTCGTGAACATTCACCGTACCGTACATGTATATATCTACTGCTGAAATGAACGATTCTTTTAAAAGTAACTGAATTTTCAACAATTTGTTACTGTTACACTTTCTGTCATTGTTAGTTATTTTAATATTCATAAAAGTTTTACTTTTAAACATTTGGTCGATTTTCAAAAAATTAAATAAGCGCCCTGTCCCGAATAAGCGCCCTGTCTCGAATAAGCGCCCTCCCTTGAGGTGCCAAAAGTAAATAAGCGCCCCGGGCGCTAAATCGAATCATTACGGTAGCACTAAACAGTTTTGTACCACATATAACGGAAAAATCACAAAGTTCGTGATAAGACGAAACCTTCCGAACACTTCCAACAAACTCCGAAAGGAATGCAATAGATACATTTTAAAGGAGATATTCTCTACACTGAAAAGTTTGGTCTTCATAGTGCAAATTACTAAATTGTCCCTTTATTCCTGAGACCCCATCTTCAAACTGAGCTTTTTTAGAAGATGGAGTCATGTTTAAAAGACTACCGGCCAACTGAAACCTTCACTTCTTTTTGGCGCGAAGTTTAAGGGTCCAACCACGTGATAGGTTAGAAAAGCGTTGCTAAGCAACAATGTCATCGCCAAACATTAGCAGGGCGTACTACAGTATAACATACCTACTTAACTAGCCTATCGGCGGGCTGACTAACAGTTTCTTGGATGTGCAAGATTCGCCTTCAGTAGCTAGGACTTGTTTCTCGTCTTCGTTTCGCCGGAGAATTGAGGGCGTAGTTGGTGTAAGGCAAGACTTCGTGTTGAGTAATGCAATCTAGAACAAGAACAGCAAGCAAAAACATTTTTTTGCATACCTCTTAGGAATCTTTTAAGGACACGACAAATTGCCAGTGAATGATTAGTTTTGTGTTCTAATGTATTTGGTCGCTAGCTTAGCAAGGAGCGGGAAGAAGAGATTAGGGGGGTGGGGGGGGGGGGGGGGGGCTACTGGATGAATTAGAAGTTCAAATAAAACTTTATAAAAAGATAAAATATAACTTGCTGTTTTAATGTTCAGTTTCTCGTTCCAAACTCGCCCAGCGCAAGTTGCCCATGTACACGTTTCTTACAATGTGTATGTGTGTAGGTGTCCTGTGGCTATTTAACTCGACAGGATACCACAGGTCGCATTAGCTAGCAACCCAAAAGTTTGCACAAGCTCAGCCAAGTCTGGAGACCTCTTGAAAATACAGTATCCTGGACAGAAACAGATATCTGCTCTGTTTCCCCAAATAAGGCTGTTAGGGCAGAATTATCTGATCAGCACTCACCAAGAAGCCACTGTTCCGTGATATTAACCGCTTGTGTTCTCCTGGTCATTGATCCAATGCATATCCCAGCCTTCCTCACCGAGGTACTCACCTGGGTTAGAAGGAAAAGAAAAAAAAAACATTTGTGAGCAAATGCGCCGTTAAGATAAGGGATAAGATGAACACTTGAAACGCCAGCTGTATCGATTGCCTGCTGGAAGCTTTTGCTTAGGTTGAAGGCCATCTTACCCCAATTTTGCAGCCTACTTTTCGCAACGTTACGAGAAAAGTTGCTGTGTGTGACACGTCGTCAATCGCAACTTGCAACGCAATTTCATTTTTTAAAAAATGAGCCAATCAGAGCTCGTTCAGAGCGGGAGATTTCAAGATGATAATTTCTAGCGAGTGTGTTCGTTACAAGTTTGTTGCGAATAAACATTGCGAACGTGCGACACCCCCTTTTGTAACTTGTAATGTTTTTCAGTCGTCGTTGTTGCGTTGCAAGTTCCAACGAAAATTGCCTGTGTTACATGGCTTTTGCTGAGCTTTCTAACTCAGTCTTTAACATTGTTAACTAACCAATCAGAACAGCCATTTAATTTTTACGACCAATCAGGAGCAAACCCAAAAACAGCCGCGACTTTTCCCGCGCTTGGCATAGGTTCCTGCAGTTTCTGCTTTGAACTCTGATTGGTTCGCTTAGTTATTAGAACCTGCTGTGACTGGCTAGATGTGATTACTTTGGCCTTGTTGTTACGATAGCCTAGAAAATTAAAGGGGCACTGTCACCAATTTTTAGGATAACTTTGGAAAGCCACATTCTACTCACAGGGGACCCAAAAATACTGGTTCGGTTTCATTTAAAACTACCCAACCAGTTCTCTGAGACTATAATTAAGAGTGGTTGGCTGCGGATCGCCATGATGCGAATGACTGCTGAAAACATCAGGCTGATTTTTTCAAGTTTTTCCTTTGTTTCGTGGAAAAATCGCCCGTAACTGACTATGGTTTGTTCTTCCTCTGAGAAAATCAATAGATTTCCTTCTCTTGACTTTCTGGGAGTATTCTGTATACGTGGAACTGCATTTCATCTCATCTTTAGCACATTTTCACCCCAAAACGTAAAAATCCCAGTGACAGTGCCCCTTTAAGAAGTCGTCTGCATTACCTTTCCACCGCAAAGGTTTATCAAGGACATCAGGGAATCGCTTGGAGGGGAACAATTCTCGGAGACAAATATCGGTGGGCATTCAACAAAGAGTTCCTGACGGTAGCCTGCCCCGGCGCTAACACGTTCAAGGCGACACAGCTGAAAAACAAATCACAAATCAAATTACGTTATTGAGTTATTTTTACGCAGAACAGAAATTCAAAAAGAGGACAAGCGCATAAAAAAACGGGCTTCTTCTCGTTTGTACAGTAAGAGAGCCAAAGAAAAAAATATTAATCAGCAGGCAGACAGGGCAATGATGAATAACATTCCAGCAGTTTTTATTCTGAAAAGGGTCCAACCACCTCCCCCAGTCCCGTCCCCGTAACATTGTTTAGGTTTGCTTTGGATCGCATTCAGGCCGAGTCAAAAAAAAGCATCAGAGAAGGTCACAACATCTTGGAAACACAGCAGGGAACTTTTCGTAGGGCACACGAGAATTTCCGATTCAACTCGTGAGCACAGCCGAAATTTGCCACGACAGCCTGATTTCATGTTGCTTAACTGCGTCTACAGCAGGTTTGGACAATTTTGATTAGGAGGAAAAATACTCATTTCCCTGCTAAAACCACTTTGCTGTTTAGAACGAAAATTTTCAAAAACGTCTAGAGAACTCAGTTGGCGGTAACAGTTTCGAAGTTAACCTTTTCCTTTCTTGTTGCAACAAAAAAACTAACAAAGGTTTTAATGACTGAATACCTGTGCTGCTGGGAATGCGTCAGATAATTCGTAAGGTTCCTCATCTACCCAGTAACCGACCTCTAAAGATTTCATCATCTGCAAAAGAAAAGCTCTCTTAACCGCCTTTAGAAAAAGAGTGATCAGCATCTTTTTCTCCTTGCATGAAAACAGGGAATTAAGCACACACATCATGAGAATTAACAAAATGATCATCAACGGCCACCGAGAGATTGTCTTATTATGCGAACAAATTCTCCCTATTAGAACTGTACAGAATTTCCCCCTAGCGTACCCCCGGTTCTAGATTATTCCAAACCAACCTTAAAACTTCACCAACCTTGCCACCCCCACAGGGAAAATTAAACCCCGTCACGCGAGGTACAGATTCAAACTGTATAAAACCAATTGAACAAGTTGAAAGCTTTCCTCCATCATGTTCCAACATTTCCCAACAAGATGGTCAAACGGTTCCAACATCCTTACTCAAAAGTGTTAGATCCGTTTGACCAGGACTTTAAAAAATAATATAACTCAAAGAAATAGAAAACGAAGTGCCACCATGGTGGGATTATGGAAGACAGGCCAAACTTCCCCCGTGCATTACATAGCGTTTTTGAAGCACTGCGCTCGTGTTCTTTTTTCACGTGGCACAAGCGTTCTTACCCACATGGGCGACACGAGCCAGCAGCCTTGAGCAATGGCCATTAATACGTTTAACGTTCGGCGAGGACTTCCGGCGATCACGTGACTAGTGGAGGACGAGACTCGATCTTCGATGAAAAATCCGCCCAACTTGCGGACGATAGAAAGAACGATATCTTGTTCGCTGAAAGAGAAAATAAATATATATAATAGCTTGAGGTAACAGAATGTAACTAAATTGTTAGGAGAAGGTGAGGAGAGCGTTTGAGGGGAAAATCGAGAAAAAAAGTAGAATGAGACTGCTTACCCAAAATGCATGCTTGTCATAACAATTGATCGTTTTGGCTGAAGGAAGAAAACAAGTGCAAAAGTTACAATTTCTTATACTGTACTATTCGTATTTATTCACATATTTTATACCCCAGAAACACTTTGTCGCGGATCATGAGTCGCAACAGACGGATTTATCTAACAGCTTAGCTCAAACAAACTGTATGGTATGTTGATGATAAGATTATAGATTAAAAGTTTTATTAGAAAAATAAGACTTGGCACAAGCGAGAACGAGCGACATGTTAGCTGATAGTGCAGGCAATGGAGTGATACAATGTAGCTACTTAGCTAATTGCTTGTAAACTTCGTTGTATTCGTTTTCTTAAAGCTGCTCGATTCTAAGGTAATGTACTGTAAATGCATTTAAGTCAATGCAATATACATCCAGTTTGACGCGAATTCTGATTTTAGTTTTGTACTTAGCCTGCGAATACAGCCGCCTCTCATCGCTCCCGGCCGGTTTAGTGGGAGCGAGTGAGAGGCGGCTGCATTCGCAGGCTATTTTGTACTGTACCGTTTCAGTGAGGTTTTCTGATCATATTTTTCGCCTTTCAGTTTTGACTTCAACTAATGTCAACTCAGCCTCACCTTAACTTTTTTCACAAGCTTTGTACGCTGTTTTCTTTCAGCTCTGCGCTCATTTTCGTCGCGGCACTGTTGTTCGTCTTCCTCTGTACACGTCTCCTCTTCTTCATCGGCATCATCTTCATCAGATCCTGCTTCTTCATTCGTCATTTTGAGATTCTTAACGACAATTCTCTTTCTTCCATTTCCTTTCACTACACTGCCCTTCTTAATGACCCTCTCTTCGTCCGTGATTTCACATCCATTAGCCTGACTGGCCGGTTTTTTCTGACTGTCTAGTTTAACCTGATTAACCAGTTTTTCCTGTTGCAAGTTCTTTCTCTTTTTCATTACACCCTCTTTTGTCGAAGCTTTGTTTTCTCGCCGTTCGCCTTCACTTTCTTTCGTAACAACAGAATCCTCGAACTCGTCTGTTTGCTCAACCTGTCCTACCAACTTTGCCGTTTTGGAGAACTTTTTCTTCCGACTATAAGCAGTATCCGCGATCGAGGATTTGCTGTTTCCATCAGCAATAGACACGCCCGAGTCGGAGTCTAAACCGTCACCGTTGTGATTAGAGATATTTTCTGGAGGGAGTTTCTGGTTTAACTTAACTTGAGTTTTCTTCTTTTCTGCAACATTTAACAGGCTCTTCTTTCCACTGGGGTTTCCTTCCGTATCCTTTTGACAATTCCCTTAAAAAAGTAAATTTAATTATGCAACATCAAAACAATGCACCCAAACAAAATTAACAGAAAGTTATTTCCTCTTTGCTGTAGGACGGGGGATGGTTTTATCTTTCTTACTATGTTCAGCAAATCTTTTAAATAGTGTTCCGCCTCAGTGAGAGCAGTTTAGTCGGATAGTATCAAAATCACTAGACTTCCGTGGTAAAATGCATTTGCAAAATTTCATCTGACGTTGCTTCAATTCAGATCACGTGAATTAAAAACTTTTATCATGTGCACACTATTTATTCATCGGGAAAACCAGAGGCTTCGGGATTTTCGGAAAAACTCTCTACTGCAAAACAGCATGGAACTCTTTAAAATTGAATGCATCTCATGAGTTTTCCGACCCTGTTGGCTCGAAAGTAGGATCGTCCGCCCCTAAATTCGCAATATTTGAACGGCCGAAACAGCCACAAGTTTGTCAGAAAGAAATAAAAAGAACAGCGCCTGGGCAAGACATAACGTTCCTTACCAGACTCCAGAGTTGTGTTCCCCTTTCCATTCTTTCTCGCCACAGGTGTGTTTTTCGCGCTTTTCTTTGCACTTGCTGCAGTTGTTCTTGGCTCATCACTGTTTTCAGAATCACACGGTACTTGCCCTCCAAGTCTCGCTTTCTTTTGCTGCTTCGGGACAGCCCCCTTGATGTCGTCATTTTGTGATTCTCTCGTCGAGTCTTGTCGCTTCCTTTTCTTTCCTTGTTCAGAACCTGTATATCCGCAAAAGCGTAAAATTATTCGGTGATTCTTTTGATTATTGTTTTTATTAATTTTCATCCTTACGAGTGGGGAATTTGTAAATTCGTAAATATGTAAAATCTAAAATGTCCCTGGCCAATTATAGTTTTTCTCGCCCAGTTCATAAATTCCCGAATTCTTTCTGTCCAATCAGAAGCAGATAAGCAGAAGCACTTCAAAAGTTGTCACCTGACTTTACCCGTCAAAATCGATCAGCAACGCCCAACCCTTCATGCTCAGTCGATTCTAGTACAAATTTACAGGGCGACTACTCCAACCAAGGCCACCCAAGCAAATTCTTTGCAAATTAAATGAATGAAAATCTTGGCTGTTAACAATAAATTTTTGACAAATAAGCGATCCAAGCAAGTTGCAAACCACAGAATCAATACGTTTGTGAAAATTTTTTTCGTCGTAACACGCAAATGCTTCAGGTCAATTTGGAAAGAATTAATTTTGCTTGGGTGGCCTTGATTGGAGTAGTTGTACTGTAATAACCTGTTAGCAACACATCTTTTGGTGTTTTTCGCGTCTGAGCAGCTGGCGTGTTCCGTTGTTCTGTGGGTGGGGTGGGTAGTCGGGATGGGGTGCACTTGCTCAGGAGCCTCCTCTTCAGTTTACTGATGCTTGATGGGATATCTTGGGTGCTGTCTGGTGATTGGTCAGTTTCCTCTTTGCTGGATTCGCTTGGTTCCTTTGGAGAGTCTCCATCTGCTTCAAAATAAAGCTGCTTAGCTTACAATGCAAAACGTTTGGTCCATTGATGGGTTTGCCCAAAAATGGACACTTGCAATTGTTTTGACAAGTTTGGTCTTCAATTTACTGAGTGTTTGCTTTAATTTATCATTAATTTTTTGCTGAGCTTTCTAACAAGCCTTACATAATCAGTGATTTTTTTTAAGGTTATGTGAAACCATAGTTAGTGGTGAAACTTAATATAATATCGGGCTTGTCATAATTTTATTCAAATGTGGGGTTTTCAGCTGAGCCATACATTTTGACCGTAACTTAATTTGGCTGGGCTGAATAACAACCTTCTTTATAACAGGGACTTTGTTATAAAGAGGCTCATTACAGTAGCTCTAGCCTGCTTGGCAAAGAACAATGTTTAAAAGCCAGTGTTTACAAATACATTGTACCGTACACTTACCATAACTAAGTGCTTTAGTTAATGGCGATTTTATTTTATGACAGGGTGTATCTGGTATCATGTGGGGAGTAACTGGAGGATTGCTGGCAATCTGATAAAAAAAGAAAGAAGAAAGGAGTTAAAAGAATCGTAGCTAAAATACAATAAGACTAAATACATGTATGGCAAATTGAATAGAGTCAACTCTCTCTTAACGGACACCCCTATAAGAAGGACTCCTCTGATGTTGGTCCTCTCCTGTGGTTTTTCAGTTTTTTTTTGTATTGTAACTAAGCTTCCTTTAAGACAGACACCTCTCTTAGACGGACAGTTGGAGCCAGTACCTATGGTGTCCGTTTTAGAGAGAGTTAACTGCAGTAATATTTATTATTCCAGACCAATAACATCAACTTCCCATAATGCACATTAGGCCCAATACTACATGTAACAGTGCATGTTTACACATGTAGAGTACATGTACATGTATAATTATACAATACCGCTTAGAGAAAAGCTAAAATGTTGTTATCAAACACTTCAAAAATGAAGGGGACTGTAGGCAGAGTTGAAAGCCCTTGTACAACAACGATTATTGATTAACGATTATACAACAACGATTATTGAAATCCTCCCACTTCAGTAACCTCTAAAGATCATCATTGGAAACCAGCATTATTTTTAAAGTGTGGTGTACACATAGGACATTACTTACTGGGCTGTATACATCTTGAGTTTCTGCACACAAAACTATGGCTAAAACAGCACAAATAATTTATATCAAATAAAATTCTACTGCATTAAGAAATTTTTCACACATCAGTATTATCTAAGCTTGAGCTGTTTCTTGTAAGACTGTGTATCCAAGGCATAAATGTATATAAAGTTAAAAAAAAAAAAATCTTAAACTTCTACAACACCAGACTGCTGATCCTAAAAAAAATTAATAATAATAATAAAGACACCAAAAAATAGCAGACTGAAACTTTTGTGTCTGCATTAACACACGATTTTAATGTACATTGACATCTTTGTACATCTGGGTAGATGAAGAGGGGCTCTTAGCTTAAAGAGGGAATGGCTTGTTTAAAGAACACAAAAAATAAAGCAACCAGGCTGACTTAATGCCCGAGTTTTTTTTATGTCACCTTTGCATAACAAGGTTGGAAGACCTAAAATAAAAAATAATTTATACTGGCATGTTGATGTTGGGGGACAGGAATTGGAGCCTGTGAGAATAGGGGGAGAGGTACGAGAGGCAGGAGCTAGAATAGAGGTCCCGAGGTGGCAGAAACCAGACGAAATGAAAAAAAAAATCACAACTGTACATTACATGTTATATCGTGGAATAGAAATAGCACAAGGAAGCAGGGACCACTAAGGAAAGGGCAGGATGCATAATAATAGTTAATTTAGCACATTTGTGCATCTTGACAATAAAAATTAGTGAAAAGACGGAACAATGTTTTGGTGTCATCTTGGCACCATTACCAAGTGAAGAATGTTATGGGAAAGATAATTTATACTAAAAGTAAGGGTGTGATTGCAGTGAAATAAATTAATTAAGACTAAAAATTACTGTTTGGTGCCCATTCCAATGAGGTGTTATAAGGTGACAATGAGAATTGTGCCAAAATGACACCAAAACATTATTCCGTTTTTTCACTAATAATAACAATAGTCAACTGTATTTCTTAATTTAATCTCATCAGCTACATTGTGTCAATCCAGCACTGGCCAGTGCCATTGTGTTACTTTACTCTCACACTGTCTCTCTCTGGTCAGGAGTTTATAATTAATCCGTATTAGCAAATTGCTAGCTTGGGCGCCCTGCACATGCACTACATAATTACCGATATGTGTGAGAAAAAAATTCTTGAAAATATACCTGATGGAGTTAAATTTTCAGCTTGTAGTTTCCGTTTTCTCCTTCTGTCTCCCCTGTCTAGAGGGCAGGTAAATAAATGAGAAAGGATTTGTTGAATAATTTGAGTCAGTACATGTAGCTATTCAGTGTCATAATTTCTCTTTTGCATTTAAATTACTTTTCTATAATTATTGTTTATGTATAGCTGTGATAGCTTCTTGAAATTATTATTTTAAACACATGCAGTTGTTATTTGACATTGTTTTCATAGTTGTAATCTGGTTCACAAATTTTTATATTGGAATGTGTTTTCCAGAAAATGTCCATACCCCTCCTGCAGAAGGTATTTTGGTTTGAATCCCCCAACCCCCCTGGAAATTCCAGTTTTAGCCCCATACGTTTTTTTTAAAGTTTGGCTTTAAATTGAGACCCTACACCCCCTCAGAATTTCCATTGACCATAGGGTGGGTATTGTTATTTTCTGGAACTGTACATTACATTGTACAGTTACATGTAACTCCTCCTAAACAGACACCTCACTATAAGACAGACACCTGGTGTTGGTTGTCACAATGTTGCTACCTGTTTCACTCATTTTACCATAACTATAAAACCCCGTATAGAATGGGCCCTTCTAAGAAGGACAGTTGGAGCTCGCCACTCCCAACAGCGGCCTGTCTGAGACAGAGTTGACTGCATTCCTAACAAAATTAATGTTACATGTTAGTATACTCATACCTGCACTGTTTTGAACATCCTCCTCAAAAGCTTTAGGCTGCATTGATTTTGTCCTCTTGAGCCGCCCAACCATAAGTGGGGTGACAGACTGCTTAGGTACAACAACTGGGAAGAGGTCTTCAGATACACGTTTTCCGCTCTGCCGACAGCTCTCCACCCAAAGCACTGACACCAAATGGATGCCCTTCTTCAGTGCCCTTTCTCTTGTTGTCTTTTTGCCATCCTTAAAGATCTGTCAATAGACTACAATTTAACACTGCACTGACACCAAATGCTTCACACAGTCTTTTGCAAGTATCTTCTTTTAATTAATAGAAACATTTCCATTGGGTTACCCCAACCAATCACTAGTACATGTAATGTACCTTTTTTATTTTTTCACTTCATTCTGGTTTAACTTGCATTTGTTCCAAAACAGCTGTACAACAACCAGAGTCACATTTAGAGCTAGCCATGGTTTTTACAGATGTTAGTTTTCGAAATTTTCTTTTTCCCTGATAAAAGTACTTTTAGAAATGTCTCTTCCAGCAATGGTATAAAATCAGGTGTTTTACATGTAACTTCAATTTTCCCTGACTTAAAATAAGATTCCCTGACTTTTCCCTGCCCTTGAAGAATTTGCTAGTACAAGTCATGTCCTTTCAATCAAGGATTCAATAACTCTAATCACTAGATTGCAACACTGCAGTAAAATTTTACTGCTCCAGTAACAAAAATTATCAAAATAATGTTGTCATACCACATGTGTAACCTCTGGGGTGAACTTCTTCACTACCTAATGGTGCATGTAGAAACAAATATACAACATAGGTTATATGCAAGTAGATGCCTCTTTATAATGGAAGTAACACGACTGGGAAAGTAGGCTGGTACAAAAATGGAGATTCATACAAGTCATGTACATTATTTTGTTGACTGACTGACTGACTGACTGACTGACTGACTGACTGACTGACTGAGTGGCTGACTGCAGCATGACCCACCAATCAAACAAACAGCCGACTGACCTACTGTCCAACTAATTGACTACCGGTAAGTGACCTAGATAGACAGAATAAAGAAAGTTTCATTTTAAAAACCAAAGTATTGTCTGACTACATGTATACAGCTGTATCACTTACTGTTGCCCCTAGCATTTCCATTTGTTTAGAGATTCCTTCAAACCTATTTTCGGTATTGGAACGCACCTCAATGAATGCCACAACACCTGTATTTCAAATAAATTGCTTCAGTGAGTGAAATAAAGGTCACAGTTGAAACATTTGCTTTAGAGAGCCTCTACTCTTATGACAAGTTGACATTGAATCATTTGAAATAATGATGCCTAAATTCCAAATTTTACAGGACAAGGGAGAAATAAAATTAATTCAACAGTAACAAAAAATGGAAATGATTATCACTTTTAAATTTCTGGCATGTTGCCATTTGGTCCTGAATTCAACTCCTCCATGCTTTGTAAATAGCCAACTGGTTAGCCTACTGCCAGTTAGCATTTTCAACAAGTTTCTGTTTGATTAATAATATTTATTTCCTCAGATTTACAGTTTCCCCAATTACATGTAGCACAGCAGTGCTAGATACATTGGGCACACTCAAATAAATAAAGTAAAGTGAAGTGTATTGCATATGCTTCATCAGCTCCCTCCAAAGCATTTTCTGGCACCAAATGTAACAACAGCTAATGGCCTTGATGAGAAACCTTCCAGGATCTCTGAAGAATTTCAGAAACTTGTCACAGATCCTTAGAAATAAGCATCTAAGACCTTACTTGTAAGTAGTTAAGATCCTTGCAAAGACCTTTTCAAGGCAAGAAGTTTAAAGATCCTAATTTATTCTCAGCAGGATCCTCAAAAGGTCTTTTATGATCCGTGAAAAGTTTTCACCAGGAAGGACTACTATAATATTTCTGGAGTGCTTGAAATACTGTTAAAACAGACATTTCGGGGATAACCCCTTCATCAGTGTTAACACTGATGAACGGGTTATCCCCGAAATGTCTGTTTTAACAGTATTTCAAGAAATACTGTTAAAACAGTATTTCAAGAAATACTGTTAAAACAGACATTTCGGGGATAACCCCTTCATCAGTGTTAACACTGATGAAGGGGTTATCCCCGAAATGTCTGTTTTAACAGTATGTCAAGCACTCCAGAAACACTATTTACTAGTTAACGTTACTTATTTGAGTACTACGCAGCAAAATCCCCTTTTTGAGGACTACTATAATTAATATTGTACATGTACTTGGCAATTTGAATTGTAATGATGATCGAACATTGCTTCAAAAATTTAGATGCTGGTCTAATATAATGACAAGCTGTGCATGACTTTTTTATAACACAGGTAAAGGTAAAGTCTGCATACGAGCCTAGTGGCCCATCAGGCTGCGGTGGTTATCCCGGTTTCCATAGCATGAAGCAACTAGGAGTACATGTATTTCTATGCTCCCCTGGATGGGATGCTAGTCCATTATAGGATGGGATCCTAGTCCATTGCAGGGTTACCCCCAGCATTAAATTCGCCGGTACCCATTTATACACCTGGGTGGAGAGAGGTACTGTGAGAGTAAAGTATCTTGCACAAGAACATGATGATGATGAGAGGCTTTAGCCCATCATTTCTAGGGGTCCAGGGAGAATGATGCGTCCGGATATTTTTGAAAAAATGAACACCAGAAAACCCATTTTCTGGCATTTTATGACTTACTGTACACCAGAAATATTGAACTAAACTGACCAAATTGTGTTGCTCAAACACAACATTAACATCTGTATGCTCCTCAAACTTTACAACTCCTATAAATCTAGTAGTTGGCTATTATTCATGTATACAATTTTGTACCTTCAAGTATCTTGTCATGTGATGCTGGTTGAGTGCAGGGAATGTCAATGTCCTGTTCAGAGCTTCCATCAGTTTCAAATGAGCAATGAAAGTCCAAGCTGTCATTTTGGAGCTTTGATTTCTCTAGAATACCCAGATAGCTTCCACTCCTTGAAAGCGGTGACCCAGACAGATTAACTTTGTTTGATGTGCCTTCCTTCAAAATACCCTTCTTCTGGCCACTGACTTGGGGAGTTATGGCTGCTATTGATGACTCCTTGATGACAACACAAACAAAATAACATCACTACAGGTGATTACATGTACAGGTCCACATCTGGATAAGAGAGAGCAGTGGAAACCAAGCCTAGAGTTTGGTGGTAGCCTATACTATATGTGCTTTTTTTCAAAATTTAAAATTTTTACAAGTAGACTCAAACCTGGAGATGGTCCTGCATGCCCAAAAACTCATTATTGTGGAGTTATTATTCCATTTTTCATCTGTGCACCACCCCCCCCCCCCCCCCCCACCCCTGTACGGAAGATACAATTCCAACAGGTACCGTTTTTTCCTAGATCAGACTCCAAACACTGAATAGAGTAAAATTGTGATTCTTACACCCAACAAAGGGTCAAATGACAATTCCGATACCGATTACTTTAAATTCCAGATTCTGACAGGGTCTGTTACAGATTTTCCTGAAACATGCCTTCCACATGGGTGGCGGGATAAAAAATGGAATGTCCCAATTTACGTACATTGTACACATAGCAACAGGACAGAATCCCAGGCGGTGTTGCAGTTGTGTGTATGTCCCAGATATGGTTATGAGATAATGTATGTGATGACCAGGGTTGTGAGGTACCGTAATGATTCGATTTAGCGTCCACCTTCCAATAAGCGCCCCATTCCAAATAGGTGCCCCCCTTTGAATGTGTTTTTGTCAATAAGCACCCCTATTCCAGTAAGCACCCCCATTCTTATACATGTAGTTTCTGTTATTGCTAGTTACCGTAGATAAACTCATGAACATTCACCGCACCATACATGTATTTATTTACTGCTAAAATGAACAATTCTTTTAAAAGTCACTGAACTTTCAACAATTTGTTACTGTTACAGTTTCTGTTATAATTGTTAGTTATTCAATATTTATTTAAGTTTTGTTTTGAACATTTGGTTGCTTCTCAAGAATTTAAGTAAGCGTCCTGTTCCGAATAAGTGCCCTGTCTCAAATTAGCGCCCTCCCTTGCAAAAAGTAAATTAGCGCCCCGGTTCTAAATCGAATCATTACGGTAATGTATATGATGACCAGGGCTTAGAATAAAAGAAGCACCTGAAATGAACTGTACATATTTATGCAAGTGAGGTCAAGTCATTTCAGTTTTTTTTTCACATACTACATGCCAGGATTATTCATCTGTTGACAGATTATAAAAATCAAAAGGCTGCATGTAAGCTTTATAGTCAGGTCCGTGGCTGGTAACAGGCAGACCGAGGTACTTGCCCCTGTCAAAATCTTGAAATAATTATTTCTTTCATGTTCCTGTAAGAAGTTAATATGAAAGAAGTGTTTCGTTTCCTGATATCACCTAAAAATGGCATTTCCGGGCTCTTAGACTTCGAAATTTGACCCCCTAGCTTTCGGCCTGATGGTAGAGACATAATTTCAATAGCTAATATTGGCCTTATTTGTAAAGAATTCTTCACTAACATTAAGACAACTGTTAAGAGCACTTTCATTGCTTGGTAAATTCGACTACGTGCTATGAATCTTACTCATCATGTTTTGCGCGTTAGATCTTACTCTCTGCATTTCGTCTTCGATCTGGATTTCTGCACTAATTAGATCACTACTTTACTTTTAAATGTAACCTAAAGTTTGATATTAAACAAGTCTACGGAAGATTATGTTTGTTGCATGAAACTACATGTATCAGATCTCACCTTAGATTTGTTCTTCGTTGTCCCTGTTTTCAGACTCAGTGAAACTTTCTTTCGTTCCATTGCCCTCCAGTTCCTTCAAGACGTTCTAGCGCGTTTACAGTAATTTAAACAACAATCGGGTAGCATAGCTAGCAATTTTAGACACGATCGAACAACGAAAACAGTCGATTTTTCGAAGTGTTTTCAAGACAGCGCGCCTTTCCTATGTATGAGCCCACTCTTGATGTCAGCGGTACTGTCATACAAAAGTAACCTGTGGTGTAACTATACATAGTGATTCCTCGAATATTCCCGCGCAAATGAGAAAACACTGAAAACAGGCTGCGCTTTTCACAAAATTTCGGATTTTGCAGATTTCATCCCACGATCCCATCCTGAGGCCTCGAACCAGAAATCTTTATCCGAACAGTTATAATTTTAAAATCAAACTGACTATTACTTCCACAATTTCTGGGCAAATGTTTTCACAACTGCTTTGTGGAGCATTGCGCAAGCACTTCATGCATTCTTGAGTGGAATTTTTTTGTCATTAGAGAGGTTAAGCATGACGTTTACGGCAAACGGCAAACGGCAAAAATAATTGTGATTTTGCTCACTTTTTCTTTAGCACTTAAATAAAGCCAGTCGAAAAATAGGAAGAAAATCCTTTAATCACAGTAAATGGAAACAATTTCCCTAAATTTGTACAAACGGCTAAAATCAGACACCAAAAGTTCGTATTTTGTCCCACATAGGGTCGGTACTAGTCTTCCTCGGTCACATGGTAGCAAATTCAAAATGGCGGATTTGGTATTTTCTTCGCCCAAAATTTGTTAACATTTGCAGTTAATTTTATCAACGATGGAGGTTTCAGATGGTTAGCACTCTTTCAAGTTACTGGAAACCATTTTCTTATGGCAATTAAGCCGGATTTTGATAGCATTCGAGAGGTTGAAACAAAAGAACAGGGATCAAATTAAAGGTGAGTTATGAAGTTGTTGATGATGATGATGACGTTTTTAGGTTTTCTAAACACAGGATTTTTCATAATTTTAAAAAATATTTTAATAGAAATTAAGTTTTTTTCTGTGCCAAAGTAAGGTGCATGTACAGTGTATATCCAGCCATTGCAAGCTAATTTGCATAAATTGTATCTATTTCTTTGGTATACACCCACCCCCTTCCTTTCTTTACCTCAATAAAAAGTTGAGAAGGATATCCAAGACCCTTTCAGTATAGGAACACAGGGACTTGCATACTCATCATACCCCACTTCTCAAAATTCTTGGAGCCATCCTAGATGGGAATACCCTGCAAACACAGTTGTATTCCCTTGTGCCGTCTTCCTGATTTTCCAGGAAGATCAAATGGAACTCTACTTGCAGGGGATCACGATGGAAGTAAGTGAATATGCGTTGGATATAATAAAAATGACAGAGATTTTTATCCTATTTGTTCATCATAACTACTCTTGAAATCGTCCGGGTAGTATTTGTGGTAATAGAGGTTCTTAAGCTCACTCTCCTCGAGTGGTGACTGACAGATTATTCTTGGTTGCTTGAATTCTCGTCCCCAGAGGCCGCGATCCTTCTGGTCAGCACCGAGATCACAGCCTCTGGGGACAAGAATGGGTTGGTTGTTAACGATCATGGACAATGATCATGCAAATGGAATAAATAAATAAAATGAAATGAATGTTTGGTATATCTTTTATAATTATTGAATTGCACAGCGCAAGTCCAATTTGAAATTAGGAGCATGATTTCTCTCTGAATTATACCAATCGGTCTTACAAACAGAAGAAAAACAGCAAGAAAGAACCCATTAAAGTACATGAGATTGATGTGCGAATGGTGAAGGTGTCCAATACAGGTATCCAATAACAAGAAGTTGTAATTGGACACCCACATGATCGTGTGCCAATTATGCAGCAAATAGGCAGGCATTAAGAACAAATCAAAATCGAGAATTTTGTTATGGATCAATTATTATTATTAATGCTATTATTATTATTATTATTATTATTATTATTATTATTATTATTATTATTGTTACTGTTATTATTACTATTATTGCTAAAATTTACACCAACCCAATATGAGTTTGTATTTTTTCTATTTTCTATAGGCCATGAATATACACTGTATCCAAATGATGCCCCCTAAATCCAACCGTAGCTTTGGCAATTTACAGATACTCTTCCATCAGCTGAAGTTACCAAATGAATCCTAAAAACTGTTTTTGACACTTGCAAGGGGCATAGCGTGACCAGTGTGAAACACACCAAGTAACAGTAAGTTTTGGGACCATTATACAGCACCTAGGGGGATATTTTGTTAGTATGTTGCTAGCAATTATGAATAAATAATGTTATGGGAGGTGCCTGTTTTCGAGAAGGATCAAGGTTTTGAAATTCTTTTCTGCGTCACTTAAAATAAAAATAGATTTGTTGTGTGTCATTTCAATGAAAAAGTGGCATACAGTATGTTGAACTGCAACATTCACTTATGTTGCCTGACTCTTATGGTGTTACTGCATTGAATCTGAACCCTTGTTTACAATAACGGACATTCAATCACATTGCAACAAACATGCTACAATTCTTTAGCTTTATTATAAAAAGGCATTCAGATTTCACATATCTAAGGAAAATGTTACAATTTGTGGACACTTCTTTGCCTTTTTGAATCCCTACAAACTTGACATAAAAGTATTGGCGATTGGATTGTCACAATTTTGCGTATATTTTTTACAGCAAACTCGAAAGTTACCTTTTTTAACGTAAAATATTTACAATCACTTTAGTCTACCACGTCAGTTTTCATAACTTCAAAATAATCTTTAGTAAATAGTTGAGAGATCAGGAACAACATTTCAACTTACAAATGACCCAAAATTGATGTCTCACTGATGTGTCAATCTTTACTGTCAAATGATATGCCTATAAGTCTAAATGACAACTATCATATATATTGCCATTCACTGACCTTTCAAACTAACATGGTCTCTAATTAAATAAACAAAGTACTGAAAATGGGAGAATTATTTGTCATAACTATTTTTTCTAATTTTTTAGCAACAATTGTTGATTCAGATGATCTTGCTACAGGCGAGTGGATATATCATGTCCACTCTATAATCATCTGTACTCGAATATCTGAATACGATGGTTCTTGAAATCAGAAACTACTATCCTACCATCACTAAGAACTGCTGTAGAGATTGGTATATTAAACTCCCCTTTGCCCTCCCCTTTTGTTCCGAACTTTGTTACAAACTTCCCACTTCGTTCACTTAGTTCAAACACCTGAACTCTGTGATTCATTGAGTCACAGACCATCAGGTGTCCTGCCTTGTTAACTGACAAGCAGAGAGGTTTATTAAACTCCCCGTTCCCCTTCCCCTTCTTTCCAATTATGTACCTGAGAAAATTTCCTTCCTTATTAAAAACCTTAATACAATGTTTGTCACGGTCAGACACTATGAGATATTTGTCGTATTGGACACAGTGAACGGGGGCGGTGAAACAGCCCCTTCCGCCAATTTTACGCGTAAATTGGCCACTAGGAGAAAAGATCTTGATTAGTTTGTTATCTGAATCAGCAAGAATAATATTCCCGTCACTGTCTACATGTAAACCAAGAGGACGATTTAGACTTTCTCTGCCACCAAACTGATTGACGAAATTTCCCTTCTCATTGAAAATTTTAACTTGGTGATCATGACTGTCCACGACCGTAATGTTTCCATTTATATCAAAGTCTATCCCAGCAGGGTAAATAAATTCTCCCTGCCTATTGCCCTTTTTACCAAAAGATGTTAAATGAGTCCCATCACTACTGAATAACTGAACCCGCTCATTATGAACATCAGTAACTGCTATTTGATCATGTTCATTCACTGCTACCCCCCAAGGAAACCAAAACTCTCCATCGAAAAGTCCGTGCTTTCCAAATGTAAACACGTGTCTGAACTGCCTGGCAACGGGACATCCAACACGTTCTTCTACCTTCGCCGATGCGCCGCATGTTTCGGCAAATTCGTTGGCAAAATGGCTGAGCGTATAGTTACCGTGGACTTGTGCTTTCGTCTCACATGCACTGTGGCCTTCGAAATTGCTGATTTCTGATTTCACGCGGTCACGATCTCTGGAACAATGTTCTCTTTCAGCTTTCCTTGTTGTCAAAACAATTTGTTCTTCAAGGCTCACAGTCTCTTCATTCTTTCCTTTTCCATCGTTACTTGACTGATGCGGTTCATTATTGGTCTGAAGAAAACGTTCGAAGGAGCCGATATTTTCAGCGCCGACAATATCTAATAACTTTTTATTTTTCACGAAATCAAATTCGAGAAACATTCCATTGCCCCAATCAGCTTGATCGTCCTGGTTCAGTTCCTCCTGAATTATTTTGTCTGGAAATCTGTTTGGCTGCATGATTTCAGCCTTAGTGCTTTGTGTCAAAAGTTTTTCGGTTTCTTCAACTGCTCTCTCGGTCATTTTCACTTGCTCTTCTATCTCGCCCTTTGTTAGTCGCAGACGTTGCAATGATGCTTCAGCTTGACTGTCCACTTCATTGCAGAACTTCTGCTTCTTCGCTTTGATAACATCGAACATGTTGTCAACAAACTCTTCTGCGCTCCTTTTCACAGTTTTGGCTTTTTCGTGAATTTTGACACAGTTTTCTTCAAGCTTGCTGATTGTACTCTTCTTCTTCTGTAAATTTTGTTTCTGAGTTTTTATGGCAGACTTAACTTGCATCGTTCGTTCATTTGCAGCTTCTTCCAAAGGGACCTTGGCGTGACCGTCATGAACAGTAGCACCACA
This sequence comes from Meandrina meandrites, assembly GCA_963693305.1. Classification (NCBI taxonomy): domain Eukaryota; kingdom Metazoa; phylum Cnidaria; class Anthozoa; order Scleractinia; family Meandrinidae; genus Meandrina; species Meandrina meandrites. The sequence continues at coordinate 16,899,658 of OY855913.1, forward strand.
AGAGCTGCAAATGGTGACTTCACACTCTTTACAAAAGAATTCCAGCTCTTTCTTTTCGTGTCCTGGCTTTCGACAAAATGCTGGTCGCTTTAAAAAATTCCGAAAGTCTTCGTCTTGAAAGTCTTTGAGCGCCAACACACGGTGTTCTTTATTGGCTTTGATTCCATTATGAAGGCTTATACATTCGGTCTCACACCAGAATGCACAACATTGGAAGCAGTAGGAACAGTTAGAGCTTTCCTCGTCACAATTTCCACATTTCACCCCCGTGGTATTACACTCTCTGATAGCCAACACATCAAGCAAACTGTGGATGCGAGAGTTGGTTGGCAGGTCGATAAGATCTGCACTTGGGAGCTTGCTTTCTCTTCGGCATTTTGGGCATTTTATGATGTCGGTCACTTCCGAGTGATCACTTCCTCGAAGAATCCCCTTTAAGCAGTGAAGACAAAAACTGTGCAAACATGGCAGCTGTTTTGGATCAGTGAATGTGTTCGTGCACACAGAGCAGGATACTTCTTCATGAAGATTGTTTAGCAAGGTTTTTATGTCCATGATAAAAAAGGCGCAAAACGACGACGGTTTGGAGTTGTAAACGCCTTGTGATTTGTTAGCGTGATAATATTGACCAATCAGATAGGGGTATTACATAGCACCAAGGATTCTAAGAAATGTGATAAGAATAGTGTGACCTCCAATTAGTTGCCAAGCAGCTTTTCATATCAGATTACTTGGTTACTTGATCAAATTGTTGTAGTATGTATCAAAATATATTCAATAGGCCTTTCCTGGTTCATTGCTGCCTACTTTAATGGCCTACGCACTCGTGTATTTTTTCATTAGCTAAAGTTGTCTTAATTATGCTAATTATCCTGTTCCGACAATAAATAAAATAGATGAACTTTATTCGTTTCACATTTTAATTGAAAAATAAAAAAATTAGCCACATGCATATGCACCCGCGTATAGATTCCAATGATAAGAACGCATTCGGTCTGATTTACTGATTTGTGTATCAATTATCAAAAATTCCAGCTCCCGTGAAGTTCCAGTATAAGATGAAGATGTACTGTTTAGTGGCCTTAAAGGGACACTATCATGATGGCTGATCATAGAAATTTATATTTTCTGTAATTTCCTCTGTATATTGCCAAATGCCACCAAATACACGAACAAATTTGAAGAAAAGATTCCACAAAACAAAATAGAACAGTTATTTTGACAAAGACGTATCTAGGATTGCAAGGAGTGGAAGTGGATTGCGATTGATTTATGGACAGGATGTCCAGAAATGAAACTTGCCATTCTGGTGAAGTTTCAAACCTTTTGTTATTAGTCACTTTTCCCTCTCAGTTGATATTTCTTTGCTTTTAGCACTTGAAGCTTTTTTCTCTTCCTATTGCAAGACAATAAAGCGCAACTATAGGACCTATAGCAAGCTACAGGCCTTATAAAATATGATATTTCAGGCATGACAGTTCAAGCCAGGCCCACAGAAGTCCACTATAAAATGTAGTATTGTACACACCAGAGTACACTTACTGATTGCGCTTTAAGTATTTTAGCGGTAGCAAATGAGTTTTAACCCCTGAAGCATTTTTTTTTTGCCTTTCCATAGACTCCCTCATACTTGTATCGCATGAAATAATTTAGATATAAACACAAATACTGTATTGGGTCATGGAAGCAATAAAGTTGAAAGTTGAATAAAATAAGGGGTTAATTAAGCCTCAGACAGCCTGATTTCCCACTAAACATCCGAGATACAAGAACCATTTCAGGCTGACATGATTGTAGGTACTCACACGGGTGTTCACTGTCTTCGTCACTTCATGGTTTACAATGTAACGCGGGTAAAGCAAATCCTTTTTACTCGGTTCTGTCAAACGTCAAGTTCTGCTTTGTTGTTCAAACAAATAAATTTGATCACTGAGGCGTTCACGTTCAAAGAAATGAGATAAGGCTCGATTTCCGTCGCTCTCTCGAGTCCGGTGTTTGTTCATCTGAAAACATCGATCAGTCCGCCATAAGCGTTGTAAGCTGAAGACATGTCTCAGGCCCGTAGGGTGGGGGGGTTCGAGGGGTTCGAACGAACCCCCTAAAATTTTTGAAGTTGGCATTTTTGGGGGGTTGAAAAGGTAGAAAAAAATTACACAAAACAATCAAAAGACTGTGACCGGGTGATTACACGGACGACTACCTCCCTTGCCAGGATTATCGGAGGAAGCCGCAACATTTTGGCACTACAGTATAATGAGAAGTTCTTATCTTTTGGATTGGTTAATTGATGTTCGTCTTGCTTTCCATCCTTGACAATCAGAATTAGTGTTAGTTGACGAAATAAGTCAGAAGCATGCACATTTATCAGAAATTTCTGAAAGTTATAGAATATTATTATAGAATTACCACCGGGAACAAACAGATATTGCAGGCTCTTTCCACCGTTTTATGGAAATCGGTCAGAATTTTCCTCTCCACCACAACACAGACGTTGACATATTTGACGAAATAATCCGACGTTTTGCAAGGGTTCATCCAAGGAGAATGGAACTATCAAATATTATTGATTATGTCAGAATGACTCAAAAAACCCAGGAAAGGGGACTTTAGGAAGTTAGAATCGAAAAATGTTCCCAGGGGAGCATGCCCCCGGACCCCCCTAGGACCTTGCGGCTTTGACGCTCATTTTGTTGTAAATCGGTTAACTTTTTTCCTAGATCCGCGCCTGTATTCTGTAGTTGCTAAGGCATGGAACATGTTCAGTAGTTGTTTCTAAATACATAATTGTATAACATTCCAGACAATTCATCATTCTTTCAATTTCTTGTCTAGTCATCCACTCTACATGTAATTTTAATATTTGTGTTTTGAATACTGTCTAAATGCATACACTCATTTCTGAACATTTAAGAATTTTTTTAGAATGAAAATTGCTTTCTGAAGAGTTAATATTAAAGGAGAATGCATCCCACCTCAGAAACGATGTCGAAATGCAGGAAGTGGCACTTGAGAGAACCTAAACAACCCAGACCCCCTTAGAGGCTCGTGCCTCCAGCGCTTGTGTTAGTGCCGGCGGTAAAAAAAAAAACCTCCCAACAAATAAAAGAACCCCCCTCAACAGAATCCACCCTACGGGCCTGTGTCTGGCTTGAAAAATGTCACTAAAGCAAGAGCAATACAACTTGACCTAATAAAGTTTCTTTCGGCCTATTTATCTGATCAGATTTCTTGGCAAATTTACATGTAATAATCAGTTGAAAGTTGAAACAAGATCGAGACAGCTTTTGTCACTGTTTTGTGTGGCATTGCCAATCATGAAGAGATATTAGTGACGTTTTGACAGGTAAAGATTTCTAAGAATGATTCCTCGATTTCTGAGAATTGAGACCAGAATAGCTAAAACTAACGTGACCCACAGCCATGTTGCCATTTTTGTCTCGTGTCGTCATGACGTTGTCATGCGAGGGGGAGAAGGTGCATTCCAAGGTGCATTCCATGCGCGTTTGCTTTGTGAGGCCGCGGAATTTTCCCGCCATGTCAACATTTGCTTTGTGAGGCCGCCAGAATATCATATCAAAGAACAGATAATGTTTCTTTAACAAAGAGGTCTCAGCCTGGTGGTTTATCAAACTGTAGGTTAGGAGTATTTATTGTAAAGGGCTTATTATGTGAAATACAGGCACGCTTTACTGTTCTTAAAATTGATTTCTTCTCTTTTGCGTTTATTGCTGTAGTTAGTTCACAGTCTTGTGCGGTTCTTCTGATCGGTCTATCAAGCGCAACAAATTCGGTGCACTCGCACGATGATATAAAGCGTTGACGTTATCTGTAAATAAACGACACGCAATGCACGCAGAAGATGGCGTTTTTTTTTTATGAACTTGCAGCGAACGAGCAAATTCTTAGCTGTCCAACCATAGTTAGTAGAGGGCAACCTAAATGGAACAGAAATAAGGCCCCTTTAGCTGGCGACAGTACCTATCCCCATTAACGAACTGGCTAGTGAAACCCTACCCGGACAGAGGACGCCTGACTCAGGAGCAGAGAAAGTTTAACTTAAAGTTCGGTACGCTACGATCTGTAATGCAACGAGCATTTGGCATGTTGAAAGCTCGTTGGAGAATTGCGTTGAAAAGGGTTGAACAGAAAAACGAGACCCTAAAGAAGACTGTGATTGCTACGTGAGTATTGCACAACATTTGTTTTAAAAAGTGCGACCTATGGCACGGATAACAACGATCCAATAACAGAAAATAAACGATTAGATAAAGACAATTATTTTGATGGCGTTTGTTTGTTCCATTTGCCTGCTCTGGGCGTCACGGAACATTTCAGCCGATCGTTCAAATCTTGCGTTGTCGTGTTCCGTTCCATACTCTTTTCAAACATTTCAATAAAAGAATTCTGCCAGTCTGGAGTCGTACTTTCTCGCCTTTCTTTTCTCAGGCGGTTCTGATTCATGGAGAGAAACATTTACACTTTCGATTTGCGAAGCCTCGTTAACACTCGGCTCTGAGGTAAAGGTAGTGACTCATTTGATTGCCGTTTTAGATGGATCGATGTCCCACCACCGGCACCTCAACAAAGATGTCGAAATAGGGGAAGCCTTCTATAATTTTCTGAATTCCAGCTTCTCCAGTCGAGCGAGACCGCTGCTTTAACGAACGATGACTCGTACTCTAGATTCTGCTGCCGTTACTTCACCTGCTGTAGCATTCTCTGGCTTTCTGGACACCTTTCTTTATACAAAGAATAGATATCGTTCCAGATTTTGATTTTTTTCTTTGTGAAACTCCCCACAGCTTACTGAATTTGGAGGCCCACGCTTCAAGAAGTTCGTGCGTTTCTTCCTCAGTCCAGTCAACAGGCTTAACGCGAGGTTTTTTCGTTTTTGTGTTTGCCGTAGCAAGTACTTCGACATCACTTGGAACTGAAGACTGAGGCGATGGCGTGCTCCTCGCCAGTAGTAGTAGGTGGACGATAAAATGTGGCGCTTGCCGATGGAAATGGCCAATGTTGACCGCCATTCATTGGCTGATCTGGATTTGCTACTCTTGCAAACCGTCGATTTAATAAGTTATCGCTAAAGGAACAAAATGTGTGATTTGTAATTGTGTGAATTTCTTTTTACAGAAAGAAATGTACGTGTCGTACAAGTCTTGCGTGTTCTGATACCTCATCGAAAACGCATTTGATTGACATTTAATTTCCTGAAATTGTTTTGATAGTGCGTATTAAAGTAGCGCGGCATCCGACAAACGATACGAGGTCAAACGGTCTCAGTTAGTCCTTCAGTTGTTTACACATTTTAAAAGAAATTTCTGTCTACCGAATCTAATAGAACTCGTCAAATATAATTTATCTCTTTCGTTTATATTTTGTATTAGTCCTTTCTAGCTGCCGGGGAGTAGTTTCCTTTGTGTTCTACGCGGCGATAACTTGATTTCTGTTCGCATGTGAAAAGTAGCCGGGCAGTGGCTTTGCCGTGAACATTGCACCTAACTATTTTATTAACTTTTATTAAAAAAAAACCTTCCTTTCCAAATAGACCCATGCGTTTTATGATTTTACTTCCAATCATTGCGAAATGTTAGATTCTTAGTCAACTTTTATTTTAGAAGTGAAATAAAAAACACACAGACCACGAAACTAGCCCTCTGATTATAGATTTTGATAATCGAGAAATGTTTATCAGCACACTGAGATAAAATCAGTCAGCTGCGAAAGTAAACGAAACGCGAGAATAAATATAGACATTCCTTAAATGTTTCTTTTACCTTTCGCGTGACATTCAGGACGTTTCTCAAATGTTTCTTTTTCCCCTCGCGTGACAAGAAATCCGCCATGGATCCTGAACGCGTGATCGCTTCGATTGTAGCTCTTCTTTTCTGATTATTGCGCTTAGAAAAGTTCAGAGATTTTTTTCGAGTTGAGGATTGCGGTCGCGATGCGAGAATCGTTACCGAAAGGTTTTTCGTGACTGCATAAAATGTAATTAACAAGAGTTGACTGGAACAAATTACTTGATCTGTGTAGCAGTGTAGGGTTTCAAGTACGGAATAGCTTAGTGTCAAGTGTAATGTGTCAAACTTATACAGTTGCGGTTACACATCGTCCTTTTACCGTGGTAAATGGGCTCTTTACCTCGGAAAACTCACAAATCGTGTGTGACCAACATTTCCCAAGGTAAATTTATCGCGGTGTATTTCCATGGATACATCAAAAAGAACAAAAGAATCGCCCATGAAAGTTACCGAGGTAAATAGGTAGGTTTTTCAAGTACCCCAAGATAAAATGACCGATCGCGAGGCAAACCTCAAAGATAAGCAAATAAAATAAACAGAGAAATTTGAAATTAAATATGGTTTAGATTTCCGGAGGTCAACTTTGCGTGTTCAAGGCAGCAAAAGCGTGGTCTTTCTTAGAATCATGGTTGGATGGCTTGCTGATTTGTAAGTATAAGCTACTTTTTTTGGAAATTTGGCGCTTAAATACAACACAAGTCAAGGAAGATCTATAGTGCATTTTCTTATATGCATTTCGATTTAATCTCTAGGCCTAGAAACATCCAACAAAGAGATTTATATAAACGGAGTCTTCGCCTAACACTGATATAACAAAGCAGTAGAGGACTGTCGAAACAGTATAAATAATAAAAGCGAGATTATGCTAGCGAGCACCCTCGAATTATCCATTTTCGCATTTCGCGCCGAAAACAGTATGAAAGATTAATGACCTTGGTAAAGTGTTAAGTGTGTGACGGTAAGCACCCCGGTAACGTATTCCCGCGGTGAGTTTACCTTACCTTGGTATTTACCTCGGGAATGCTATTTCGTTACAAACATACCGGAATTTCCATTTTCATCGTTTTCGTCGCAAGAAATATGTATGAAATACTCTATTTTCTGACATTGTTCTTAGATCGTAAAAAGCGGGCAATTAATCACAAAAGAAATGGAAAACAGCGCAAAACGGTCGGCGCAAGAAGGTGGGGGACGAGTGCTTCGAGTAACGCTCAATTATTCCTCTTGCGTTCTTTTGCGTCAAAAATAGAGAGGACGTTCTTTTTTCGTAAAAAATCATAAATTATATTTTGTTCCGTCATTTTGTTTTCCCGCCTGTTTTGTAATTTTGTCTTCCCGCCTGTTTTGTCATTTTGTTTTCCCGAGTGTTTTATCATTTCGTTTTCCCGCATGTTCGCCATTTTTATTTCTCGCACATGAAAAAAGAAGACTTAAAATTATCCCAGCAAAATGTTCCCCGGTCTCTGCTTTCCCCATCCCCGGAAATGGTAAATCTTCTAAAAACACCTTTCTTTTTAGAGGCGCGAAAAATGCAAGCGTAGATAACATACAAGCTTTTTACAGCCTAGAAAAACATTTCCTGTTATAATATAGTATATTTTAGCCTCTTTTTGTAATAGCATTGTAATACGGAGTACTAATCTTAAATTTAATGTGATGTAAGTTTTAGTCTTCCTTATCTAGTCTTCCACCTGAATGACCCACCCTGTTTAAATAAAGTTTCATATACTTACTTTCGTAATGATTCAGTATCCTCACCCAGTAATGAGCTAAAAATGAGAAACAATACTGATAAGAAACAATACTGGACGATTGCTGTGACCTTTTTTGGGTGTCTTCATTCACCAAACAGTTTCATTCTGATGTCGAATGCACGCTTGTCTGACTAGAGACAAGAGGTGTAGTCTCCCAGTGAATGTTGTGTAACCCCTTTTGAATGGTAGCTGTCAGCAGTCTGTAAGTGTTCTTCACCAAACACTTTCATTCTAATATCATACGCACGCTTCTTGGACTTTAGAGTGGAGATGTAGTTGCTCAGTGAATGTTGTGTAACCCCTACTGAATGATAGCTCTCAGCCATCTCTAAATGTTCTTCACCAAACAGTTTCAGACTGATATCAAGTACAAGCTTGAATCCGGATCCAGAGCAGAGATGTAGTCGCCCATTGAATAATGTGTAACACCCCTACTGAATGGTAGCTCTCAGCTGTCTCTGAATATCCTTCACCAAACAGTTTCCATCTGATATAAAGCGCTCGCTTCTTGGACTTAAGAGCGGACAATTTGTAGTCGGCAAGTGAATGTTGTGTTACACCTACTAAATGGTAGCTGTAAGTGGTCGTTGGATGTTTTTTACCAAACAGTGTCAGTATGATATCAAGTGAACACTTCTCATAAGCAAGAGCAGAGGTGTAGTCTCCTAGTGAATGTTGTGTAACCCTCATTTCATGGGTCTTGTTAGACATGCTCACCAACCAGTTTCCGTCTGATTTCAAGTACACCCTTTTTGGACTCGAGAGCAGAGTTGTAGTCTCAAACTGAATGTTGTGTAACCCCCACTGAAAGATAGCTGTCAGCAGTCTCTGAATGGTAAATTCACCAAACAGTTTCCGTCTGATATCAAGTGCATAATTCTTGGGCTCAAGAACGGAGATGTAGTCGCCCAGTGAATGTTATGTAACCCCTACTTTATGGAAGCTGTCAGCAGTCTTTCGATGTTCTTCACCAAACAGCCTCAGTCTGATGTCGAGTACACGCTTCTCTGACTAAAAAGCTTCTGAGCAGTCCCCTCTCCTGTGTTGAATGACGGCTTGGTCTAAATAGATGTCTGGAAAATCGAATAGCACATAGTCGCGAATAGTACGAATACTCCCGAATAGTCACGAATAGTATGTGATAAGTCATCCATGTCCAATATACACGACCTGATACGAGTCGTAAGTCGTGAATGATGACGAATAGTAGCCGACTAGTAGCGAATAGTAGTTGAATAGTGACGAATAGTAACGAAAAGTGACAAATAGTTGCAAATCATCGAATAGTTGCAAATAGTGACGAATAGTCCTAAATAGCGACGATAACGAATAGGGACTATTCGAGACCAGAATACTCTCTACTACTGATCAAAGTCAATGTCTTACATTGATCTTACACTTTAGCATATACCACGGACAACGAAAGGGGGCAGCTATTTTTTCCTAATTTGGAATGCCCCTTCTTTGTAATCCTCTACACCCTTAGCGAATTGCAACTGTCAGGTTGAGTTTAAGACGAAACAAAACTACCTGGTAGAAAACTGGCCTATGAGCCTGAGAACTTTACAAAAACAAAAGAAACAAGACATCAATACAGTACATCAAAAAGAATTATAAAAGAACAGTCATTTTATGAAATTATAGAACGAAAACAAACTTAGCACCAAAACGAGGCTATACCTTGTGGTTTAACGTTTTAACACTGAAATCACAAATTACACAAAAATATTGAAAAGAGACACGAGACAGCCCAAAGGGCCTTTGATTTCAGATCAGATTGCATGCAAAAAATAATTAAAAGTTTGTAAAACAGCAATGCGTGACCTTTGTTTTTCACTGATGTCTGTTCCACTGGTATTTCAGGTATTATAAAAGTACAAATTCTGAATAGCTTATCTTTTATGACAAGGTAAATTGTAACTTCATGCTTCACAACCACACATAATGGGTATATAAACTAACATGGGTGTAATACGCGCGGATATTTTGCGAGTAGCGAGCAAAATGTTCGCTTGTATTTTTTGTAAAACCATCGAATAAGGGCTTTATTATGCCACTATTAAGGACGTAAACAAGTCAAAGTTTGGGACGTTTTATACAACCACTTTGTTGCTCCGCTTGGCGTCTGTATTTTTGCCCGGTTCTACATTGTAATACACTATTTTGCGCGTTCTGGTGACCTAAAATGGTAAAATGGCGCAATAGTGGAATAATGAATAAGTGAATTTACAAAAAGACAGGCGAACGTACCTATGCAGGGGGATTTGGCAGTCTGCATATACCGCGGAAAATTCCCAAGCAAATACAAGACATTCAAGTGACAATTTCGAGGGGCATAGCATAGCAAATGTATAGCAATTCACGTGACATTTGTTTACAATGAATTAAATGGTGAGTTCTGAGACAAGCACCAAGGAAAAGAAATTCCAGGCATCTTAACAACGCTTTTCACGTTTCTATGCTTTGTTATGGAAGGCGTCTTACTACTCTGACGTCGTTCAATAAAGGGAAAAAGTTTATGAATCAATTGTATTCAATCGATCGCGAGCTACATAGCTCTCAGTTAATTCTCATAAAGTATTATTAAAAAAAAATATATGGCAGTCAGACGAGAAAGGAAACAGGCAATCGAGCTGTCAATCATAAATGTCATCGAACTTTATTTTAAGAACAACAACGAAACAGCTACATATTCACAGTCTACAATGATAATTTTAGGGTACAATTCAATTTAAAGTTACTCAGTATATACTTAAAGCACACTATAATAAGTTTTCATGTTACAGCAGTCGGCGTTTTGGTACAAATTAAGCTGCACAACGATTAGTCAGTAAACAATCAACTTCTGTTAATACTGAAATTCTCAAAAATAATTAACAATGAGTTTCTCCTTACTGTGCAGTCAACTCTCTCTCTCTCTCTCTCTCTCTCTCTCTCTCTCTCTCTCTCAACCGACACCTCTATAAGACGGGCACCTCTTTAATGTGGACACCTGCTTTTGGTCCCGTCCCTGCCGTTTTTCAGTCATTTTACTGTAACTAAACTCCCTATTAGACGGACGCCTCTCTAAAACGGACAGTTGGAGCCGGTCCCGACGGTGTCCGTCCGTTTTAGAGAGAGTTGACTGTATCATTAAAATCATCAACTAGGGAATACTGTCTCCATGTATCACCAAATTCTCCTAACTAACATTAAAAGTAGTGAATGACATTTAGTAAGGAGAATTGATATTTCGAATTTGAAACTGAGAATTAAAGTGATGGTTATACTCTGACACACAAGGAATAACTCAGTTATTCACTGAATCAGTCTGCTCAAAAGCTTTCATCAAGCTTGAATGGAGATAATAATGATAATGCAGAAAGCATTATTATGCATGGTCTATTTAACAAATAACATGATTGGCTTCAAATCTACAACTAGTAATATATATATATATATATATATATATATATATATATATATATATATATATATATATATATATATATATATATATATATATATATATATATAGGTTGAATGAAAAATGCTGCGTTGCCAACGAAAAATGTCACTTGTGAGCAGGATCCAGAAGAGGATACAGGATGCCTTGACTTCACGTGGTAGTAAATAGCTTGGATGAAAAATGAAGTCAGAAACAAACCACTCACAGGTCCATATTTAATGCAAACGTTTCGCCCTTCGGGCTTCTTCAGTGCAAATTACTACGGGGATCAATACTTGGTAAAAACTAAGTTGATTACAGCGTTTATATATGGAAAAACTAATAATTATTAACATCAAACGGTTACGTAACTGCAACAGAATAACATAAAAGGAATGCTAATGAAGTAGTGACAGTAAACAAGTTAATAATTTACAGGGTGAAAGGTTACGTAACAACAACAAGATAACATAAAAAGGATGCTAATGAATGAGTGACAGTAATAAAGTAAACAATAATGAACAAATTAGTGTTTAGCAAGAAAGCCTAGCTTGAATATATATATATATATATATATATATATATATATCCTAGCTTGAACACAGTTAAATAGGAACAGAAATAAACACAACTATATATATATATATATATATATATATATATATATATATATATATATATATATATATATATATATATATATATATACAAAATATTAAACAGAATTTTTCATCATTATACCTATATAAAGGAGGTGCAAAAAGGCACACAATTCACAGGTTTCCTTTAACAAAAGATGAACTGACTCAAGATATCCCCAGTCTGCTTAGTATAAAATGGCTTTACTTAGAAGTCTGTTTCACTGAGGAACCGTTTATTGGTTATCCCGTCCTACTTTAATTTATACTCTTCAATTGATTTCATAAAAAGGAACATAGCCCGCGTTTACTTGATCAACCTCCGCGTTTTCACTTTTGTTACACCAGCTAGCTATAACATTGCAAATCCATTTTTATTTGTTACAATTTTTAATCATTGTATATATGGTTATATGTAATTGGATATATTTTTGCTAATTCTTCAAACGGCCATTGGAGCCCTGAAAGTTTTGCTTTGAAGCCTGGAGCCCGAGCCAAAACGAAAAAGCCGATTCTCCTTTGAAAGTGTAACAAAGAGGTTCAAACTGATAGATCGATATGGGCAATGACTCACTCAAATACCTGAATACGATTGTTATCGATGTCAGCCACAACTATCCTTCCATCACTAAGAACGGCAGTGGAAATCGGTCCATCGAACTCCCCCATCTTACTGCCTCTTGTTCCGACCTTTCCTAAAAACTGCCCGTTCAGTTCAAACACCTGAAGTCTGTGATTGTTTCTGTCACATACTATCAGGTGTCCTGCCTTGTCAACTGATAAACAACGAGGTGTTTGGAACTCCCCGTCCCCTTTCCCCTCGTTTCCAAATGTGTACAGGAAATTTCCATCCTGATCAAACACTTTAATAGAATCTTCAAAAGTGTCTGAAACTATAAAATGGCTTTTGTACTGGACACAGTGTATGGGTCTCGTAAAAATACCATGCCCACCAATTTTTCGTAAAAACTTGCCACTTGGGGAAAATATCTTTACAAGTTGGTTATCTTTGTCAGCAACAATAATATTACCATCGCTGTCCAAAGACAAACCATGAGGAAAGTTTAACTGGTGATCAAGAGTTCCTCGGCCACCAAAGTGGCTCAGGTACTCACCACGCTCACTAAACAATTGGACACGGTGGTCGTCCACTACAATAATATTTCCATTCTTATCAAAAGCTATCCCAGTAGGAAAGTTCAATTCTCCCGGTTTATTACCCTTTCTACCAAAAGATTTTAAATAAGTACCACCACTACTGAATATATAAATCTTGTTGTTACCAAAGTCAGTCACTGCAATTTCATTACGTTCATTCACTGCCACCCCCCATGGCTCGCTAAGCATTCCAGCACCTTGTCGACCAAATGATAACACGGGTCTGAACTGTCGGCTGGTTTCCACTTGAACAGCAAATGGACTGCCATACACATGATGACCATTTACCTTCACTGATGCTTCGCATTTTCCAGCTTCTTTGACAAAATAGTTGATCTTATAGGTGCCATCTTTGTTATCTTGGATTCGCGTTTTCTGTGCACAGTCATGGCCTTGACAATTCCTGATTTCCATGGTTACGCAGTCATGCTCTTCGTAACTTTGTTTTCCTTGAGCATTTCTTGTTGTCAAAACAAACTGTACTTCGAGTCCAACAATCCCTTCCTTGATTCCTTTTCCTTCGGCACTTGATTGACGTGCTTTAGTCTTGCTACGAAAGGTTTTGAATGAGCCAATTCCTTCAGTACTTGTCAGTTTTTCTTTTAATGTTTTGTTTTCTACGAAAATCAACTGACGAAGAACTTCAATGTCACAGGTGACTTCTCTATTACTGAGTTCAACCTGAAAGACTGTGCTCAGTGATTTATCAACATCTAACTGTACCACCTCAGCGCTTGTGCTTCGTTTTAAAAGTGTTTCAGTTTGCTCAATTTCTCTCTCGGTCATTTTCACTTGGTGCTCAATTTCACTTTTTTGTAAAACAAAAGTCTTGAGTACGTCTTCTTCTTCACTTTCTACTTTATTAAATATTTCCTGCTTCTTCGCTTCGATGACACCGATCATCTCTTCAGCAAACTTCTGCGCATCTCTTTTCACGGTAGCGGCTTGTTCTTGAATTTGAATACAGGCTTGGTCAAGTTTGGTGATTTTGTTTCTCTTCTGTTGCGCCTTTTGCTTTTGCGATTTAATCACAGATTTTACTTGTAACTTGCGTTTATTTGCAGCTTCTTCTAAAAGTATCTTGGCGTGACCTTCATGATCTGTCAAAGCACAAGCGTTGCAAATGGCGACTTCACAAATCTTGCAAAAGAACTTCAGCTCTTCTTTTTCGTGGTGTTTCTTTTGGCAAAATGCTGGTCGCTTCAAAACATTCTCAAAGTCTTCGTCTTGAAAGTCTTTGAGCGCCAACACACGGTGTTCTTTATTGGCTTTGATTCCATTGTGAAGGCTTACACAGTCGGCTTCACACCAGAATGCACAACACTGGAAGCAGTAGAAACTCTGTAAGCTTTTCCTGTCGCAATTTCCACACTTCACCCCCGTGGTATTGCACTCTTTAATGGCCAATACATCTAGCAAGCTATTGATGCGAAAGTTGGTCGGCAGATCGTCAAGATTTCCACTAGGGACTCGACTCTCTTTTCTACATTGTGGGCAATTAATGATATCACGGCGGCCACTCGTTCGTTGAATCCCGTTCAAGCAGTGAAGACAAAAACTTTGCAAACATGGTAGCGTTTTTGGATCAGTGAATGTAGTCATGCACACCGAACAGGATACTTCTTCGTGGAGATTATTTAGCAAGGATTTTATATCCATGATTAAAGGTGGAAAACGACGAAGGTTTGGGGTTGTGAACGCCTTCAACATAAACAATGAAGTCTTGTGATCGGATACGTATACGGTATTTATCAGCCTCATAATGTCAACCAATCAAATTGTGGTATTAGACTTGTTTTGACATATTGTCTAACTTCAGAGAATCATAACACAAAGTAAGAAATTTAAATGAATGCTGTCTGGGAGCACATTAGCGCTCAGATCAGATTGTTTGGCAAAATGTCTGAAATAGTTTTGGATGTTGCATGCAATAATCGAAATTCTTTCCTGTTTCACACCCATTTGTTTTATATCCTGTAAGTTGTATTTAACCCTTTAACGCTTTTTCTTCTAATTATCGTTCGCCGGCGAACGATGACTTAACATACGCGCTATGAAAAAATAATAAAGTTTTTTCAGTTGATCAGGTATTCTTAAGTATGAGAAGATATTGCTCTTTCAAAAGAACTATAATATGGAGAGACCATTTGAAATAAGCTGACTGTGTTCAAACCAACTTTGTGATATCGCATATTATTTAAAAATAAAAAATAAAGGGTGAAAAACTGCCAACCTCAAAGTTGTCAAACTTGCAAACAATTTAATCTATTTAAGTGAAATTTTGTCATTCAGACTGTTACAGATTGTTATTACATATTTGAGCCCTAAAAAGCTACTAGCACTTATTCTCTTGATTGTTTAACTACAAATAATTAATTTTCATAGGTTAAATATTACCAAAAATGTACATTTATGACGTCATAACTCCATAGGGGTTCACCTGTCAATCAAAAGCTCATCAACAGTGAAAAGCAAATTCTGTGCTCTTAAAAACCATTATATAGTTTTCCATGCTTTCAACTGTTTGTTATGCTCATGATACCAGTGACAACAACCCTTCTTAGAAAAGCCACAACAAAAAGAACGGTTTAAGGGTTAAAATAATTGAGTTTTATTCTCATGGGGAAGGGGAGGCTCCCAAACACCTCATGCGTAGCTTTAATTTTGATATATTCAAAAAATATCGCAATCATGGCGGTTTTTTTAAACTTTCCCAACTTCTTTAGTCCGTAAGGTTGTAGAGGGGAGGGGGTTGTTCTCTCTACGTCGCACTAACGGGGATGCTCGCCGAACATTTCAGGGGTTATATAGTTTTAGGGTGTTCCATTCTAAATTTCCACAGTTGCTATGTTGGATGGTACCTGTAGAAGGCTTCATTTTTTTAAGTTAGCTGCATATAAACAGGAACAAATCGTAAAGAAATTACTTATCCCTTAATTCTTGATCCATTTGGTCCGGAACATGGCTCTTGTCCGCCCTGTGTTGCTTATCACTCGCCAATAAAAGATTTTAAAATTGATACTTGGAGATACCGGTACCTTTATACCGTAAAAGTGACCTCGAGCCACGGCCCATAAAAAAAATCGTGGTAGGGGTTTTGAAAAAATTGCCGACGAGTGTTCCCGTCACTTTTTATATTGGCGTGCACCCAGTAGTGACTTCAGTGTATGTAATAAGACGTCCTCGATATCGAGATAGTCGAGGATATTTGGAAAGAGTTCCTGCAAGTGCCATCCCTACCCTTTTATACATTTACCACCGATTTTATAAACGAATCGTATGGTGCGTATAGTCCGGCATTCGAGAAAAGTAGGATTTCTAATGTTTCTCCCGCAGTTCAGTTTAAATATGTGACACTTCATATACTCTTTTTTTTAAGTAAATAGAATTGTCAAGGGAATTTCCTTTTAAGGTGGCCCGCGGCTATTTTTTGGGAACGCAGGTGCTCTTTTCTAAATCGAGTTTTGGGCATGTAAACCACGACCGATTTTCTGATTTTTGGCAATCGAAATAACAAATGTTCAAAGTTTATAAAGCTTTTAATTATAGGGCAAACAAGGCAAACGATCACGAGATATTAGCGTTTTTGAAAAAATATATTTATGAAAAAAACGCGAATATTTTCCAAACGCGACGATAGATTTTTTTCTAATTAATGTCAACTAGTTCAAATTTTCCAAGTAATAATGTGAGCAAGTTTCAACGAAATCTGCTGGGTAGAAATTGCTGCACAGTTGACTGTTGAATTTTTGCTTCAAAATATTATGCTTGTGTATAATTGGGAGCTGTTACAACAACGTTTAAGTAATGCTAAGATCCCATGGATTATTTGAAAGCTTAATGCAATCTAAAACGTTGCTGAAAAGTATGGAAAGATCTGAAACTCCTAGCAAAAGTTGTAAATAGATGAAGAGGAAGAGGTTTACGATGCGTAAATTGTGAATTTTGAAATATTCATTTGTTTCGGATTTAAAAAAAATCTACCGATTTTTTTTCTTTTATTTTTAAGTATGAGAAAATACAACATATATGCAAACGGCTTTATCTGTTTCGTGCGTTTAGCCTCGATGAAACTCGTCGAATTTTGCTCGCCAAGATAGCTCCTCTCGTCTTCCATTTTGGAGCGCTTTGAAAATGCTCTTGTTACAGTAAATTATTCACACTAGCCGCATTCTCAAGATTATTTAGCACCTAGAAATAAACATGCCACGCATAAAATAGCGGCTGAGCTTTGTATTCATGCATTTTATTTAGCAATGAATGTGGCATGTGGCGTGGTATGTTCAATTGCAGGTGCTAAATAATCGTGAGAATGCGGCAAGTTTGAATAATTTAATGTTACGCGAGGGTTTCCAAAGCGCTTCAAAATGGAAGACGCGAAGTAGCTATCTTTGCAAGCAAAATTCGACGAGTTCCATCGAGACTAGACACACGAAACTAGATAAAGCCGTTTGCATATATGTTATATTTTCTCATACTTAAAAATAAAAGAAAAAAAAATCGGTAGATTTTTTTTAATCCGAAACAAATGAATATTTCAAAATTCACAATTTACGCATCGTAAACCTCTTTCTCTTCATTTATTTACAACTTTTTCTAGAAGTTTCCGATCTTTCCATACTTTTCAGCAACGTTTTAGATTGCATTAAGCTTTCAAATAATCCATGGGATCTTAGCATTACTTAAACGTTGTTGTAATAGCTCCCAATTATACACAAGCATAATATTTTGAAGCAAAAATTCAACAGTCAACTGTGCAGCAATTTCTACCCAGCCGATTTCGGTGAAACTTGCTCACATTAAAACTTGGATAATTTAAACTAGTTGACATTAATTAGAAAAAAATCTATCGTCGCGTTTGGAAAATATTCGCGTTTTTTTCATAAATATATTTTTTCAAAAACGCTAATATCTCGTGATCGTTTGCCTTGTTTGCCCTATAATTAAAAGCTTTATAAACTTTGATCATTTGTTATTTCGATTGCCAAAAATCAGAAAAATCGGTCGAGGTTTACATGCCCAAAACTCGATTTAGAAAAGAGCACCTCCGTTCCCAAAAAATAGCCGCGGGCCACCTTAAGCATTGACCACAGTTTTGCATTAATTTATAATGCTCATGTAACAAAAAATTAAAACAAATGGGCAGCCTGGGATATGTTCTTAGCATGTTCTTAAAAATTTTGGTAAATCTCAACCTAAACGTTCTTATAAAAAAAGAGTGTATTCACTTTCATATCCTTATATTCTACGGGTATGTTACGAACTCACAAAATGACCAACTTGGCTTGATAGCACAGTTGGTACCTGTAGAGCAGAGGTCACTGGTTCCCATTCCGTTCAAATCTGAATTTTTCGGCTTTCTTTTCGCAACTGCTTATTTCCGCAACTGCTCATCGCAGTTATGTACTGTATAACTGTAATGACATTTCATATGTCAAATCTCCCTCCCGCAGTTGAAAAACAATATAATTTCATATATTCACTTTCAGAATTATTGATGTTAAGATAAGTTCAAGCTCCTCGCACCAAGATAAAATGGAAATTAGAAGGTATGGGAAGTTAGAAGAACCATTCATGTTAAGTAAAGCGCGATGGCAATTAAACAAAAATATTTCAGTCATTGTTTTGTCAGCTTCTTATTTCACAATGATTATTTCGTATATATGTTTCTAATACGTTTTCCTTTTGTCCCAGGGCATTTCTTACTGTTAAAACTTAAGGTCAATAGCATACCTTTCCGAGGCCTAAGCGAAATCATTGTTATCAATATTGTTGAAAACGAAGAAGGCTGCAAACAATCTTTATATCTTCCTCTCCACCTCCTAACGGACAGGTTGGTCAATGCACTTATGAACTGCACGCCAGCGATACCCCTGGAACTGGCACGCAAGAACCTAACAAAAAATCATCTAACTTTATTGAACGAGCAAGTAAGGTTAAAATCGAATAGCATTATGTAGAGTTGAGAAAAGAATGCAAAATGGACGATATTGTTAGAATCATTGAGGCAAAATGTCCCAAGAGCAGGCTGCTAAACATGTCAATACGAGATATGGACAATAGATTTGAAACGAAAAATGGAGTTCACGATGCCTTAAGCAATGATCTCTTTCTCATAATTAGTTATTATATTTGTGGGTTGTAAACACCGGCAAAGTCCAGGCGAAACGCTTTTAGAGGGGGACATTGGGGGTTGCTGAACACCGCATTACCGCAAAAAAATTCGACAAATACCGCAATACCGCAAAAAAAATCGGAAAATACCGCAATTTTATAGTAAGCCTGTATAGCTGGTGGATTCCTTGACGCGAGAGCAAAGATAGAGGCAAAAACGAGCGGTGGGACCGTGGAAACAATGGCACGGCCTTAAACGGGTTGTTAAAACAGTCAAATTGTAGATTAAAATGTGTGACAAAATAAGGCCGTTTCAGGGTGCTTCCAAACGACCGAAAACGGCTATAAATGGTCTGAAAAAGTGAAAGATACGTTTTTATGGCGAATATCGTCGACCAAAACGTAAAGAAAACGCATCCCGCAGGTTTGGAGAATACCGCAATACCGCAATTCAAGATTAAAATTACCGAAATACCGCATGAAAAATTGGCCAATACCGCAATACCGCAAACCCCAATGCCCCCCTCCTTTTAGTGAGTTTCTGAAATTTTCGAGAATCGGCCAACAGAAGCGAAATTTCCACAAAAAACCGAACCGTTTAATGTCATTTTCGAAAACAGTTCACTAATAGGGTTATTTGGGGCAAATAAAAAAAAAATTGAAATTTCGCTTCTGTCGGCAGATTCTCGAAAATTTCAGAAACTCACTCTTAAACGCAACACAGCTATCAGACAACTTTTCTGATCAGATTTCTTGGCAAATTAATTCAAACGTTGAAAGGAGATCAGTACAGCCGATAACTTTTGTGACATTGACCAATCACAGAGCGTTATTTTGACTGGTTATGATTTCTAAGAATGATTCCACGATTTCTGAGATTTGTGACCAGAGTAACTACAAGCCTGCAACAAGAAGTTTGACCTTTAAACCTTTTTGTCAGCTTTTCAGTTCAGATTTCATGGAACAATATTTAAAAGGTTGTAAGACGGCAATCGATATTATGTTTGTTTTTCACTGAAGTCTTTTCTACTAATACTTTTTTTGACACGTGGAGTGTTTTTATCCAAGAGTTATAATTACATTTAAAGTTTTTGACAAGGAAAATTGGAATTCCAGAGGTACATTCCGTTGTACACTATTTTCAGCTTGCTTATCATATTGACACCAAATTTTTTTGTTTACCGAATTTCAAATGGCCGATTTCGACTGGAAGAGGATTATTATCCATCCATTTTGTCGCGCGATATTCACGAAAATGTCAAGTTCAATTCTAGAGTGCTTCTGTATAGAAATAATGGGGGCATAAACGTAACATGTCCTCGTCTTGAAAGGAGCAACACACCGCGTTTTCTTCTAGCTCGGATTATGTTGTGCGCAGTAATTCACTCGTCGCACTAGAATTCCCCGGCAGATGAAGACAAAAACTGTGCAAACATGGCAGATTCTAATTATGGATAGGTGAACAGAACAGGATACTTCATTAGGATTGTTGACATATAATCAGGTTTTTTAGGCCTTCAGCGATCAGATACGCGTTGTTTTTTTGTTGGCCAAATAATATTGACCAATCAAATAGGGGAATTAGACATTTTTTTGACACATTGTCTGACTTCTAAGAATAAGAAAGCGCCAGTGATTCTGAGAACTGTGCACTGGTCAGGATAGCTAACCCACAAATCAAAATTGTCAAGAAACTTTTCAGATCAGATTGCGGGAAAAAATGATTGAAAGGTTGAAGGAGACATTCGCTGATTTCTGTGGCATTGACCAATCAAGAAGCGTTATTAGAGATATGTTGATATGGAAAGCGTCAGGATTTCTAAGAATTGTGATCTGTTCCTTGATCTTTCAAGCTTCTCAGGTCACCATTGCCATAGGAAAAATCGTTCGAGAACTTCTTACGCCACAGAATTCGTTTGTAGCCGCTAAATTATTTAAGCATCGCATACGAAATGATTAAATACTCAGTACGTACTCTGGGACTCATTTTACTTTGCGTTGCCGCGGCAGAAATAGGTAGGGGATAAAATTTGCTTTTTGGCAATAGTTGTATGCGTCGTCTCAGTTTTCTAAAGCAGTCCAGAAAGCCTAGCGATATCAATGTGCACTTCTTAGTTTTTAGGTTTATCTAAAAAATATCGTCTTAGCGTTTGAGTGTGTGGCGAGGGGAGAGGAAGTTTTTTTTTTTGGCAAGGATTGCATGTTGCTCTTATCTCTACTGAGCTGAGGCTTGCAGACAAATTATAAAGGTCACCCAACACTTGTATGGCAACAAAAACAAAGAGCTAATGCAGATTCTCTCTATAAAGCGCCCATAGCTCGTTGTTTCTGTAGTCATCTTTGCCCTACGTCTCGAAATCTTTCTCACATGCAGCCGGAAAGAAAACTTCCAAAACATATTACACTGTACTTATTGCCCTGAATGTTTTTAGGGTTCTTTGCTATCAATTGAAACACAGCTTCAAGGATCATTTCTTCACTTGACATTCATTTTAAGGAAAGGGTGATATCTAAAATATTATGTCCTTGTGGTCCATGTACGCTCTCCTCTCTTGTTTGTCACTGCATCACCACTTTTAAAACCCTTTTGTTCTTTAAAGTGATCACCAAGATCTAATTTCTCCTTACAATAACAATACACTGTCAAGCCGACAGGTGATGAGAATATAAAGAAAATCATCGACTAGTGGATGTACCACAAAACTATAAGAGTATAAGGGAGTATTGTCTATAAATATTATGGCAATTAGACGAGAAAGGAAAACAGGCAATCGAACGGTCGACTGTAAATCATAAGGGTCACCAAACTTTAGTTTGGAACAATAGTGAATCAGCTGCATATCCATGGTCTACAATGATAATTATAGCGTACAATTCAATTTAAAGGTTATCAATATACAATATACAAGCGACTTAATTCTTAAAAGTGATCAAAATTGAGACGAAGGTACCTATACAGGCGGCTGTGGCAGTCTGCATATACCGCGGAAAATTCCCAAGCAAATAAAAGACTTTCAAGTGACAAGTTCAAGGGGCAAAGCATAGCATATCTTTGTGAATACAAAGAAGGTACGGATGGCCAATATATCTGTTTTTGAAGTATTGTTGGGCTGAACAGTTCTCAAAGTTAATCTCGTTTGTTTGTAACGTTTAATTATAACGCCCGGGAGACACACTTGGTTGTAATGAAGCTATGGTGTTCTCATTTAGATCCATAGAAGTAATTTCTTTGCAAGCATTAAGTTAATTGTTTCATAGCGAGTATTTTGCAAAGGTTATAATAAAAGAACTTTAACTTAGCCGTGACACCGCCCCTTTAATTTATACTATTCAGCTCCTAAGTGTTAACTCTTTTAAGGCAACTATATATAAAAGTGAACTGTTCGCAAGTACAGTATAAAAAGAAACATAGTAAACCACATTTACTTGCATCAGCCTGCCTTTTTTCACTTTTGTTGCACTAACTGTAACATTTCAACCGCAAGTGGACTGCCATGCACATGTTCACAATTTACTTTCACAATTTACATTCCACGTTCTTTGCCAAAATAGCTAACCTTGTGGCTGCCATCTTTGTTATCTTAGACTCCAACTTTCCTTGCACAGTCTTGGCCTTTACAATTTCTGATTTTCACTGATACCCAGTCATGCTCTTCGTAAATTTGTTCGCCTTCATCATTTCTTGTTGTCAAAACAAACTGCCAATGGAAAGCTTTTGAATGAGTCGATTCCTTCAGTGTTTGTGAGTTCTTTTAATGTTTTGCTTTCTACGAAAGTCAATTGACGAAGAACTGTAATGTCACAGCTGACTTCTCTTTCATTACTGACTTCTTCCTGAGAGATTGTGTTCAATGATTTATCTACATCTAACTGTACAACCTCAGCGCTTGTGCTTCGTTTTAAAAGTGTTTCAGTTTGTTCAATTTCTCTGTCGGTCATTTTCACGTGATGTTCAATTTCACTTTTACGTATAACAAAAGTCTTGAGTAAGTCTTCTTCTTCACTATCTACTTCATTAAATATTTCCTGTTTCTTCGCGTCGATGACACCGATTATCTCTTCAGCAAACCTCTGCGCATCTCGTTTCACGGTAGCAGCTTTTTCTTAAATTTGAATACAGGCTTGGTCAAGTTAGGTGATTTTGTCTCTCTTCTGTTGCGCTTTTCGCTTTTGCGATTCAATCACAGATTTCACTTGTAACTTGCGTTCATTTGCAGCTTTTTCCAAAAGCATCTTGGCGTGACCTTCATGACCTGTCAGAGCACAAGCGTTGCAAATGGCGACTTCACAGATCTTGCAAAAGAACTTCAGCTCTTCTTTTCCGTGGTGCTTCTTTTGACAAAATGCAGGTCGCTTTAAAATATTCTCAAAGTCTTGGTCGTGAAGGTCTTTGAGTGCTAACGCACGGTGTTCTTTATTGGCTTTGATTCCATTATGAAGGCTTACACAGTTGGCTTCACACCAGAATGCACAACACTGGAAGCAGTAGAAACACTGGGAGCTTTTCTTGTCGCAATTTCCACACTTGACTCCCGTGGTGTCGCACTCTTTAATCGCCAACACATCTAGCAAACTGTTGATTCGAAAGTTGGTCGGCAGATCATCAAGATTTCCACTAGGGACTCTACACTCTTTCTGCATTCAGGACATAGTATGACATCACGGCCGCCACTCGTTCGTTGAATCCCGTTCAGACAGTGAAGACAAAAACTGTGTAAACATGGCAGCTGTTTTGGATCAGTGAATGTGTTCATGCACACCGAACAGGATACTTCCTCATGAAGATTGTTTAGCAAGGTTTTTATATCCATGATTAAAAGCTGAAAACGACTAAGGTTATGAATCAGAAAACGCCTCCAACAATGAAGTCTTGATATGAAATGTTTACGTATCTTTTAGGCTAATATTATTGACCAATCACGGAGTGGCATTAGGCATGTATTGACATATTGTCTTACTTCTCAAAATATGTACAAAAAGCGCCATGCCAAGGATTCTTAGAACTGCTTGACCTACGAATGCAAAGCTTTCAGGCAATTTTTTTAGATAAGATAAGTGGGCAAAATATGTTACACCGGCAGGCCTAAATGTCACTCTTGTTTCAAGATTTTCGTGACATTAGAAGATTGTTTGATTTTTACGTAGATATGAAAACTATATCTGCTATATTCCACCACAGACTGTAATTACTATAAATACAGTTGAACAATAAATACCCTGTTAAAACCTGCACCATTATGTAGGCGTTGTAAACAGAAATGATAATTCAACTATTTTCAATAGTTTCAGTCAAGATAACATGATACTGATGTGCTTCTTTCTATAGTGATCAAAAAAATACTTCATCTTGATGCCGAAACGGTCCAACTTCCCTAGACATTTTCGCACGCCTTGCCACTTTATACTTAACGATCTTATGCTCGTCTAATTCGTCATTTATTCCTCAATACCCTGTTTAAGGCGATTTCTGGATCACGAATTCTTTACCTAGAAATGACAACAAGAAAACCAACCAGCAGCTACGTTTTCGAAGCTTTTTGCCAAAAATATTTGCACGCGCGTCATACCATTCTTCATTTTACACATTACTATAACAATAAAATCTTAAGACCATTCAAAAAGAGTAGCTGAATTTCTTAGTTTTACATTGCTTTAATTTTCATATCAAAGTTGTCGTTAATTAACTGGCAAAATAGCGAAAACTGGGATGCCCTTGGGAAGTGAATTTTGCCGTGTTAGCAAGCGACAGCGTTGGGCTTTGGCGTATCAGTGCTGAGCCATGCCACTTTATTCAAGAAGTTCTTTACACGATGTTTTCCTTCATGCTCAAACGTCTAACACTAAAAGGGATTTCATGGATCAAAGCCTGAGACAAAAGTCTCGGTTAATGAAAGAGAAATATTTCTTTCAGGGCAAAATTAAACTTAATCTGCGTCAGTTGCACCGAAAGGCTTCCGTCCGTGGTGAATTTCTCGCTAAAACGGCCAAACTAAGCTAGATTTCTTCTCCAAACCGTTGTTCCAATCTTATCACTACCGAATGGTTTGGTTCTCAGAGAACAGAAAATTTTAGGGCTAATCAAAGATGCAATTCACGAGCTAGCTGTAACCTGGTAACTCCTCCTTATCATTAAATTTGTCGCTTCCCTGTTCCAAACGCAAATGTTTCTTATAATACGACTAAACCTAACAATTTCATTTTGAGTTTCACTTACTTTATTTATCAACAGCACTTGTTCTTGCGTTGCAAATTTCATTTACAAAAGAAAAGTCACTGTCGGGATGGAAAACATTTACTCAGCGCGTCGTAAACTCCGCCATTGATCACGGAACTTTTGACTCGTCGCCTTGTTCAGATTAAAAGACTCGCGGTGTTTCCGTTTAAAATGAATTAAAATCAACAGCAAAGTTGAAGAATAATGTCCAGTAATTAATGAGAATTGCTGGCTTTTTGTGTCGTGTCCATGAAAACAAACAGCGAAAAGTCAGTGAAGAAAACACCTGCAAAACTCACAAACGCCCTCTCTCGTTTTCCCGCCGTTCGAAAACAATGCACTGGATTCCAGTGCATTTTGAGCCATAAAGCGCATGCGTGACATTAGTCTCCTTTGTTGATAAGCATATAATGGATTCACCTTGCCCAGTCTACCTGAGTCAGGCAAGGAAAGAAATCAATTTTCTTTCCACCCCTCCTTTTAGTAATCATTGCAGAAAAATGTCAGATTATTAAATGTTTTGGACCCTAAAGCTGAATTTTTGTAATCTTATCGTCTCAAAACATTATGTTACAGAAATCTTTGTTTGATTTTCTTCTAGAGCAAGTTGTCAAAAAAAGAAAACTAATATGGAGTTTATTTAAAGGAAATTTATTACCATAATAAATGAATTTATGCTGCTTGATTCATATCAGTCCCAGCTCCCGGCCGAGAGATTTCCGTTTATCCGGGACATAAGATCTACCAGTACGTACTTAACAAGACGAGGCCCTGTGAAAGGCCTCTTTTGCTTCAAGCGCACATCGAGTGAACAAGCTCTCAACCAGCTACACTAAAGTCGCGTGATTTGACCACCGGAAAAGTTAAGTATCACCATTCCTTTGTCTGTTTTAACATGGAAGGGAAAGATTGTCGCGACCTGGTGGAGCGTTCTCTCCCGAGATCATTGATACTCGGCCACTCGTTCGTCCAAAGAATGAAAGTTTTTCTAAAAAATAATGCGGGAAACAGCTCGTTCAACGAGCACTTTGACTTAAAGAACTCTTGCCTAGTCAAGCTGATAGGGAACGCTGGCCGCACAGTTGAAAGACTAATGCGCTACGACCTCATGGCTACAAGAGCCATGCACAAAACCAGACATTTTAGTCGTGGAAATAGGGTCTAACGATCTATGCGACCCCTCGGCAGACCCTGAGATATTAGGTGAAACAATCACTTCCTTCGTGGATGTGTTGCGCCATGAGATCCAGCACAAATTCACGGTTATATGCCAAGTGATACCACGCCGGAATCCTCCCTTTCCGAAATACAATCAGAGAGTCAAAAAGCTAAACAAGTGCTTGCGGAAAATGTTGGCAGATTCCAGTGCTGTGAAATTTTGGCGCCATCGAGGGCTAAACAACCCCACGAGGGACATTTATGTTCGTGATGGAATTCACCTTAACAATCAGGGACACAAATCCAGCACAACCAGTCGTAATAACAATAATAATAAAAAATACATAAATAAAAAAAACAAAAAAGAGGCTATATATGCTTTCCGAAGGGAATTTCTTTGATAAATGCCGAATGCGTAGTCATTAGTTGGGGTATTTTATCTTGTCCACCCGTTTCTGGGTGTGTTTATGCTATTAGCATTGTGGTCATTGAGGAATGTCAGAAGTATTTTATCCAGCGTTCTGTGGTTATTCCCAGAACATTGTTCTGACACTTTGCTTATTATCACGGCACAGTTGCATGATCAATGCGGCCAAAGGCTCCCTTTGTGCCAATCATGTTTTTGCCGTTGTGTTTTATGAAAGAAAACACCTCTCTTGTTTCATACTTTGTATACCTCATGACGTTGTTAGGCATTTTTGCCAGC
Organism: Meandrina meandrites; assembly: GCA_963693305.1. NCBI lineage: Eukaryota > Metazoa > Cnidaria > Anthozoa > Scleractinia > Meandrinidae > Meandrina > Meandrina meandrites. The sequence continues at coordinate 16,926,631 of OY855913.1, forward strand.
CCCACGTAATGCCGTTTATACAGTTCACAATTTTCTTTTTGCGGTAGTCCAATATATTTGCGCCTGGTGTTGGATCTGTTTTAGTCTTTGAATTATTCTGTGCGCATAGAGCGAGATGTGTTATTAATCCAGACCTACCCCCTCCCAGAATGCCGCCAAAAGGAAAGAGGCCAGCAGTCAACAACGCATATCTTACACGGGTTTCTAAACGTAGGCGAGGCGCTGCCGAGACGGTCGAGAACACACAACATCCAGCAACGCTTCGCCAGGTGCCCGCTAATACCAGCCGAGACAGCGCCTCAACCTCGGCAGCAGGAGATACTGCCAGCCAGCAACAAGCAAGCGTTCCTGAAGGCGCTCTGCAGGGTATTGCCGCTGCCGTAGCCGAAGCGGTTAAGAAGAGTCTTCGCGACACTGGACTGGTTTCTACCCAACCAGTAAACCAACCCCACATACAGTTCGTTCCAGACCCGTCTCAAGAGCCAACTCGTCAACGCAGCGTCCAAGAGGCGGTTCGCTCCAACATCCAGACGTTAACCGGCAGGATACTACAAGTGTCTGAACCCACCGTCGATAGCAGTAAGAACTCTTTTATCTCTAGTGCTGTGCCTCTGGCATCTAGGGTACCAGAGCGTATTAGAAATAAGATCTGGGCAAACGAGTTTATAGTTTAAATCAAATTTACAGCAACTACATGGCTTAAATTCCCAAAAGTAAAAAAAAAAAATTGGGTCTTGACATAGTGCGAGCCAACAAGTCATGAGAGCCATTCCAGTTAATCTGAATAGCACACTGGTTAGCCTTAATAGCTCTCTGGTTACCCTAAACAGTACTCCAGTAAGCCTGGGTAAAGTTAGCTTGAGGTTAGGCTATACATTTAGTGGGTTAGGAGTTTCTGGCTTGTATGGCACTTATGTGTAATGAAACATGCGAGCCATGCGAGCCATTCCAGTTAACCTACATAACATTCCAGTTAGCCTAAATAGCACTCCAGTTAGCCTTAAAAGCACTTTGCCTGTTGCCAAACAGTACATTATAACAGTTAAGAGATCAACAACTACCTGAACTTGTTATAATCCACTTGGTCAATATTCTGACAAACATTTCCTCGCGTCTAAATAATGAAAGGATGCGATTCTTATTAATTTGAAAATAATATTTTAAATTTCAGATGGCAAACATAAATACAATTACATGCCTCGACGAGCTGACTGACACTCAAAATATTTTTCCTCCGATTAATTCCAGTTAGCACGATTCTATCGTAAGCACTTTTATAGATCTTCACACAAGATAAACGTCGAAGACATAAGCTTAAACCAGTGTTCAAAATAAAATCGTTGTACAATGAGAAACGCTTACCTTAGGTCCCTGTAAGTTTGCGAAACGTTTCCCTCGCCGTTTCTCCTCATTACATATTCTTCTTTATCGGGAATACGAATAGAAGAATACCCTGTGTTTGGAAACTCGTTGTGATCGCGTCAAGAAGGAAGGACATCGGCAAAACTATGCTATATAACTCAAACTATATAACTCGATCGTCGCAAACCACTCGTCGCCATCTTGAACATATTCTTGTCGTGAGCCCGCAATGCTGCTGCTAAACTTCATACCAGGCTCTACTCCTTTCGTCTGAAAGAAATAAAATCCATCCTTGCCCAAAGCAATTAAAATGAGTAGAAACTGACAACGCCATCATAAAGAGTATACACTCACGCCTTCGGCAAAATTTTCTTTTACTTCTACCGCAAATGGTCGCTGAGTAGGAAGCCAACAAACTTTTCAATTGTATTTTACACTGCCGAACATTTTTAGGAAAAAGTAATCATGGCGATTTTTAAAAACCATATTTAAAAAACTACAACTTCGCTTAAAAAGATCCCAAGAGAAAGATTCTAGTAAAGTTTTCAAGCGAATTTGAAATTGTGGTCCTTTCTGGCCACGTGATCGATGACGTCATAGCAATGAAAGTGATAAAAATGTATTTAGTATGGAAGTATCTACTAACATGTACTTTGTCGTTTCTTTACATTTAATGCAACGCCAGATACGCACTTGTACCCAGACTCCCACTTTTTGAAAATTGTACATAGCTCCCTTAATGTTTGTATTTTGTTCGGTTCCTGGGCCGTCCGAAATGCCTCACGCCAATGTGCTTCAGGCTGCAAAGACTGCTTTTTCAGTAGCAAACTATTTTCGTCATAGTTAGCAAAAACGAACTTCTCAGCAAAGTCACGTGACTGATAACGTCATCACCCTATGTCACATATAAGAAGTATAGTCTGGGAGCAAATGTCGAAGATTTAAGTCCCGTGGGAATTTTAGGCTGCAAGCAATTCACCCATGTAAATGTGTTATGGGGACCCTAAATAACATGAAAATTTTTGGTGGCACTCTTGAAACTCGCACCGAGCTGTTTTAGGGGGATGTTAAAATATGACGTAAATCTGCAACATGAAAACGAGGCTCTGAAACAAAAATGGATATAACTTTCCAGTGTTTTAATGGAATTGCCCCAAAATTGCAGAGATTATGTTCCTCAACTACTTTTATCATATGGTGCACTAATTGTTGCTCAGCATGGTCACGTGACTTAGCTAGCATGGAAACGAGGTTCTGTCAAAACCGCGGAAGTAACATTCTTCTGTTTAAATGAATAAAATTGCACAAAACTCGCAAGTGGTACTTTCTAGGATTATCAAACTATATAAAACCATTTGGGTAATTGACATGGTCACATGGCAGCGTTAGCATAGAAACGAGGCTCTTAAGGTAAATCTGCCAGGGTTCCGTAGTTGTTCCTCACAATTGCCCAAAAACCCAGCCTTGTTTTGTTTTTTACGTGTCACCATTCCTTTTTTGCATACATTTGTTGCATCTTTCAAGGAAAAGAAAAAGTTGCTCTTTTTATGGTCAACCCTAAATACGTTTTCCTTCTGAAGGGATATCTTATGTGTTCTATGCAAAAATACCTGCCTCTTTTCTAAAACGCGACATTCAAGTCAGATCTGTCAAGGACTTGCCTGCATCGATATCGACTTTAATGGATTGTCCCAATCCCCCTTCCAAGCCTTCAACTCCAACGCATCCCAGATTTGCCCTGTATACTGAAGACGAGATCCCAAAAACTTTAAGTTCTGAAGATTACGCTTGGCTACTGGCACGTACCCTCTCCAGAGAGCAACATCCTAATGATGTACAAGTGCAACAGGAAGAAGAACCTCGACAAAGTAAAGTTCCTGTCTGGTCAGCTTACAACTCCCTTGTTGGAGAAGCTATGCCAGTTAGAAGAGTAGGCACACCTCCCTTAATAGCAGCTCCAGCACATGAGTGGAACACTCTATTAACAGTGCTTAAACAAGCTCAAGCAATCAATGTCAAGGTTGTAGGAAGACCATCATCTCGCTGGACATGGGTCTGTACATGCCAGCCAAGAAGTTGCAGATGGCTCGTGATGATCTCAGAAACATCATACTTCGCCCAGGAGAGCTACACATCGTGATGGCACAGCTGAAGACCATTGGCGCATACATCGAGAACAGTGGCATCGACATGGCATGGGTAGAATCTGATCTCTATAGCCCGTCTACTGTCAAACAGATCATGGAAGGCAACCATGTTAAACGAGCGGAAGTAGCACATCTTGTAACATTGCAGTCCCTCTTCAGTCTTTATCAAAAAGCCTTTCTCGCGGAAGCAGGTCAATGTAAGGAGCACTTGACACGGTTAGCAAAGTATTTGGAAGAAACATGCTCAAGTGGAGAGAAAAGGAGGATAACGGAGATGCACAAGGAAATGGTGAATGCTGTCAAGTCCATGGACATCATGAAAAGGATGGCCGAGTTTGATGGACGACACACCAACAATCCAATGTTTAAGGTTTTCCGGCAGTATATGTGTATGATTTTAGAGATGATGATGTTCATCCGAGCAGTTCGCACAGCCAACTGGAATCTTCACCTACAAGCCCTTGAGATATTTACAAAGTACTTCTTCGCCCATGATCGCCTTAACTATGCACGGATGATTCCTCTTTATCTTGCTGAAATGAAGTCTCTGAAAACCACTGATCCTGACATTGACGCCGAATTTCAGAATGGAAACTGGGTGGTGAACAAGAATGCCCAGATACCCTTCTGTGGTCTTGGTGCTGACAATGCCCTGGAGCACGTCAACCGCTCCATGAAAGTAAGTGGAGGCTTGGTTGGGATAAATCTGAATCCTAGCGCCCGTGCAAAGTTCTTCTTGATTGCCCCAGAACTCGCCCGATTGGCCGAGAAAGCCAACGATATGGCAGGTGTCTCTACCAAGGCTCAAGACAAGCACCATAACCTTACAGCCGCCGTGTTATCTCGAGAAGAGAAAAACATCAGCAAGCTGACCACCACAATCGTAAGCTACACCAATCCCTTTACTCAGCCAGATTATCTCTTTAATCTCGTCACTAAAGTAGTGATGCCTGAGGAAGTCAAACTTGATCTCTGTGCGCAAAGTACTGAGGGAGCTAAACTTTTCAGAACATTTGTCACTGAACGCATTCAAAAAGGGAAAGAAAATCTGTGCTCACCAATGAAAAAGGGCAAGCTTCTAACCTGGAAATATACCAGTAAGAAGACAAATATTGCTGTCAACAAGAAAATTGTGGAGTTACAAGAAGACTGATGTTTGTTTGCTCGCATGATGGTGGTCTGCCAGTCACGACCAGAAATTAACCTGCAAGAAGCCATAGGCATGTATGAGTTTTCGCTGGTGCCAAGGTCACTTTTTGCAGCAGATGGTACGATGTTGCATTGTTCAACCAAGAGTGCACTGATGAGCTTAATTGAAAAAGAAGCACCAACAGCAACTTCAAGTGATGTTCCACCAGACGTATCAGTGGTAGGAAAGAAGGTGGTCATTGCAGATGGAATGGCAGAGTTACAGTCACTTGATAAACCAGCCGTCATTACAACCTGTGCTCATCTTGCTGAACATTTTTCAGAACAGTTTCTCAACAAGTACGGTGACAGTGATGAATTGCATCTGGTCTTCGACAGATATGATGTTCCTCTTTCTCTGAAGTCTGCTACCCGAGTACGAAGGCAAGGCGATCAACATCCAGTCTACTACCGAATAACAGACTTCACTCACATTGCAAAAGTAACCAGGAAGCGTCTGCTCTCTCACAAAAGAACCAAGATGGAGTTGACTGAGTATATATCTGCCAAGGTGATCCAAACGTCAGAATGCAGGGGAAAGAGTGTTGTTGTGGCCTGGGGAAACAACTGTCAGGCAACACACCGAGATGTAACACACCTGAGAAGCAGCCAGGAAGAGGCCGACACCAAGATGATCCTTGTTGCTTCCCATGGAGCAACAGAAATCAACATCCATTCGCCAGACACTGATGTCTTTATCCTTTCCTTAAGAAGATATCCACATAATGTATACGTTGAAGCCCTGATTTTTTTTTTCAGGCTTCTCTTCCTTCCAATTGCTTAAATTGGAAATTCACTGCGATGATCACTTATCACCTTCCTTTTAAGATATCCACAGCTATGCAATGACGTACATTTTGTTACTGGTACCAGGCAGAGGCACCGAGTGATCAAGTTGAAGCCTATTGTGCAGGCCCTTGGCAGTAAGAAAGTTAGAGCGTTACCTGCCCTTCATGCTCTAAGTGGTGCTGACATCACAGGTAGCTTTGCTGGTAAAGGAAAGGCCACTTGGTGGAAGATCTTTCAAGAAGCAGATGAAGAGACCATCACTGCCCTAGCAAATCTTGGTGCAAGAAGTCAGCCAGCAGATGATATCTTCACTGACCTCGAGAAACTTGTTTGCCAAGTGTACATTCCCAACACTACCATCAACAATGTTAAGGAACTAAGATGGTGGCTTTTCCGGAAGAAGCAGGCCCAGTCGAAGAACTTACCACCAACACAGGAAGCACTTCGGCAGGCGATCAAGAGGGCCAACTACCAAGCATTGGTTTAGAATATGGACACTGTGCCTGACCCACAGCTTCCCTCACCAGAAACCTTCGGATGGAAGTTGGAAAATGAAAAATGGGTTCCGGTCATGACACCTTTGCCTCCTGCCCCAGAAGCCATTATCCGTCTAGTAAAGTGTGGCTATGCAAAGAGCCGATGTTCATCAAACAGGTGCAACTGCCGGAAAGCTCAACTCAAATGTACCGATCTTTGCAGCTGTGCTGATAATGATGATTTTTGCGATAACCAGCTACTTGATGAATCTGATGATGATCCTGAAGATGGAGACATGGAATACGAGAGTGATGAGAGCGACTGCTAGGCTAATCGCTGAACTACAAGCTTCCGGTTGTTAACTTATGCTAAGAGTACATAATTGTACCAGTTTAAGCAGTTTATGACTCTTAGCTGTGCAAGCATGTGACATTCCAAACAACTTTGGCTATTTTTGCAATGACCAAAATGGTCTGCTACAATTTAATACATCTAGGAACTGATCACCTACAAGTTTTGGGAAATTTTATTGAAACCAAAGAAAGTTGTTGCGATTGTATCGTCAGAGCCTCGTTTCCATGGTAGTTTCATCATATGTGACGATGTTGAGAAACGAGTAGTGTATAATATCCTTTATGTCATTCAGGAACAAACTCTTCAGTTTTGGAGCAATTTTATTCAAAAAGTGGGAAGTTACAGGGTTTTTTAATTTAGAACCTCGTTTCCATGTTAGCTAAGTCACGTGACTATGCTGAGCAACAATTAGTTCACAATATGATAAAAGTAGTTGAGGAACATAATCTCTGCAATTTTGGGGCAATTCCATTAAAACACTGGAAAGTTATATCCATTTTTGTTTCAGAGCCTCGTTTTCATGTTGCAGATTTATGTCATATTTTAACATCCCCCTAAAACAGCTCAGTGCGAGTTTCAAGAGTGCCACCAAACTTTTTCATGTTATTTAGAGCCCCCTTAACACAATTACGTAAGTGCATGGATTGCTTGCAGCCTAAAATTCCCACGGGATTACACTTGCTCCCAGACTAGTAGTTTAAAGTAAGAGTTTAAAGTAAGAGTTATTTCTATGCGACATAGTACTCCTGCTGGCTTCAAACTGGCCAAGTTATTTGGCATTTACGATTTTTCAGTTACAAAGGATTCTGGGAAGGTTCTTATTATAATTATATATTGTTTTTATAAATTATTATTATTATCATTATTATTGTTACAAGTGGGACCGGTAAAATAATATTATAAAAAATTGAATCTATCTTGTGGTATCTTCATGGAAGATCATGGTCTCTTCATGCATTATGCTTTTGTTATTGATTCATCTATTGTAATGGGCCATTTATAGAGATACCTGTTTCAAAAGGAGTCAACCTTCAAATGGAAATAAGTTTTACTTGCACGCTTGTCCGTTTGCAAATCAAACTCATTTTGATATGAAAGGTTGTGCACCAAGACTCGTTTTTAAACAGAGGTTAATTAAGTGTGCCTTTCTACAAATTTCGGCCGAACAGCGGCACAAGTCGAAAAATCGATTTCGCTCATATTTTGCACAAAGATAGGTTCTTGTGAGAAACTAAACGGACTGCAGTTAGTTTCTCCTGATACAGCTTCCTTTCGTAGAAATATGCAAAAAACGATTTCGCCCCTGAGTTGGGCTCAAAATCCACTTCCGGTTAGACTGAATTTTGTGATCGTCTCACGCATTATACTACAGCTGTTTATGAATCTTTCAATGATATTTATAATCTCTTCAGGTCTTCATTGTATGACTGAGCGAAAAATAAAACAAATCGAGATAGTTTTGAGCCCGAAACGAGCCAAAACTGGCAGACTAAATTTGCAAATGTGTCGCAAGCGAAATTATGCAGTAAAACATTGCCATTTTTTTCTATGGGCGATAACTTTAAATATCGTAAAAATACTTTCTATGGGTAATCTATACACCCATCTGCTATAATATCAAAAAAATCTCTGGGGAGATGGTTTTCAGTGGCCCGCTTTGGCCTGTGTTTATCACTAATTTTGCCGAAAATCTGTTCTTTGAAGTGTAAACAATTGCGTGACACGCCTGGTAAGCCACGAATAGAATTATTCTTTTTAAAAGTATAACTGAAAAGTACGTTTGACGTTCTTGTAAGAATTCAGCCAAAAAATTCACACAAATAAATGGGCCAGTTGGTGAACTCCTTGAAGAAGTAAGAGCAATGTGAGATTTTCTCCGTTCACCCGTTTTGGAAACAACAACAACAAATTTATTGGTATACAGATGGTATTACCTAAAATAACAATATACGAAATTACTCTAATAACAAGTATGTAAAATTACAATAACACTAATCACATTAGACTAGATAAGATTACAAGTTTCTCTTATATGTAATGCTTCGTATACAAAATAACCTAGTTTCTTACAAATGAAGGAATCAACATTATTAAATAGGAATATAGTTTTATCAGTATCGTTCAAAAGATCAAATGACGGATATTTAAGTACAATGTCATTTGTTATTTGTTGTCTAATAGTGTTATAACGATCCCAATGGAATAAGAAATGGTTCTCGTTCTCAATTTGGTTAGAGCGGCAGTGTTGACAAAATCCTAGGAGATTCCGGTAATTTAGGTACACAGTGACGTCCAGACTCGATTCTAAGACTGTGATTGCCTGACCGTAGTTTAGCTACAGCTCGTCTATGCTTTACGTTCTTTATTTGTTCTAAATAGCCAGATTTGCTTATATCTGTTTTAAATATAGAGTAGAAACATAACTTTTTATTAGAGCGGATTAACTCCAGTTGGTGTCTTTTTAAATGGTTTGAGATTTGAGATTTTATTTTTTTTATTTTTTTTTTTATTTGTGGGCATAATATTATTTTGGATTGTTTTGTTATGCGATTGTTTTTGAACGTCTATATAATTATGAATAATTTTATTAACCGTTAACATGAAAGAAGAGTTTTTTTCATTTGCCAATTGATTGGAAATGATTAAGCATTGTTTGGCAATACTGTTCTCTGGAAGAGATTCAAGGTGTATCCAAAATTTAATCACTCTTAATAAGATATTCAACTTTAAGGGAAGACGTCCAGTTTCATTACGAGCTACCACATTAGGTGCTCTTCTATTCAGGCCAAGAAAGTATTTGTAGAATTGTGTATGTCTTTCTACTGGGTCATTTTCCCATTTTTTGAAGTTCATATTATCATAAGCTCCCCAAATTTCAGAACCCTATAAAAGAATGGGAAGGAATAAAGTATCAAAGAGTTAATTACACGTATTGATTAGTAGATTAGATAGTTTAGCTAGTCAGTTAGTCAGTCACTTAGTTAATCAGTTAAGTCAGTCAGTTTTTTATTTAAAGGTTTTAATGATTCCTATAGATTTACTTTCATTTTTACAGCTTAGCTATTTTATTTGTTAGTATTTTTTTTTATCACTGATTTAAATTTTTAATGTAAATTTTATTCTTAATAACATTTTTTTACTGTAAAGCGCCATGAGCCATGGATATGGCGCTATACAAATCTATTATTATTATTATTGTTATTATTGATTGGCAATTTATTAAAGTCAAGATAACGTTTAGTAGCAAATATTGATCTTCTGGCTTTCTCAACCAAACCTTTTTTGGAATTAGCAAAACTACCATTTGTGTTGAAAGTAATGCCAAGATAACTGTACTGTGAGGCCTTGTCAATTGGAATGCCGTTTAAAAAGAAAGAGAACCTATCACGTGTTGATTTGCGATTTTGTTTTTGAAAAATTAATGTTTTTGTCTTTTTAAGATTAATTTTTAGTAACCATTTCTCGCTATAACTGTGGAGGATATTCAGTTGCTTCTGAAGACCAGCGGCACTTCTTGATATTAAGATTAGATCATCTGCATACAATAAACAGTTAAGAGGGAGTCCGTTTGGTAAAGTAATTGAACCTGTGTCACGTGAAGATTCTAGCAAGCGAGGAAATTCATCTAGATATAAATTGAACAATATAGGAGAAAGAATACACCCTTGTCGTACTCCTCTGTTGTAATCGAAGAAGGAACTTCTCTTGTTGCCGTTTTTGACAGCGCATTTAGTCTTTAAATACTGTATACAAATCAGAAATTAAATGATAAAATTGTCCACCTATGTTTTTGTATAATAATTTGTGTAGCAAACCATCATGCCAAATAGAATCGAAAGCTTTTTGAAAGTCTATAAAACAGCAGAATAACTTTCCCTTGTTTGTATGAGTCACATATTTGTCAATAAGTGTTCTTAGCGAGAAGATGTGAGGGAGGGATTTGAGAGGTAGTTAAGTAATCGGTTATTTAAAACAGCGGAAAATAATTTGCCTAAGCAACTAGTGACACAAATGCCTCTATAATTTGAAGGATCAGATTTATTCCCTGATTTGAAGATTGGACTTATAAGCCCAGTAGACCATGAATCTGGATAAGTTCCTTTGCTAAGTATGAAATTGAATAATTTTGTTAAAGAAGTAGTCAAATAACGGGCTCCACATTTCAACATTTCGTTCCTTATTCGATCATGCAAGACCAGCTGCTTTCTTATTTTTAAGCATTTTAATTGATTGTTTGACTTCTTCTTCAGAGAAAGGTTTATCCAGGCTATTTAGCTGCGATAGTATTGTTTTTTTGTGTGTGTTTTAACTATTTCATTATTACTTCTTGTTTCTCGAGTAGATTTGCATTTGGTTCTGAGTGTAATTGTTGAAAATGATTATACAGTTTGCGCATAGGAACAGTCGAGTCAGGTGAACTTTTTACTTGATTCGAAAGAGATTTCAGATTGGTCCAAAAATTAAGTGGATTTCTAGTCTTAACTAGTTCATCAATTTGATTATCTCGGTGTTGGAGCTTTTTAATTCGTAAAAGCTGTTTATACTGACTTTTTGTCGAGAGATATTCAAGTCGGGTTTGTTCATCTAAAGGGTTTTTATGCGTTCTATGGGAAAGGTGATTTAGATTTTTTCTGGCACGACTACACTCCTGGTCAAACCAGATTTTGGAGTGACGTTTTGAATTTTTGTTTTGCTTTACAAGTTTTAACGATTGCTTTGCAGCAGTTTCTAATATATTCGCAAATTTCTTAACGATGGTGTTGATATCCCCTACATGCTCGAAATTTGAAAGTTCAAAATCATGAATAAGTTGTTTTATCTTATCACAATTTAGTGCATAAGTGAAAGACTCTTTAGAGTCTGTGGACCATTTAAACTGCCTTGGAAGGCTGATAACACTAGGAAACCAAAACCCATTAAAATCTTGTGAATATTTTAATGGGAAAATCACAAGATTTTCATGAGTTTTTAACAGGTTTTTCATGGGCTAACTCAGGGATTTTTCATGGGGTAAAACCATGAAAAATGCCATGAAAATCCTCTTAAAAAGATCCACTTCATGGCCCATGAAATTTACTGCCTGGGGGAAAAAATCATTAAAAATGCATGAAAAAGCCATTAAACTTTAATGAGTCATGAAATGTAATTTAATGGGATTTTCATGGCTAGAAAAGCAAGCCATGAAACTCACCACCAGATTTTCATGGTGTGAAAATTCATGGTAATTTAATGGGATGGAAAATTCATGGCCCATGAAAACCCTGTTAACTGGACGTTTTTAATGGCCCATTAAAATTTTCCCATTACTTTCATGGCCTTTTCACGACATTATTATGGCCCATGAAATCTGGTTCCCTGTTACTTTCATGGGGTAAATGGTTACTACTGCACACCATGAAAGTTCCATTAAAAGTCCATTAAACAATATATGAAATAAAAACTTAGGTACTCATCCACATTGAAGTAATACATCCTACAGCTCTCTAAAACTGTTTGTTTTCTAGCTAGTAGATATTGTATCATGGTAAATAAAATCACTCTATCTGCACCAGCGAAATGTTTTCTCAATGAAATTTTTATTGATTGTTTTAACAATCTATAATGATAATAACAGAAAATGTTTATAAGTTAAAGCTATTCTTGAAAGGAAGAAAACAATACAACACAGAATTGAATGGATGGTTTCTAAAGAGAAGCTGATATTTCAAAAAATTCCCACCAGTTCAGATTAACACAAAATTCACAAAATCTGATAAAATTGATTTTTTGTTAACAGGCTTTTACACTTAGCTTTTATATTAGGCATAAGCTTATAGCAGTTTGTTGACCAACTTCAAGTTACAACTGTACTGTGTGCTATTCATTAGTTGTTCTGGTAGTACAAATGCTGTAATAAGACAAAAAGAAACACAGAATCAAATTGATTGTTTGAGGGGTCTGTAATACTTGTAAGTCTTGAAACATTTAATCATTTAATCGCTTAAAATCATTGTACGTTTAAATCAATTCAATCTCACTACAATTGCATACCGCCCACCAGTGATTGTGTATAATTTTCTAATATGCCTTCTAAACATTCAAGGAGCAGGGGCATTTTTCTAGTCTTTCAACTAAATAAAATGACAAGGAATCAGTGCCAAAAATGTTGTGTTTCAAGTCGATCTGCTCCAGGGTATAAGCATGTCAACAGTTGAGCAATTTAAATGTTGAACTACGAACATCACTAATGTTCTTACTTGTTCTTAACTTGCCTTCCTTTCTGTGAAGCAATTGTGATCCTTATTTGATCCTGTACATATCATTTTGAAGGGAATTCCATGCCAAAAACAGCTGAAATTGCTAGGGACATATTGATTCAAACTGCACTTCAAAATATGCGCGCCCGAAAAAACGACTATTTGGAGTGGTAATCCGCTGGTCAAAAGGAGTCATTTTACCACATTTTCCAAAGCATCATGGGACAGAATCAATATGGCGGACCAAAGTGCTGCTGTATTCAATTTTCAGAAGAGAGAAACACAGGCTTTCACTCATTTTATACACTTTTTTTAAGCTAGAAAATATTGAGAAATCATTTAAAGATGACAGTGGTTATTCCAATCAAATCAAATTCTTGTCAAGATGGAAGGCTTGGTGTTTCATTGGGAAGAAAACGATCATTGACCAAGAATACATGAAGAAATTATGACACCCCAAGAACTGTTGCGGCATATTCGTCTTCTTTTAGAGAAATGCTGACGCCGCAGCTTTCCAACAGGTAAAGTGAAATCTTTGCACCTTGAATTACAAATGCTGTGAAACCTATTGACACTGAAAACGATTTTACCTATTCACTGGAAATCAAAGATTAGGATGTGGAGTTTCTTGGTGGTTTCTTGCGAACTGTACAAGATAAGATACTCGCACAAGAGTAATACTTCAAATCCGAATTGGTGAAAGCAATTAAAGCTCTTCCATGTAAGTCACATGATATTGAAGATATAAAACTTCAAAAACGAATATCTTTCTGTGTTTAATTTTCAGGATGAAGGCAGTGCTCAAGAGAGAAATTTATTTTTAAGTTCTTCTTTTTTGCCACTAATACCAATGTAACACTCTTAGATTTGAAGAGACCGAATGTGTCTTTGTACGCAGCGTTTTATGGTTGTCTTTTTTCATTCCGTTTTTCAAATATAATAAAAGTTATCCACAACAGCAAAAGCATATATATATTTTTAATAGAATGTAGACGGAGTTTATTGATTCAAACTTGTGAACAAAGAATTTAAGTAGAACTAAGAATTAACTTCTATTTACTCTCTTCCTCCAGTTGATAAGAATATATAGTAAATCTATTTTAGATGAAAAACTATAACTCATTGATTAAATAGACATTAAACTGATATGTAGTGGAATTTAATCAGAAGCATTTTGTATTTTAGTTAAAAACAAACTCAAAGTGGTACCTGGTAAACAGAAAAAAAAAAAAGATTATTTGTTTTTTTAGAGTGATTTTATTAACTTGTGAAATAATATTACTCCAGGCCAAGATATAACTCACCTGTTTATTGTCTTATATCTTATCATAATTTTCATGACCCGTGGTTCGTTGATAATCATGGGGGCATCTAGAACATACGTCATGTCTAAAAGCATACTTTCATGGAAAATTCATGACCTGTGAAATTCAATACTCAAGAAGATCACTCTTTTCATGGGTCATGAAATTTCAACTTTACATTTCATGGAAATTTCATGACCTAACTTTGGTATGTTCCAAGTTTTTCATGGCCATGGATTTTTTTCATGGTTTGTGAAATTTATCTCTTCAGATTTCATGGTAATTTCATGCCCCATGAAATTTTTCATGGCCATAGAATGTTTCTTCATGGCCATGATTTTTTTTTCATGGGTCATGAATTATATCAATTCAAATTTTATGGAAAATTCATGGGCTTGAAGAAGACCATGAAAATGAAAATCTCTATTTTCATGACCATGAAATATGGGTTCATGGGTATTTCACGATTTTTTAATGGATTTTTCATCAAACTGTGATTGGTAGTGTAAGTTCTTCTTGAAAACTGTCCTCATCACTTGTTAATAGCGGAGCTCCACAGCGGCCCGAAGGGCCGCAGAGCGGAGCCCCATAGGTTTCATGCGAACATAGAATGTTGGAAAACCATGCGTTTGAGTTTTCATGGTCATCGTGGCAAGCGGCATGGCTCGCGGGCGCGTGCGCTCTACATACATACATACGTGCGAACGAAGTCGCCCAAAATGGCGGCCATACTCCAGAAAAAGCTTGACCTTTGCAGGCCTCTTTCATGTTTGATATTGACCATCCCCCTTTAGTTAAAAAAATACTTATGGAAGAAGTTTGTAGGACACTGCTGTTCACATTTTTTTTTATGTTGAAAATCGACTAGGGATATTTCATTTCGCCTACACGAATCGATTGGGTGATCAGGCGGCAAAAGCTCACCGCGGGAATAAAAACTTGTGAAGAAAGTCAGCAGAAGAAAATAATTCTTCGTTATTATTTTTTACCCCATCACATCTAAAGTTCTAGTATACTTCCGAGATTTTTTCTCAAATCAAAAATGATCTGGATATTTCATATCAACTTAAACGAAGCGATTGTATGAAAAGGCGGCAAATCTTCGGTACGCACTGTTCACCTTTAAGCTGAATGAAAGACGCGAAGAAAGCTGTTGGAGAACTAAGTCTTCGTGAATATTTCTCGCTCTATTTACTCATCTACATAATGGAATCTTATGCCAAATGATTTAGGACAACCTCGTAACGGGAAGATCCGAAATAATTACAGACTTGAAAGTCAAAAAGAGCGATGACCAGGGTTCGACCTGCGGCTGAGCAAGGCTGAAAATCACTGAATTGAGCTTAAATAGAAGTGAACTAAGAGCTGATCAAGTTCACTGAAGTGAAGGATAAAAGACTGTTAAAGGCTACACCGATGGAAAGAAAGAAATCGATCTTCGCTGATAATTCATATAATTTATGCGCGGTGGTGTTGGAGCAAGCTTACAACGAAACTGCCGTGTTCGTCTCCGATATTTTTATTGGGCTGGTTTGGAAGCTTTACCCTGCAGAATTTACAAGCCTTCTCCAATAATAAGGTAACAAACGTAAATGCGTGCACTAAGAATACGCCCAATTTTATATTGAGAGAATTATACTTCATTTTTGAAGTTGTGTCGGTTTTCTGATCTTCCCGTAAAAATTTATAAAACGTGTTCATGTTTGTACATTTTATACAGACATTGTTTATTAAATATCTCGTTTAGACGAACTTTTTGCTGTTTTAGTTAGTGGAGTTAACTGTGATGTTCATTATTTGATTTTTAAAAACATATTAACATCAAAATAATCCCGAAATTGATGAAGAAAATCACAGTTTTGTAATTTGTTATCAAACACTGAATTTTTACTCAGACCGTTTACGTTCCAACAACTAATTTTTAAACGGTTCGAAGAACGGTCTGACAAATGCCGATGAACGTTCATTGTTAACTATTATGACTAAATGGTTATTGAATGAGCTCTATCTAGAAGATGGATGAATTACAGAAGTAATAAGTAGAATTAGTGGCCATGTTTGCTGATAGTTATTATCTATGCTGCCACTGAGGTAGTTTATGATTGACGGATCATCTCATAGATATTAAGCAGTTTCAACATAGTCTCAGAGTCTACTGAGTCAAAATGATTCCTGGGTGACTTAATCACTTCCGCAAAGAGTCTTGGCTGTTGCTTTAAGGATGGTGAAGCATGCTGGTCAGCAAAGAGTCTTGGTTGGTGGTGTAAGGTTGATTGAGCAGGCTGATGATTTAACTTGGGCATATTTAAAAGTACAGAGTTTTGCTTTGGGGCTATTTCGGTATTTAGCGTCATGTAAGGGCGTTTAGAGATTCTGTTGAAGGTGCAATCTTTTAGATTGGAGACCAATACACCTATCTTTCGTCGCTTAACATGTTTTTGATCATGCAGCATGTCTCTTGTGATTGATTCATTATTTACAAAGTGTACATTTGGATAGGAACGCAGGCGCCCTAGTCGGCTGTTGAGTTGAGATCTTTGGGTATCAAATACATCGTTACGTACAAGAAGAGATGAGATGATTACTTTTGATCTTGGATATTTCTGGGCGGCGATGTCAATAAGTGTTTGGAAATGTTCAAAGCATTCATCAAGGGGTGCCTTTTCAATATCGTTTGTTCCGGTGTAAATAATTATGGTAGAAGGAGTGCCAAAATGTTCTCTGTTTAAGATTTCAATTGTAGATGCGATATAGTAGGTGAGAAGAATTTGTGTACAGCAGACGTTGTATAGAATATCTTGGAGTCAATAAACTTCCCATTGGAATCCATGAGCAGTATGATGTCATTATTCCTGGGGGTGTCATTGTTTTCTCTTGGATGGACGTGGTCGCTGTGTTTTGAAGTACTTCCACTTGGATGAGTGTTATTCTTCTGTTCAGGCTTAGCTCCGCTTGAATGGATGTTATCATTTGGTTCGGGATTGATTCTGTTTGAATGAGTGTGTTGGGCATTAGCACCATTGGGATGTGGATTATCGTCTGCATCTTCGATTGTCGTTAAAACGTGGAAAGGGTTACTTGTTTAATAATACACATGCAAAAATTTCAGCAAGCTCATTGGCTGAGAGCACGTCAATTAATCCCAAACAGTGCAAAAAGATGAAATTGAGTGCAGAAAGTTGAAATAAGTTGATTGACAGGAAAGCCGCGAAAGCGCGCCTAACAAAACGGCGGCCGCTGTCGGAGGGTTTGGAGAGAACAAAAACATCAATTAATGCAAGGTTAGACCGATTTGACGAAAATTATCAGTGTATAAACGAATATACTAGCAACTGGACGTTTGTGCAGCACAAAAGAGGCTCTACGAAACTACTGAAAGCTACCAATCGAGGATTTTCTTTCGCGACAGTTCGTAAAGAAGGAAGATTACAAGCCTGAATTGAAGTCGCGCATATCAGCTCATTTCCATGTAGCTGAATGAGAATAAAAGCACCTGATAATGCATGACAGAGAGCTTTAAAATTCCGTAGCAGTATCTGGATTTACAAAGCCTGGCAACTCCGTAATGTTTTAACAACGATTCGGAAAGGTAAGCGACCGAACACACCTTGTTTGTCATCCACTTGCAGAGAAATTTTTGTATGTGTATTATTAACAAGTAATCACATGATTTTTCTCGTGCAATTTGGGATAAATCAGCACGAGTAAATTTTTCAAAGACTACAAATTGCACTCGCCCTACGGGCTTGTGCAATTTTGTTAGTCTTTGAAAAATTTACTCGTGCTGATTTATCCCAAATTGCACTCGAAATCATGCGATTACCCTATACAAATTAATATCAGGACTGGTCGGTTTTGACGTCAAGATTATTTCTGGAGGCTCATTTAAAGATTGTTGACAGCTGGGTATGTCCGTTTGTAAAGTCTTTTCCTCTAATGAGTGTTTCTTTTCATTCTCGATGCTTTCTATCTTCTTATCTAATGCCTTGAGGTTCTTCTTGAGGTTTTGCATTTCTGCTCTAAGCTATGTATTTTCGGACTGGAGATGTTCATTGGTCGTTCCACATCAGTCATGCGTGAGGCGAGAGACTTGATTTGAACTTTATAATCATTGTAAAGCTGAGTGATTTTGTCTTCCAAGAAGCCAAATTTGGAAGTAGAAAAATCGCGTGTTGCTTTTACATTCGATAGTTCAGTTTTAAATTCAGCAAGGTCTGATTCAAGCGATGCAACGACCGTTTTGAGGTCAGAGATTGATGCTTTACTTCTTATAGAGAGTCCCCGAGGGGAGTCGAGTGAATTCCGTCTTTTCCGGTGCGCAGGAAGAGACGTCTTTAGGATCTCTGATGCTTGAACTTTAATGCTGCCTTCATCTTCGGACCAGTTGTCGTCTGTTGGTAGTAGAATGTTAGTACAGTCTTTAAGAGCCTTGCTCTTTTTGTTTGTGTTGGCAACTTGAAATGCTTCTTCTAAGTGGTTGAGGATGATTTTGCTCTCTTCCGGTGTGTACGTTGCCAAATCCTGATCACATGTTGCTGTTGCACCATGGTATAAAGAGTAATAGTGTTCTGCTTTTTCTTTTAGTCGAGGAAATTCCTTAGAGCACCACAATTCAAATGAAGTTCCCTGACACATAACAACGCCTGTCGTCAGATAAGTGGTAATGGTGAATAGTGTGGTACGATTATCAGGCACTGTTGTGAGGCGACTTACTTTCATTTCGATGTGTTCGTAGCCTGAATCGTCGCTGTTGAGATGGTCAATCCACTTAATGTGGTAGTCATCATTATCTTCAAGAAGGTCAAAATAGCTTTCTTGTAGAGCTTTAACCCAAAAGAGAATGCGATCTTCGGAGGTGACAAAGGCCGCACATTTCGCAGAGCTCTTGTACAGAGACAAATCGATTTCTTCAAATTTGAGCTTCTTCTGTTTGCCGGATTTCGAATTAAACGATAACATATTTGTTCTGTAATTCTTCCATTTTCATGAGCTCACTAGAACCAGAAAGCTATAAAAAGGTCGAAGAGACGTGACCACCCGCCATTTCCGCCAAACCACAGTTTTTTTTTGCCAATTAATCACATGGATAAAAATTGACCCGTCAGTATTAACAAGTGATGAGGACAGTTTTCACGAAGAACTTATCAGCCTTCCAAGGCAGTTTAAATGGTCCACAGACTCTAAATCTTTACAAACTTTGATCACAAAATGTTAGACGGTAATTAATTCAGTTAAATTTATTGAAGTTCTCACCATCCTGAAGTTCTCACCATCATTCACAAAACCAGGTATTATTAAGGCAAAGTTAAGCATTCTCAGATTCACTGATAGACGTAATCACGGGTCGATATTGTTTGGTTATTTCTTCACATGATCTGACGGGAACTCGGGTAATGATTAAATTATACATTGTGTCATGTTTTTGCCGATCTCGTCGGATCTGATGCCTGTGTTTTCATGCAAATTTGTTCTCACTCGTTTTATTCTAGTCCTATATAGAAGGAAAATCTAACACTAAAAAATGTTGGTTTAATTCATTTTCAATTTGACATGAACAGTGTAACTGAAAATTAAAGAATTTTATGGTTGACGGATCAATTGAAAGCAGAACATTACTTTTCCAAGTAGTTAGGTACAAAGATCTATTTTCAGCACGAATAGTACTTTTCAAACAACTGAAATTTTGAATATGATTTACGCCAGAATTTAACGTAAAAGTTGTACCAGCCTTGAATCTAATTTCTTCGGCGACGTTTTTAATTCCTAATTAAATTATCTTTATTTTGAGAACGAGATTAAATTGAATTCCGTAAATTCGACTCTTCGCTGTGTGGATAAAACAAAAGGGATGTTTGCTGTTCTTTTAAGTCATTAGTTGGTGGTCAGTGCTTGGCCTTTCATTGCAGAAGCAGAAAGCAGTCTATGGACATAGTCCCACTGCTATCATGCACTAAAAATATAACACAGCACAAGTCACTCGATCTGGTCAAGTCACACTGTGTCACATTGTGTCACGCCCAGGGTAGGAGTGCGCTTTTTTCGCTCGCCCCCAACTACCGAGACAGTCTCCCCACAGGTAGCCCAAGCTCGATATATGAGTAGCTTTCATGTTGACCTTTGCATTGTTACGTAATTCGAGCAATTTGCATATTTATAAGGGTTTGTATGGGGAAAGAAATAAAGCCGAAAAGAACGAAAAATTAACCGTTGAATTACAATAAAAACTGCTCACCTGAACTCTTGCGTTCCTTTTTTTGTGTGCTGTGTGGTTTTTTAACCGATTTGGTGCGATTTAGTGCAGTTTTAGTTCCAATGGTTGCTCTCTCTATATATCCTTTCCCAAGGTTGGGTACTCCAACGAAGCAGTCGAGCCGATCCGCTGACGGAAAACGGCCGTAAATTCGCTCCAACAGCTCCAGCCGTCTCCAAACTCCGGGTAGATCACGGACGATAGATACTTTTTCCATTCCTGTCCTTTGTTTCCGTTGAATTTTCACACAAACCGAATAAAACATCGCCAATCGCTAAAAACTTTCCCTCTTGAAGCCATCGGCAGAGGCTTGATTCAAACTCCGCGTTACCCAAACGGTCAACAGATAGCTTAGCGACCCGGCCTAAGACTCGAATTACTTCCACTCCGGGTGGGTGAGAGTCCTTTGCTCCCAATCAGGGTATTGATTGTCAATGGGAGCAAAGGACTCTCACCCACCCGGAGTGGAAGTAATTCGAGTCTTAGGCCGGGTCGCTAAGCTATCTGTTGACCGTTTGGGTAACGCGGAGTTTGAATCAAGCCTCTGCCGATGGCTTCAAGAGGGAAAGTTTTTAGCGATTGGCGATGTTTTATTCGGTTTGTGTGAAAATTCAACGGAAACAAAGGACAGGAATGGAAAAAGTATCTATCGTCCGTGATCTACCCGGAGTTTGGAGACGGCTGGAGCTGTTGGAGCGAATTTACGGCCGTTTTCCGTCAGCGGATCGGCTCGACTGCTTCGTTGGAGTACCCAACCTTGGGAAAGGATATATAGAGAGAGCAACCATTGGAACTAAAACTGCACTAAATCGCACCAAATCGGTTAAAAAACCACACAGCACACAAAAAAAGGAACGCAAGAGTTCAGGTGAGCAGTTTTTATTGTAATTCAACGGTTAATTTTTCGTTCTTTTCGGCTTTATTTCTTTCCCCATACAAACCCTTATAAATATGCAAATTGCTCGAATTACGTAACAATGCAAAGGTCAACATGAAAGCTACTCATATATCGAGCTTGGGCTACCTGTGGTCTCCCCACTTTTTTTCCTCGCTCGCCCGCTTTTTTCGTTCGCCCCCAACTACCGAGAGAGGTCCCCCTTTTTTTCCTCGCTCGCCCGCTTTTTTCGCTCGCCTCCAACTACCGTGAGAGTTCCCCCTTTTTTCCTCGCTCGCCCACTTTTTTCGCTCGCCCCCAACTACCGAGAGAGTCTCCCCTTTTTTTCCTCGCTCGCCCGCTTTTTTCGCTCGCCCCCAACTACCGAGAGAGTCCCCCCTTTTTTCCTCGCTCGCCCGCTTTTTTCGCTCGCCCCCAACTGCCGAGAGAGTCTTTCCTTTTTTAACTCGCTCGCCTGCTTTTTTTGCTCGCCCCCAACTACCGAGAGAGTCTCCCCTTTTTTCCTCTCTCGCCCGCTTTTTTCGCTCGCCCCCAACTACCGAGAGAGTCTCCCCTTTTTTTCCTCGCTCGCCCGCTTTTTTCGCTCGCCCCCAACTACCGAGAGAGTCCCCCCCTTTTTTTCCTCGCTCGCCCGCTTTTTTCGCTCGCCCCCAACTACCGAGAGAGTCCCCCCTTTTTTTCCTCGCTCGCCCGCTTTTTTTCGCTCGACCCCAACTACCGAGAGAGTCCCCCCTTTATTCCCCGCTCGCCCGCTTTTTTCGCTCGCCCCCAACTACCGAGAGAGTTTCCCCTTTTTATCCTCGCTTGCCCGCTTTTTTCGCTCGCTTCCGACTACTGAGAGAGTCTCCCCCCATTTTTTCCTCTCTCGCCCGCCATTTTCGCTCGCCCCCGACTACCGAGACAGTCCCCCCCCCCCCCTCTTTTTTTTCCTCGCTCGCCCCCAACTACCGAGAGCCTGGAACAGGCAAAGTGAAAACCTGCAAAGCACTTGTCTATTCTCCACCCAGTGTTTGAGAATTGAGAAATCCATTTTATTAGCATTTGATCGAGATCAGTATTACGTATTGCCTAAGTAGGATTCGTAGGTGCTTTTTTCTACATACATGTTCGCTGTTGAAATATTTTGAAACTCCACGCCGCAAGTCACCCCACGCCTGACCTGTTGGCTTCATCCCACCCCTTCCCACCCATTTTAAGTACAAAAGTTCTCCATCCTCCGAAAATTGGCTGATCATTTTCAGGGACGTTTCGCATAGAGAAAATTGCCCTTACGCAACTGAAACCGCTATCTGTGGACAGCCAGATCAAAAGGGCCAGAGAAAAGGAGCGGCGAAGAAAAAGGGGCCTTTCCTTTCCTTAAAAGGGGGGTGAAGGTGGAATATAGTTGGCACCGATTTCATGACAAGAAAATTCCGATGTTTTAAAACAAAAGGGAAAAACTGGTCCTCTTCCTCTCCACTAGATTCACCAGTGATTGCAGAATATGTCCACAAAACACACATATAAAGTACTGGTTCTGACGCATATTTTTATAATGATATCAAACAAAGCTTTTTTCTCAATAAACTCGGCTCCCATGCATGCTCGCCTCGTTTATTGAGAAAAAAGCTTTGTTTGATATCATTATATAAATATGCGCCAGAACGCAGTACTTTATATGTGTGTGGTTTGAGAGAAAATAACGCAAGCATGGAAGTATACAAAGAGCGTGACCCCAACCTAGCGAGCGGATGTGTCACAAAAAATTATTTTCTATTGAAGAAATGTATGCACTGTCTATATACAAAAGTGCGCTATAATTATTTTCCATTTGAACAATTATCTGCACTTGTATATACGCCGAGATGGCAGCCGCGAGATTTTCGTCTAATGTTTTAGAAAATTTTTACAGTCCATTATCAAGGGGGCAAAACAGAAACCTTCCTGAACCATTACGACCTGAACTAGTTCCTTTACGTGACGGGTTTAAAATAAGCCAAAGTAATTTCCAGGAATGGCTTCGTGTTTGGATAATGGATGTATCCAAAACAAATCCAAACAATAAAGATATTTTAATGTTTGAAAGAGAAAATAAAGAAAAGTACACTAATTTGATTGAACAGGAAATTCTTAAGTTGGGCAGCGTAAAGGTGAGCTTCGGGCTACAAGTACATTTTGAAATAGAAAGAAACGGCAAAACGGAAGAAATGACACACTATTTTAAAGAGGACCAGCCTCACGTTTTTAACAGGGATAACAAAGAAATGATAAAACAAATGTATGTAGAATTCATGGGAAGAATAAAGGGAGAAATAGAAAACTGGTCATTGCAAGGATCAGGATGGGAAGTTGAAAGGATAGAGACTGCATACGTGAATGTCGCAAAATATCAGCCACTGCGCGGCGGAACCTATTTGCCACTTCCAGCCGATCTGGCAAAAAAGAAGGCAATAATAAACGTGAAAAACAAAGACAAACAATGCCTGAAGTGGGCACTCAGAGCTGCTTTATTTCCTCCAAAAGATGGAAAGGACCCGCAAAGACCAAGCAAATATTCGGTTAACGATGGTATAAACTACGAAGGAATTGACTTTCCAACACCGGTAAAACAAATCGACAAGCTTGAAAAACAAAACCCAAACCTGGCAATAAACGTGTTCGGATGGGAAAAAGACACAGTAATCGTACATAGGATAAGCACAAAAGAACCGAACTTACCGAGAATAAATCTGATGTTGATTGAGTCAGGGGAAATTCAGCACTATTGTTTCGTAAAAAGACAAAGCGCTTTGCTGTTTGATAAGGCAATAAATAATAAAACTTTCTACTGCATGATGTGCTTAACTCGTTTCACAAGAGCGCATTTGCTAGTGGACCACAAAAAGTACTGCAACGGAGTGAACGATAGGCCAACAAAAATAGATATGCCGGAAGAGGGGGAAAACATACTCGCTTTTAACAATTACCACAAACAGATGAAGGCGCCCTACGTGATATATGCGGACTTTGAGGCACTGGTAAAAAAGATGCCCGGCTGTGAGCGCGACCCGGATAAAAAATACAAAAGTTTCACAGAAAAGACCGAGTGGCATGAAGCGTGCGGTTATTCGTACATTGTGGTGAGAAGCGATGGAGAAGTTACAGGATCAAAAGTTTACAGGGGTGAAGAAGCGGTAAAGTCATTTCTGGAAAACGTAATGCAGGAAGAGGAAAAAATAAGAGAAAGACTAGCCAAACCGAAACCTGTAACAATGACACAAGAGAATTGGGAAGACTTCAAACATGCGGAGAACTGTTATATTTGTGAAAAGAAACTGGTAAAAGAAAACTATTGGGATTCATTGCCGGTTTACACTAAAGGTCTTATATCAAAAAAAGAAAAATACCAGGGGCAATATCACAAAAAGTGCTTTTTCAACGAGCAAAAAAAACAAAGGGAAGCATTAAAGGAACCCTCCACTGTTTTTACAAGTATTGCTTAAAATGTTCCGAATGTGCTCATTAGTAGATCCTATATTAAAAAAATGCCTTACCTAGCGAACTGATTTTTTTATCGATTTTCAAAGACGAGCCCTTCAGCCTCTTCGTAATTCCCGCGGCCGCCATCTTGAATAGCGCGCAATGGACTCTGGGCATTGATGACGTATCGTGGTTGCTCGCTCCAAGCTCTGCTGTATGAATTCGAGATAATTTGGTAAACATGTCGCAGATTTTGCCATATCACCTCAACCTAGTGTACTCTTCTAAAGAAGAACGACCAGGGAATGCATCATAACAAGAAGAAGAGGAGGAGGAAGGTTCAATTTTAAAGTAAGAAACTGTCGATCGCCATCGAACACGTCTTTAGACCGCTTATGCGAACGATGTTCTGCACTGCCGATCGAGAAGCCATCAGTGTGTTGCAAAGAGCTGGCATTTTTGTCGAAAGATGAAGGTACACAGTGATGCAAAAAGGTCATCTATGCTCTGTGTTTTTATTTATAAGAGACTTATGCTTCGTTAAGTATTTGTATGATTTTAAAAGTGAAATAAATTTGATGAATGGAACTGAACTGTTGATCTTTATTTTGCTCGTTTGTAAATGAAAGCCACTCGATTCTTTAAAAATGTTGTTCATTGTGGCTCGATATTTTTTAAAATTCATCAGAAAGAAGAGTAAAGTTCCAGGTTAAAAGAGTACTGTAGGTCCAGGTGATATGTGGCTGATGTGGCAAAATCTGCGACATGTTTACCAAATTATCTCGAATTCATACAGCAGAACTTGGAGCGAGCAACCACGATACGTCATCAATGCCCAGAGTCCATTGCGCGCTATTCAAGATGGCGGCCGCGGGAATTACGAAGAGGCTGAAGGGCTCGTCTTTGAAAATCGATAAAAAAATCAGTTCGCTAGGTAAGGCATTTTTTAAATATAGGATCTACTAATGAGCACATTCGGAACATTTTAAGCAATACTTGTAAAAACAGTGGAGGGTTCCTTTAAAAGAAGTGGGATGTGTTGAAACAGAAGAAGGTGAATTTGAAATTATAATACTAAAAAAACCGGCGGAGGGGGACAAGTGGAAAGCAAAAGAGAAAACCGACTGTTATTTATGTGAAAAACCTTTACTACAGAAAAACTACAGAGACGCGGTAAAAGATCATTGCCACTTAACGGGGAAGTATCGAGGAGCGGCGCACAACGACTGTAACCTTAAACTGAGAATAAAGTCCAAGACGGACCAGATACCAGTTGTATTTCACAACCTGAAAGGCTACGACGCGCACCATTTAATGCAAGCTATGGCAAATTTGCAAAAAGAGGTAAAATGCGTCGCAAACAACATGGAGAAATACATAACCTTTTCGGTCGGAGGTCTGCGTTTCATAGACAGCTTGAACTTTTTGCAAGGAAGCTTGGACTCGCTGGTAAAAGCAACACCCAAAAGTGAACTAAAAATAACATCATCATTCTCAAACGGCAGCGATTTGCTGTACAAAAAAGGAATTTACCCTTATGAGTACATGGATTCATGGGAAAGGTTCAAAGAAACAAGTCTGCCCAAAAAAGAAAGCTTCTACAGCAAGCTCAACGACGAGCACATAAAAGAAGAAGAGTACGAACACGCGAAGGAGGTCTGGGAAGAATTTGGGTGCAAACCACTGGGAGACTACCATGACCTTTACGTGAAAACGGACGTGGCACTGTTGGCGGACGTGTTTGAAAACTTCCGTAAATTGTGTCTGCAGCAGTACGGTCTTGATCCGGCGCACTATTTTACATCACCAGGCTTATCATGGGATGCACTCTTAAAAAAGACAGGTGTCAAACTTGAGTTGTTTACAGACCTTGAAAAGCATCTATTTGTAGAACGCGGAATTCGTGGAGGAACCTCGATGGTAAGCAAGAGATACGCAAAGGCAAACAACCCTTTGGTACCAGACTATGACGCAAGCAAACCAAACAGTTACATTATGTATCTAGACGCGAACAACCTCTACGGCTGGGCAATGAGCAAGCCGCTCCCCAAAAGTGATTTTAAATGGAAACGTGTAATGCCGACGGAGGAGGAAATCCTGAATAAAAAGGAGAACGCAAAGACCGGATGGATACTCGAAGTTGATCTGGAATACCCGGCGGAACTGCACAAAGAGCACAACAGCTACCCGCTGGCGCCTGAGAGAAAGGTCGTGAAAAAAGAAAGCATGTCGGACTACCAAAAGAGGTTGATGAAAGACCTGGACATAAAACCCCCGGACAGCAAGAAGCTGCTGCTGACACTTGAGGACAAAAAAGACTACGTCGTGCATTACAGAAACTTGCAGTTTTATCTGAAGCAGGGAATGAAACTGAAGCGCATAAAAAGGGTATTGGAGTTCGAACAAGAGTGTTGGATGGAGCCGTACATCCGGATGAATACAGAATTCAGGAAAAAGGCAAAGAACGACTTTGAAAAGAACTTTTACAAGCTAATGAATAACTCAGTTTTTGGCAAAACCATGGAGAACCTGCGCAACCGTGTTGATATAAAAATAGTGCGCAGCAATGAGAAAGACAAAATAAGGAAATTGGTCGCCAGCCCTTTGTACTCAAGGCATGTAATATTTACAAACAACCTGATTGGAATCGACATGCACAAAAGTCGCCTGCTGCTAAACAAGCCGGTCTACACGGGGATGACAATACTTGACAACAGCAAGATCCTGATGTACGACTTTTTCTACAATCATCTGAAAAAGCAGTACGGCAAAAAATGCGAGCTCCTGTACACGGACACGGTGCTGCTGGAGATAGAAACGGAGGACGTCTACAAAGACATAAAAGAAAACGAAAGCCATTACGACACATCAGACTACAAAAAGGACCACCCGCTGCACTCCACCGTGAACAAAAAGGTCCTCGGAAAAATGAAAGACGAGTGCGCCGGAGTCCCCATATCAGAGGTTGTTTGTCTGAGGTCGAAAATGTACTCTATCTTGAAGGCAGACGAAAAAAATATCAGAAAGGCAAAGGGCGTAAAAAAGAGCGTTGTGAAGAAACAGATAAAGCATGAGCAGTACAAGGAAACGCTCTTCGGAACGCAGCAGATGTGGCACGGAATGAACATTCTTCGAAGCGAGGGGCATGAGATTTACGGCATGCATGTCAACAAAATTTCGCTGTCCCCGTTTGATTCAAGGCGCTGGATAGCAGACGACGGGGTAAATACAAAGGCTTACGGGTACAATACCTGGATGGAAGAAATAGAAGCTTTATTCGCTACTCCAGAAATGAAAGAAATAGAAGCTTCATTAACAAATGCCGAAATAAAAGAAATAGAAGAAGCTTTAACAGAGATGCAGAAATAAAGAAATGTTATAGTTGTTGCTCGGGGGGTAATTGTGTATTTGGAGGCACAACCAGCAGTTCTTCACGCACGAAGCCGCGCTTGGGTCCATCATGCAAATAGTAGATAACGGGCTGATTCGGTTTGGTAAAAGATCGTTCAATGTTGTAAACTTTCAAAGACCAGATTGGATCTGTGGCTCTTTTCACACCACCTTCAAGCTCGCCAGGTTGGTACAAATACCTAACATTCACAAGAGAGGGGAGCTTTTTTTTCCTTTCCCCAACAGGCCTCAAATAAGGTGTCGATGGCTTTGCATAAACATTTTTTTCTTTGATGGCAACGGCGGGATTCTGGCCGGTAAGGCTTGTGACTTCGTTGTTCAGAGCGGCCACAACTTCAGGAAGCCTATTTACCCACGCAGTGGACCGCTGGCCCTCAGGCATGCGCATTTCAACGGCGTACTGGTGCCCGAACAGGCGCTCAGCCAGGGTGCGGTTGAAACGTTCAACAATGGCCTGGTCACGGTGAATGTCAACTCGCCCGCGCCGAATGTACGTTTTGTGATTTTCCATTTCTTTTGTAACAGCGCCCATGAATTCGCGCCCAGGGTCAACCTGCAGCAGTTGAGGCCATTTCAGAGGCGCGCGCTTGTAAATTCTCTTAAAAGCCAGGGCAACTTCATCAGAGTTTTTCGAGGTCAAGGGTTCAGTCTCTTTGTAGCGGCTGGCCACGTCGAGAACGGTGAGGGCATATTTAAAAACCTTGCGCCCGCGGGGTAGTTTGTCATGCGGCAGAAAAAGAAGATCCGCCTGGTGGACTGCATTGGGTGTAGGCACGTCGAATTTCGGCCGAGGAATGCGCTTCGGTGCGGGGAGGAAGATCTGCCAGAGTGCTTGCTTGAACAGCCACTTTTTTGTGGTTTCTTCTGGTACCTTGGCGGTTTCGGATAATTTTTTGATCGCTGCAATAGCTTTCCAGTAGCCCCCAGGGCTGTAGTATATCTTTGCGAGTTTGGCATCCATCGTGTAATATAAGTAAGGAATTAAAAAAGTTTAAAGGAACCGGAATTCAGCGTAGCCCAGAGCAAGAGCCCCGAAGCCCACGAACATGAGTTCACCATTTTTCTGCCTCTCGCTTGGTTGATAGAAATCTGAGAACTTGGGCTCTTTGGGGGGTATCATTTGTTTGTCAGGGTGCGCCTGGTTGTACAGTTTGAAGGCGTAGTCAGTGTTGGTGAAGTTCTGCTTGGCCTCCGCCTTTATTTGCGTGTTAGTCGCAATCCAGTCCAGAAGTTTGGTGCGGTCACGGGAGTATTTGGCGTAAGCCGCTTGATACGCCTCGAGAGCTTTATCATGTCGTACTTTTTCGTCAAGTGCAGCTTTGTCACCTCCGCCAAGTGCCCTCGCAAGATAATTGCCACCGATAAAAGCCGCAGCATTCAACACAGCCCCACCAGCAATAATCGCGATACTTGCCATTGTGTTATATATCAGAGCACAGTTTTTTTCAAATCATTAATTTCAGACGCTGGTGGGAAGGATTTTTTGGTCCTCGAGGTACTGTTTGAGCGCAATGCTCCCCGCCATGACGGCGGTGAACTTCACATAGTTCATCGCACTGCTGCTGGGGTCAGAAGTAAAATTCTCTTTTACAACCTTTTTTGCGACCCAGCCGATGCCGGCGGCCAAACCGGTGATAGTAGCAGCATCCATGATGGTTTTAACAAGCTTGTTGTCTGACATTATTTTTGTAAGTATAGAAATGGAAACATACAAAAGTTTAAATCAAAATTAATTTGTCTCTTCTGCGTCCGGGACATATAATGTGGCATTCAAAAGATCGCGGACAGTATTAAAAACCTTCACGTTGAAGTCGTACCATATCAGGCCGATACCAAAAATGGCCGCGGTTGAGATAAGAACTTGGGGAACGTCAACTTTCTTCATGGTATAGGAGGCAGATATAATATTAATTCCAAATATTCAATCCAAATGTTTTACACCTCTGGGCTGTGTTGCGCGAACAGGTTGTGGCTCAACACGTGCGGGCTCAGGTGCCTTTTTGCTAAATGCGGCCTTGAGCTCTTCGCGTTTGTAATAAATCCCGATCAGTGAAACGACTAAACAGCAAGCCATTGGGTGGTGCTTAGACTGCTATTTTTTTCTCAGGTACTCTTTGGTGTTTCGTCTGCAATAGGCGGGTCTGGCTCAGGGGCCGGGGCAGCGGCTTTTGCCTTGTTGTTTGCAAGTATGATAGCAGCCTCAGCTGCGGCTTTTTTCTGTTGTTCGCGGGCACGCCGCGTTCTTTCAGCAACCAATTTGCCTGCAGCCACACGCTTGGGATTTTTTGCACGCTGCGGGGTTGAAGTTGGAGTTGGAGTTGTTGCTTGCTGTGTGATATCGACCTGCGAATGTGCCGTCTGGGTCTCGCCTTGTGAATTTGCACTCTCGGATTGTTCGGTTGACATTTTGAAACGAAGCGTATATGTTAAGCAAATAAAATTATTATGCAATTACTCAGAATTTGTCTGCAAGTGTTCAGCAGTTGGTGAGGTATGCTGAGGAATTTTTTCTAATTTTGCTTCATACTTTCTATCCAAATGTGAGTTAAAATCAATGTGTTTTGTTGTGATCAGTGCCGCGTTGGCCAGAGAAAGAAAACGGCCGCACTTAAAAGCAAGGTTGCCGGCCAGATTGGAGAGCTCTTGGTTGATGATGTAGTCGTTTCTGAGTTCTTTTTGATAAGCGTCGATGTCTTTGATGTCAACGGCCATTCCGACCGCTTTGGTTACAAGAAAAATGCAGCTGTCGATCAAACTTTCTGTTGTCTTGGAGCCCACGTAGGTCTCGTACCTTTTGATGTATTTCTCAACATCTTTGTCGCTCAGGCGCTTTACCTGTTCATGTGTTAACTGCACGCCGATGGCCTCTTTGGCTTTGCCTGTAGATACAAGCACCTTCAGCTGCTCACGAAGAGCAGGAATGTCAGGTCCGGGGACGGTTAAACTTGTTAAGTCTGGCACAATACTACCAGCTGGCTCGCTTGACGGCTCGGCTTCCAGTAGGTCCAGGTTAAAGTTCGTAAGTTCTGCGCACAACTCTTGTTCACTCATTGTCACTATATACAACTTTTATTTTTTTAATTCAAAATGAATACCGTAGGGGTAGCGAAGCAAGAACACGAGATAAGAGAACTTCCGCTCTTTCAGCTTTGAAATCAGATTTTTGTACTCATCGTGGGAGAGTTCGCCGGCGTAATCATCAAAGATTGCCTTCGTGGTTTTGGCCGAGGGAGTGTAAAATAGAACGATAGCAGCCACGTTCTCCCGGAAAGAAGGTGTGATGCTGGTTATCTTTTGGGTCAGCACCCAAACGCTGATGTTGATATGTCGAGCGGAAAAGCCAAGATTCACCAGCTGGCCTGTGCGCCCTTTTACATCTTTGGAGGCTGCACAGTCATCGAGTATTATGAGCGTGTTGGTGCCCTCAAACAGCCAGCTCACGACCTTCAAAAAAATTTCCACCTCGTGCTGCTTGCTTATTATCACAAACATTCTTGGATCATTTTCACCAATTCGGTGGTAGGTCTTGTTGTGCGCGAATGTTGGGCAGATAAGCACAATGTAGTCGAACTTGCCGCGGAAAGGGCCGTAGATCTGGTCCACCACAAACCTCGATTTGCCTGAATTCGTCGGGCCCACAATCAGAGCGTTGAAGGCTATCTTGCTCGGATCCATTTCTATTAGTACTGCACAGATTCTAATTGCCTTTCTAATATATTCATCTGCGCGTCACTGATTACGTAAATGTGGCAGTTCACATTGCCCGAGCCGCTTGCTTTCCTCTCGAGCTCCAGCTGTACCCCGTCCTTTGTGTTTACAAGTCGCGTGCCGCTTCCGTGCATCGAGTGGTCAGCCATGGAACGCAGATCGATCATAAGCCCGAACTTGTTTTCTGTATAAAACTTTGTTGCATTCATGTGCTGTGTTTTGTTTTCAGCTTTGAGAAAGAAACGTTTGACCTCCTCCCAGACATCAATTCCTTCAAGTCCGTTGTTGTACAGCCTGTTGGGCGTGCCGTTTACTGTGACACTGACTTTCGTCAGGTCTGGGTTTAAGTAAGTTTCTGCCTGCCTTGTGCCAGCAACATAGGGCTCGACAAAAAGTAGCAAGATGCCTTTGAGGGACCTTCTCTGCGGGTTAACTCTGAGATTAAGCCTTGTGTCTGTGCCTTTGGCAAACATAACTACTTCGTCACGCTGAATGTGGTCATATGCAAATTCTTTTCCGCTTGTATACGCGCTGAAGGCTTCATCTGCCAGTGTTTTGCTTCTTATCATCTCGTACTCCAGCTGGATGTTTATCAGCTTATATTTCAGCTTCGAGGGGTCTGAACCTCTGACGACCTGAGAGGCTGGCGCAAGTACCAGTTCGAACACAAGATCGTTGAATAGAGCCTGCGGATAAAAGGTCCCGTGGTCGTTCAAAATCTGGTGGTCAAGGCGGATCCTGTATTTGGTTCCGTAAATCCCGTTCAGTTTGATTTCTGCAGCGACGCTTGAGGTCTTCTTATCACCCGCGTTTGAGCGAATTTTGTTGAGATCCTCACTCTGGATTCCATCTTGCAGCATGTTGTCGCGCTCCTCCTGCGATAGGAAGAGATCCTCGAATATCTTGTAAATGTCGTAACCGACTGTGTCCTGCAGTATGGTGCCAGAGTACTTCACAACAAGTTTGTCAACTAGCGCCCGACCAACATTGTCGACAAGAAAGTTGTTGGCATGGCCTCCGCTCAAATCAATGTTGAAGCGCAGCGCAAGTGAGCCGGGAACAATGACCTCGTTTTCATTCAGCTTGGGCACCGAAACATAAAGCGTATCCAGTGGATTGGCTTCTGTGCTCTTGAAAGTGATGCGTTTTACCGCGCGCTCCGCTTTTAGCGCGCCGAGAGTTTTTTCACTGCGTGTTGGTCGAAGGTTTTCTTGTACACCGTCCATTATTGTAAGAAATATAAAAATGTTCAATTAAAATTTCAATTGTAAATATAAAATCACGCGATGGCAGAAGGTGGCGAATTTGGTATGGACCAACCAGATCTTGACCACGATATTGACCATGATGACGATGACGATGACGATGATGATGATGAACAAGAGGCGAACAGAACCCAGCCATTTCAGCCTGGCACGGTGTCCACCCCCACCATGGTGGTGAACAACATGAAATGCAAACGATGTAGCACGAACAGAGCGGACTTCCAGAAACATCATTTGATGAAGAAATACCTTTGTTGGGTAGCTTTATTCATCAAGATGATAAACCAGCTCTTCTTGAAAGAGCAAGAGATTTTATTAAAAGGAGGTTTCCAAGAGTTGACTTCGGGAAATTAGGCCCAATCGGTTTCAGCAAAAGGCCTGGCAATGAAACTACAATCGTTTCATTTGGAACAAAAGGTGGCGAGACTGAAATTTTCAAAAAAGATGGGAAAGGTCTTTACAAAAAATTCACAGACAAGTTCAAAACATCCCTTGGTCCAGAAGCTGAATCTCTGATTGCTCAAGACAATGAAGAAATAAGAGAAAATCGGCATAGATTAAGAGAAGCTGAAAAACAACGTAAAGAGGCCGAAAAACTAGCCTCTGAAAGAGAAAAAGCCGCCCAAGAAGTTCAAAATTTGAGAAACAGAATAGAACGAAATCAAGCTCAGATCGAAAAATTTCAAGAAGAACAAGGTACAAACGTTGAATGTGAATCAGAACTGCGGAGACTGCAGCAACTGAAAAAAATTATCAAAAGGATTTTGAAAATGCAAAAAAAGAGGTGGCGGCTCTCGAGAAACAAGCAAAAACCCAAGCCAAAGAACAACTTAGATCAAGCCTGGCGGCCAAAGAGAGCGAAAGAAACACCATGGAAGCAAGGCTCAACGACACAAGAACGTTAGATGAGCTGAAAGAGCAAGAAGCAGAACTGCAGCGCCAAAACGAGGAAGATCAGGCAGTTATCGACAATGAAGACGCTTCACCTTCTGATAAACAAGCCGCCGAAGGAAGAGTAGCGGAAAGACAAGAGGAGCTTGCTCGTTTAAGAACGCAGATTGATGAAAGAGAAAGAGTGCTTCCACTTCGTGAGAGGGTAAAGGAGATATTCAAAAAATATGGGGTGACCGTTACAGCTATCGTTCTTGCTGCCGGGGTCACAATTGGGGCAGTCATTGGGGCTATTACAAACGCTTTGAGAGCCACCGGTAAAGCGTTGGGAAAAGGTCTAAAAGATATTGGCTCAAAGATTGCATCAGCTCTGCCAGGTCTTATTGGCTCAATTGTGAGCTTTCTTTTCAAAGCCGCCGGTCAAGCTATCGGCTTTCTTGCTGAGCACACATGGCTGCAGATTTTGGCTGTTGTGGCCTTTCTTGTCGAAAAATACATCAAGAAGCGGCGTTAGCGCATAACGGTGTAAATGAAAGCCGCAGCCCCTATGGCGGCAACAGCAATAGCTGCTTTGTTATTTTCGTGTGTTTCAGTGCTATTTGCATTTGTTATTGGCTCATCAGGTGTTTGCTCTTCAGTTGCGGGTCCCTTTTTCTCTTCAGGCGTGGGCCCCTTTTCTTGCGTTGCTTCCTTGTGTATTGGGTTTGAGGGGTGGCTGTTTGGTGGGTTTATCTTTGATGGCCCTCCTGCCATTAGCTTTAGCGCTGCTTTTTTTGTGCTAGTGTTCACTTCGTCTTTAACCCCGAGCTTCATACCTGGCAAAGCTTGTTTGAGCTGGTTGTTGTAACCAATAACACTTCCCGAATTTATTACCATCCGCGCAGGCATCAGCAAGGCCCCCGGACACACAGCAAGGTTAAGCCTCACCTTTGCCTCATCGACAGCAAGTTGGTACCTTTGAACTGACTTTGCAAGATCCGGTTGTCTTATTGAGTCTTCCACTAGCACAAGGAACTCACTTTGCGCTTCCTTTGCGCGCCCTCCTGACCCAAGTATGCTGCTTCTAACGTTCACCTGTGAACCCAAAAGACAGTAAACGAACGCCTCTATGGACTGGTTTATTCGCGCCAAACCCGCCTGGGTTAGACCTTCTGCTACATTGGGACAAAACCAGTCTGCCTGTCCGTAGGCAGCGTCATCTGGCTCAATATAATAAATCAAGTTACCATCTTTGCCTTTGCCGCCTTCGTCAGAAATTTTTTTTTCGCCACCAGGGTAAATGTCTCCCTCTTCTTTAGCTGGTCCAATGTATGAGGCATAGACGTAAACGCTTCCCAGGCCGTGGTTTTCGCCTCTATTAAAACGAAAATCGCTTGACGGGTCGACTCCGAATTCATTGCATATTCTTTTGTATGAAGCAACGTCATACTTGTTGTTAAACTGGTCAAAAGTAGGGTCGCCAGGTAAAGCGCTTATGCTTTGTATTCCTCCCATCTGAAACAATATTCGCCTGACAGTAAAATATATATGGAACTTGTAAAAAGCTCGCACATTCGGTGGCAAAGGGATAGTAGAGTTGTCATCGAAAATTTCGCGACTGATACCACAGCCCGTTGTCGCGCACCAGACAGCAAAATTCAGCTGCTGTGGCCAATATTTAATATTTGGGCCGGCTAGCCATGTTTTGGACTCTTTCCCTGAATGGTGGGTGAGTTTGGTTTTTTGAAATATCTCTCTGAACTTTGTTGTGAAATACTGGTCAGGTGTTACGTAAATATTCAGTTGGTCATTAAATATTTTTTTTAAACTCGGTGCGGAATCGTGAAAGCCAACAGCAGGAATGGGCAAAGAGTCTCCTTTTTAACCACTTGGTGTCATCTGTTGCGGAAACCCTTCTGATGATTGGCCAACACCCAGCGCACTTTTCATTTCTGGGCTCCAATATTTGCTGTCTGAACCAAAAACGTCTATGAAATAGCCTGGCCCTGCTTTGTAATAAATTTCTGAGGTTGCTGTGTGGTCTTTGGCGAAATCGGTCTTTGGCTCAAACTTAGGTTTATCAGCATTCGGGTATTTTGCAAGAAAAGTCTTCCATGCTTTCTTTTCTGCTACTTTGGCAATGCTGACAGCTTGTGGTGTCTGAATCCATTTAAGAAGAGAAGCCATGATATTTATATTTAAACAAAATATTTTTCTCTAATTATAAAATGGTTATTGTCACTGTAAATACAACAGAAAATCATCATACGGTCTATTTTGACCAGCCTATTCAAAAACCAAGCTATATAAGGCTGTTAAGTTGTTCTCTTTACAATTCGTGGTTTAACTTAAAGGAAGGTGGTAAAATCTTCTGCACTAACAAAAACCTTGAAAAATCTGAATCCATTTTGTCAGGTAATTACACGATCGAAGAAATGGCAAAAACAATTGAAAACGCTTTAAAAAAATATGGTGACATATTAAGAACACAAATCAACACTCCTGTAGGTCAGATGTATATTGAAAAAGTGAATCCAAAGGATAAAATAAAGTTCGATAAGAACTTATCAGAGCTGCTTGGCATTGGACAAGATTTACAATGGATAAGATTTGTCAAACATATGAAGTCACCCACGACTTATTTCATACATTGCGATTTAGTTGACAAAGAACAGAATCTGTTAAATGGAAAACCGTCTACTGTTTTACAAACTTTTGACATAACAGGAAAACCATATCAAAAAGTTTTTTATCAAAGCAGCCCACAACATGTTTTGCGTGACATATCCGCTGAGAAGTATATCACAAATATGACAATATCAGTCAGGGACCAAAATAATAATCTATTTGACTTCAATCAGGAACCTCTTCAGTTTCAAATTGAAATAAATTGAACAAAAAATAATTTTGTAAATATAACCATGTCATCCAACGTATTACCAAGTGCACCAGATTATGAACAAACAGAAACTCAGACAACACTCTATCCGATTCTTCCAACTCAACCAGATAACAATTTTCGTATGCAGAAAGCAAACGAAGTTTTAAAATATTTAAGTGACGAAGTTTCACATTATCGGCTCGTTGCCAAAAAATACAAACGCACAAAAACCATTATCAACTACACTAGCTTTTGTGCTGGCGGTATTAGTGGTTTTCTATCCGCAGGTGGTGTAGCAGCTGCATTTACAGTAATTGGCGCTCCTGCCTCGATACCAATTGGCTGTGTCGCCTCTTTCTTTGGGCTAACAGCGGCAGGGCTAACCGGTTTTTACAAAAAGCTAGAGCCCAAACTTATCAAACACTGCAAAATCATGACACTTGCTTTGTCAAAATGCGATACTGTCAACCGCATACTGTCAAAATCACTTATTGACGGTAAAATAAGCGATTCTGAGTTTCAAAGCATCCTTGATGAAAAAGATAGCTATCGAATACAGAAGGAGATTCTTCGAAAAGGTACACTTCCCAAGGACAAACATAAACAGAGCAGCCCTGACATCGAACAATTGATAAAAGATGCAAAAAGACAGGAACGTTTTCGAATTCAAAAAAAAGATTCTTGGCAGCGAGGCCGATATCTCGAAATAAGATATCAGTCCAAGAGAACATTCTTACACTTCATAAAAGAATGATTTCTGTTTCAAAATATAGCATAATTATTTATTTAATCATACCTCTATTTGTTGACTTGCTACAATCTGGAGTCGTTTCGATCAATTTCAGATCTCGCCAGAACGCCTAGCTGTCATCATTTTGACGGTCCGAGATCTTGTTTAGCAGATAGATATTTCTTGATGCTTCGCTTGGCTTGGTTAATATATGTAAACAGCTCGAATTTGTGTGCTGTGTACGTGTGGTTATTAATCGCAGCCGTGACGTCAATGCTTTGAAATCAAAACAATACCCGCACGTGCGCTGTCAATCAATTCTCATTCTGTGGTTTTACCACCCACGAAAATCTTTTGTTTTTTACATTCTTTTGGGCTAAAATTCAGCGTAGCCCAAAAAAATTTTCAGAACAAAAGAAACCAATTAAATCTATTGTTCTTTCGTGCTGGTCTGCTTATTTAAGATAAAAGATCTTAAAAACAAATTAAGACCTGTCAGCTTTGTATTTAGACGTTAGTAAAATTATGTAAACACGCAAAGTTCAAGAACTTTCTAAAATATACATAATTACGTATACACGGAAAGACACGTAAAATGCTTGTCCTTTTCCACGCGATTTGCTTTATTTTAACCGAACTTTCTACTCCCGTTTGGCAGAATGAGGTCAGACATATTACATATCAATTCGTAGAGGCTATGCGCGAGGCAGAAAAAAAGTAAACAGGTTCGAACGAGTCCATGTTCTAGAAATTTCACTCGATCGTTGGACAAAATTTCTGTGATCAAATCCTTTCTCAATTTCTCGATTTCTTCTCTTCGCTTCACTTCGCCAGCTTCTGTGGGGGCACAAAAACTTACAGTGCGTTAACTGAGCGTATTTTTTTCGTAATATCTGCTCTGTTTCGTCTTTTTTCGGCCCAAACACTAAATCGTGAAGCGACCGCCATTTTTGTTTTGTACTGCTCGTCCAAGGGGCCTGGAAAATATAAATATTGGTTTCCGGTCTTTCTGAGAAAAATGTCACGCAACGGTTCCGCACCAACTCGTGTAGAAAGATTTATTGAAGACTTCATCGTAGTCATTTTGATCATACAGATAACCGATAAAGTGTTCGACTCCATTTTTGCTGCACATATTACAGAGACCATTTCGCCTGCAATAACGACATTTATGGCAAAACAAGACCTTTACAATTTGTTCATTGTGTTCGCAAAACGGGGCTTCTGAAATTGCAGCATTCACCTTATCCCAGCCAAGAGCGGATCGCTGTCTGAGCTTTATGGTAAGAAACTGCTTGTAGATTTTTTCACGAATTTCTGGAGGAAGTTTTTGTAAGGAATCGGTAAGTTGGCATTTATTTGTTCAACTAACCATATTTTCGGCCGAAACAGTGTTGCGTTTCTTTCTAGATTGAGAACTAATCTCCCTGTTTACATTATTAGGCAAAAGAATATTCATTAAATTTTGCGGGCTCATTTGTTTCATTTCTGCAATAACGTCTTCTGATAAAAGTAATGGATAATTTTCTTGTTTATAGTGTGAGGGAAATAATCCCCAATCGGCTCCCCTTACTTTGTCTTTTTTTATTTTTGGTTTTTTCTTGCTTTGATCAATAGGTCCGTTTCTACCTCTACCCATCTCGGCGTATATACCAGTGCAGATAATTGTTCAAATGGAAAATAATTATAGTGCACTTTTGTATATAGACAGTGCATACATTTCTTCAATAGAAAATAATTTTTTGGGACACATCCGCTCGCTAGGTTGGGGTCACGCTCTTTGTTTACTTCCATGCTTGCGTTATTTTCTCTCAAACCACACACATATAAAGTACTGCGTTCTGGCGCATATTTATATAATGATATCAAACAAAGCTTTTTTCTCAATAAACGAGGCGAGCATGCATGGGAGCCGAGTTTATTGAGAAAAAAGCTTTGTTTGATATCATTATAAAAATATGCGCCAGAACCAGTACTTTATATGTGTGTACAAATGTAATGTGCGTATCTAGCGAACGTACAGTACTAGAATACCCTAGAACAAAAATGACACTAGACCAAAAAATATCCCTAGAATGATCATGCAACGAATGAAGTGAAATTGGGGATTTTTTTACGTGTACCAAGTATAACTGAAGCGCAAACAAATTTTCGATGTCATAATATTTTTATTAATCGTGTGCTGGATATCCGACCTTTCGTCATTGTTTTTCTTTTGCCGACGCTGAACGCTATGAATTCTCTAAACAGACCATTACTATTTCATATCGTTGCTACAGACAGTGAAATCCACCCTAACAATTTGTTACTAATTTTAGTGTGGGCCGACCACTCAGAATAGGTTAGTTGTCAATCGACTAAATCGGCCATTTGTACGAGTCAAGATGAGTAGTTTATCGTCATATGGAAAATAGTATAAAACAAGCTCATCAAGCAGAGCACCCCAGGATCGCTCGGTGTCTTCTTAATAGTACAGTGGAACCCCGCTCTACGGACACCCCGGTATTACCGACAGCTTCGTAGGTCCCGACGAAAACCTCATACATTTTCTCTTAAATTAACCCACTTAATACGGACACCCGTTAATACGGACAACGGACACTTTTCCGTGTCCCGAGTGACAAACTACGGACACTATTTATCTGTGCACTGTGAATTTTAATTGTCACGATTATCGTACGACATTGGACCATGGTCAAATAATGACAGAATTCAAAGAGATAAAACCATTTTATTACAAAGAGGAGCTCAATAGCGTGACTTCCCGTGTTTGACCCTGTCACTTTCTTTGCCTTTTTAAGCGATGACGTCATATAATGACGTCATCGGTTAATGCTGTAAAGCGAAAAAGCGATGGAATTTATGGAATTTTTGGTGTTACGGTGTGAGCGCGATTACTCCGTGAATTGAACCGAAGAGCATTGGGAACTAGGTGCATGGTTTGTGTTCTTGTTCTTGTCGTCGTGCGAGTGGACGGACGGGATCTGTTGCCTGTTGCAATCGACCGATCTTTCTAGAACCGAATAGAATTTGGAACTAACTTCAGGGATAAACGTCAGTAGAAAAGAATTCAAGTAAAACTCAACAAGAAATCACGGCGTAGAACTCAAAGCAAAATACTCCCGGGCAGTTAGAAAGGACTGATTCTATGTATAAACGAAAGACATAAATTATATTTGATGTGTTTTATTAGGTTTAGTAAACAGAAATCTTTACATTCTTTAAAAGAAAAGGGCTAAACATTTTCAAGACAGCGTTTGACCTTGTATCGTATGTCGTCAGTATCGGATGTCGCGCTACAAGATAACACAGCTTTTGTCAAACAGTCATTCAACACAGAAGTTGTTCAGGAATAAACGTCAGTAGAAAAGAAATCATGTTTAACTCAACAAGAAAGCACTGCATAGAACTTAAAGCAAAATACTCCCGGGCAGTTAGAAAGGACTAATTCTAAGTATAAGTGAAAGAGACTAAAAAATATTTGATGTGTTTTATAAGATTTAGTAAACAGAAATCTTTAATTTTTTTTAAAACAAAAGGGCTCAACAATTTCAAGACAGCGTTTGACCTTGTATCATATGTCGTCAGTATCAGATATCTCCCTGCAACATAACGCAACTTTTGTCGAACAATCATTCAACACAGAAGTTGTCGGCTATTTTTATTAACTTTCTTGAAATTTTCTGTCAAATTTCCTGAAAATTCTTAAAGACCCCTTGTGAAACGTCATCGCTTCTGCATGCATTGCGTGCCGTTTATTGCTGCAGCTGTCGCTTGTGTCGCAAGCTAAAAGCTTCTGTGCAAAGTAAAGTTACCGACTTTTTCAAATCAGTTGGAACGGTTACGAGTTTCAGTTACAAAGCAAACTTTATATAAAACGTTCTGTTGCTGTTGAAATGCGTTTTATTTCTTGTATATAGTAAAGTTGCGACATTGTCAAATAATTCCACTGTTGAGTTTATTAAAGATTAATTCGAGTGTATGACTAGATCGTAAGGTTTTCGTACAAACTATTAAT
This sequence comes from Meandrina meandrites, assembly GCA_963693305.1. Taxonomy (NCBI): domain Eukaryota; kingdom Metazoa; phylum Cnidaria; class Anthozoa; order Scleractinia; family Meandrinidae; genus Meandrina; species Meandrina meandrites. The sequence continues at coordinate 16,967,954 of OY855913.1, forward strand.
TTTAGTGAGAGAGTTCACGGTTTGCATTTGTTACAGTTACAGTACAATTAAACAACGTTTTGTTGCCTTAAAAACGTTTGCCTTCGTCTTTGCGTCTTGAAAACATGTATCCGTGACTTTAATTCTGAGACCCCGCTTAATACGGACACCCCGTTAATACGGACAATTTGGCCTGTCCCCTTGGTGTCCGTATTAACAGGGTTCCACTGTACTTAATTATTAAAGGTAAATACACTACGTATGGACAAAACAACGTACATGTTTATCTAATTTAAATTTCAGCTGAAGAAAAGTAAACAGCACTCAGCTACCTGCGGGAAAAGAACCACCTAAAAGATAGATCCAAATTCGTTATAAATTATTAAAGAAGTAAAAGTATCTCTTTAAGTTCCTATCTACAATAAGAGGGTGATATCTATTCGTTTTCCAATATTATTACCGACTCTCACTCCAAACTTGAAAACCCTCGGGAATTGTGACCAGCAGTTGCACGCAACTGTTTACACTTCAAACAACAGATTTTCGGCAAAATTAGTGATAAACACAGGCCAAAGCGGGCCACTGAAAACCATCTCCCCAGAGATTTTTTTCGATATTATAGCAGATGGGTGTATAGTTTACCCATAGAAAGTATTTTTACGATATTTAAAGTTATTGCCCATAGAAAAAAATGGCAATGTTTTACTGCATAATTTCGCTTGCGACACATTTGCAAATTTAGTCTGTCAGTTTTGGCTCGTTTCGGGCTCTAAACTAATCTTGATTTGTTTTATTTTCCACTCAGTCATACAATGAAGACCTGAAAAAATCATTGAAAGATTCATAAACAGCTGTAGTATAATGCGCGAGACGATCAAATTTTCACAAAATTTAGTCTAACCGGAAGTAGATTTTGAGCCCAAACGGGGCGAAATCGTTTTTTTTGCATATTTCTACAAAAGGAAGCTGTATCAGGAGAAACTAACTGCAGTCCTTTTAGTTTCTCACTAGGACCTATCTTTGTGCAAACTATGAGCGAAATCGATTTTTC
>OY855913.1:16971483-16976483 GCA_963693305.1 Meandrina meandrites
ATTTTATTGATCCAGTAGCCGGTTTGTAAAAAAGCGGAACCGGAAACGCTTTTACATCTCAAAAACTTACATGTCATGTTATGTGTCAAAAACTCAGTCGAGCGTAACAAAGGAAAAACACGTTTCATTCAAGGAAATTCACGCAGTTCAGATACAAAGTTCATTCAATTCAATTCAAAGTTCAGTCATTTCAAAATTCAACAATTCAAACTTCAACCGTCGTCATCTGACTCAATGATGTAAGCCCTTCGTTTCTTCTGTGGTTGTGGTTGAGAAATTGCCTTCGCATTGAGGATTTCTTGTGAGTTGTGAAACTCCCTCGATCGCACGATGCTCAGTGGATAGTTTTCTCCTTTAGTACCGTTCAATGGCACTCTGCATGATTTTAAGGGACTCTGGCTCGTAATCATTTCCGTCCTTTTATTTGACCTCGGCGGAGAACTTACTCAGGACCTTGTCTCGTTCTTCCGGTGCCATTGTTTGAATAGTGACATTTTCAAGATGGCGGGACAGGCAGCAGCTTGTGAAGACATTCATCGATTGTTTTGTGGAGCGGGACGTATTTTTATACACAGCGATAGACTTGAGCTCTTGCATTGCATCGCTTGAAACTACAAAGGAAACCTGGAAACATCTACTTCTTGTGCTGGTTCTGAATTTGCTGTTGTGTGGTTGTCGTTTGTTTCTGTTTTGATGGACTCGGGATCACACGGATCTTGAGCAGATGTTGAAGAAAAATCGCCAAAATATTCGTCAAAATAGAAACCAAAAGTTGGAAACTCCCCTTAATAGGTCTTCAGCCTGAAGAAGCTCATAGGGGTCATTCAGAAACTGTAAGTAATTAAATTCATCCATTTTTTTTTTAATTAAGCAGACTTTTGGGAAAAAAAAGTTGCAAAATTCACCACACAATTGCTTTCTTTGTATTTCATTTTCCTGCAATTTGATTGGTTACTTTAAACAAGCCTTGAAATCTGATTGTTGTTTTGTTTTAGTGTTCTTTTCTCATTGGCTGGCAAAAAGATGCGATTTAGAGTAAAAATTAGTGCGATTCGTGAATAAATCGCACTGCTGAGAGCCAATCAGATTGCAAGGATCACCAGTGATTTCAAAATGGATGTAATAAATCAGAAAACGAGTCAAAAACAGCGAGATTTGAAGCACTCTCTTCGGTTCCTGCGGCTGACCAAGACTGGAAAATTAGCTAATATAAAAGTGTGCTCAGAGCCGGTCAAGTTGACTGAAGTGGCGGATAAAAGACTGTTAAAAGCTACACCGAAAGGAAGAAAGATATTGATCTTCGCTGATAATTCAAGTTATGTATATGTCCGTGGTGTGAGATTATTATATTACGAACATTGGACGAAACTACCGTTTTCGTTGCTTGGTCTCCGATGTTATTTGGCTGGTTTGAAAGCTTTGCCCTGCAGAATTTACAAGCCTTCTCAAAATATGAGGTAACAATCGTAAATGTAAACACTTTGTTATGAGAATCTGTTTATACTTCATTTATGAGCGAATTCCATGTTGTGTCGGTTTTCAGATCTTTCGCCAATTATAAGCTTAAATTACGTTAAAACGGCTACTTTCAAACCTCTTAGTTTTAATCACTTTTGTACACTTTTGCCTATTACTGTGAAACTCAGAAAACCGTGAACACCAGAAATATTAATGGAATGTTATTCTGCTGCAAGGAAAAAGCCAATCAGGCGTGAGAAAACTAAACCGCAAACAGCAACGGTTATTAGTTTGTGGTTTTGAGGTTTGCTTGCGTGTCCTGAACTTTATTTTGATTGGGCACTAGACAATCAACATTCCTGAAATATTTCAGGTATTCAAGGTTTTCTGAGTTTGATAGTAAATGTTTCGTTTCAAATATTGTTGTTTTTTTTAGCTAGTGGAGTTAACTGTGAGATTCATCGTTGGATTTTGAAAAGAAAATTCAATTATTGAGCTACACGGATCAAAAACATGATTTCGCGCGCTGCATGCTGCAAACAAATCAAAGCAAAAAACGAGTAAACCTTCGGCAACAATAGTTTACACCAACAATTAAACGATTTATTATCCAACTGCTCTATTTCACTCGCTTGCATTTTTGTCATTTTGGTGAGCGTGTTGAAATCTCGTACGCGTGATAAAATTTTAGATTCATAAACTAGTATTTACGTCAGTTTTTATATTGCGAGTTGCTTGTGGCTGGGTGAGTGAGTTCAGACTTTTCCCAACGTACATTTGCCTGTTAGAAACGAAGGAAATTCATTCACTTCTCTGCATAAAATTCTCTAGGGTATTTAGCAATGTGTACGATAAAACATGAAGCGTAGTAATCATGCAACCAAACCAAGATGGTTCAAAATTACATTGAAAGCTTATTAGACAACGACCACCACTCCGTGAATCACAATCTGTCACAATTCTTACACAAAAAACTGCTTAAAATGACTTAAACCGGCTCCCAATGAATTTGCTGAGTTAGTCTTTCCGCTGTGAGTTTCTTTGTTGTGGCGTGAGTTCATTTTGTTTAGCCGCGAGTTAACTTTGTTCAGTGCCTTGAGTTGATCTTTTTGCCATGAGTTGAACTTTTTGCCTTGCTTGTTTTGAAGTAAATCAAAACAAATTTCTTCGCCTTCATCAAGGTCCTTTTTACATTGAATAGCCCAAAGAGTTAATTTGATGTGTGCGCCTACGTGCGCTCTTGCATGAGGAACCCAATAAAGTGCAGCGAAATGTACCTATATTTTGGGAAACAGTGCAAACTCGAGCAAAAGAACAATAAATAGGAGCTCCGCTTTTAGGCCTGCCTAAATCTATATATTTATAATATTATTTTATAATTATTATTATCATTACATTGATATAGAAATAGAGAAAGGTCGAGCACGAATCCAATAGTTTCAAAAGACTCTCAAATTATATATCAAGCGAGAATAATACGTATAGAATTTTTATAGCTTTTCTTTCCTTTTATATTCACTATTTGTAAAATTTGATTTTGAAATAATAATAATGATGTAAACGAAAATTAGATTTTACGAACAGAAATATGTAAATAAGTTTATATATTTTGTAAATAATTCACCTCAATTTGTGATATTATAACTTGTGTACATAGAAGCTTAGAGCATGTAAAAGCTTTCAGAGTGGTATTATGTAGGTAGGCTATTGAAATTTTTACCGAAATTATCTCATGGGAAAAACTTAAGGAAAAACAAAATTGGTACACTTTTTTAACCAGATACACCTAAGATTCAAGTTTGTATGAAAAGTACTCAATAAAGTTTGATTATTATTATTAAAATTAAATTATTATCATTACCCGCGACACACTTGCGGGCGTTCAGTGATGAAACGTCATCATTACCCAACGATTCCATGCGACCCTGTTCGAGCAAATCGAGATTTCATCTGGTATACAAACTACAGTAGAACCCCTATTAAGCGGCAACCCTCGGGGAAATGCCAACTGGCCGCTTAATTGAGATTGGCCGCTTAAAAGGGGTTCGTCAGAAATTAGCATAAGGCAATTTAAAAGGGTGATCTTATTTCAATACAAAATAGCGTGAAAAGTAGTAACGGAATCACATGAAGACGACAATGAGCCAGTGTTTGAATGATTAATCAGCAGTCACTTATTTTTTTTTACTCTGGTTTTTCCGAGCTTGTTGAAGACAAAACCAAACATCGTATATTGCATTCTTACTGTCCGCTAAATAGGGGTAAAAGCAATAAAAAACGCTCTTTGAGACGGCAAAAAGGTGGCCGCTGAAAAGGGGTCATATTAACAGTATTTTACTGAGAGTAGTTTCGGGACTTCAGCGACTGGCCGCTTGACAGGGGGTAGCCGCCTAATGGGTGGCCGCTTAATAGGGGCTCCAATGTATTTATTCTGACAGTACATTGTTTATATATACGCGCCTGCGGGGGCTATAATTTGCTCGATTCTTGGCGCTACATTTGGCTTTACATGGGCGAACCCCTCAATAAAACCTCAGTGTAGACTAGATTATCTCTTCGTTTCAGAACAATCTTTAGTCGAGTTAGCGAATGCAAAATAATCCCAAATATTTATTCTGACCACTCCGCAGTCGCTCAATCTGTTTCTTTCTCCGAATGCGAACCCCCTCGTGGGCCTGGCTTCTTGAAATTCAACAATTCTTTGTTGTCTGAGACCTAATATGTGGAATTGTTGAACTTTTTAATTCCAGAGTGTGCCAAAAATCATCATGAAGTTGAAGACAAAGGGGTGTTCTGGGGAATACAATTCTAGAACAAAGAAGCAAAATCTAAACGTGACGAAGAATCTGCTCTTTTGTCGGAGATGATTAAATTACAGTGCAAGCTCTAGACAGAGTACAGCGATTCTCTCAGAAGTGAATTAGAAAAAAATAAAATCCAAGCGTACCAAATTAGCAAGCGTCAAGACGTGAGGCACAAATATACGCTGCAGAGCGCGCTGGTATGAACATGTCGAGAAATTTCCAGCTTTTTACGTAAAGAAAATTTGACGTTTAGTTTGTGCTCTCTTCATTTTAGTGTCATTTCACAAAGATATAGATATGCCTCGATTGCCTTTGCCTTGATGGAATAGGTTTTGCACGATGTAAATAACGCTCAAGTTGCGATGATGCGATCCTTTAGTAAACAGGTTCACGACTCAGTCATCCCTCCCAGCCTCAATCATGTGGTCATCAATGACAATCAACTTTCGTATATTAACAGCAAAATAAGAACGTTGTTCCAGGTTCTCAGGGGTGCCCTTGACAAATTCAATTCCAGGTATTGTCATCAATACCTCGCTGTAAGTCGGTTGCCACTGAGAATAACACCAAACAATCCTCTCCGGAGGAGGATAGATTGCCTTTTGGGCCTGCTGCAACAAAGATTTAACCCAGACCGATTTTCCCGAACCGCTCATACCTGCAACCATACAGGTAAACAGATGCTCCAGGTGCTTGAAATGGAGCAAAACCGGAAGTAGCGTGTTTACTGCTCATGTG
>OY855913.1:16981483-17036483 GCA_963693305.1 Meandrina meandrites
CTAGTCGTCACGCAAGGGTAAGGAAGGGCAAAACTAGTCGATTTCGTCGGTCTAAATAAAATAGTGATTTATTAAAGTATTTGTTAACAGAAGATCACTACTCTCTAACTATATTATAGAAAAGAATTAAGAAAATTATTTTTCTTCATTTCATAATTAATTCACAGTAATTGCTTTTTTGTTTTGTTTTTCTCTTTCACATATTTCAGCCTTCACTCTTTTTTGTTTTTTCTCTTTTCGTTTATCGGTTTTACCCTCTTTGTGCCCCATTTGATAATTCTCCTGTTTTCACTTATTTTCGTATTAAAATACGAAAATAAGAAATAATACAAAGATGATTTGACCATAAGGAGAGAAAAAATTCTGAGCCCCAGATAGGATTATAATCCACGACCCTCTGAGTTCTAGATTGCTTGCTCTAATTGTTGTTTCCTTTTCTTGATATCTTTTTTGTTTCGGGTTAGGTCCAATTTCTTTTTTGTTGTTGTTGTTGTTGTTTTTTTTTTTTTGCTTTTCTCGTCTTTTCTTCTTTTCCTTGTCCGTGACTCATCTTTTTATCACTTTTATAGTCAACGCAGAAGTAGATTTTTCGAGCGCGTTCCGAATATCTAGCTATATAGGTGCCATATGCATGCTTGAAGACTGCTAAGCATGGCGTTGGTTGTCCGTGGGGGGAGGGGGAAGAACGTCGGCACTTTTTTGGAGACATGTGCTAATCAAGCCGTTGCTAAGAACATCCCCATGAACTTTTGTTTTTCTCGGAACTTTTTTTATATTAACTGCATGTATGCACGTCTGTAAAATATGAACAGAAGCTTTGTTACTGCGCACACTCGGTTGCGCGGCACCTCTATGTCGCACTTCCAAGACCTTTTCCAAAGGCCTTGTCTTCCTCCCCCCCCCCCCCCCCCCCCCAACTCCCACGGTTCTCAAAAATGAAACTTTGGTCTCTTTTTGTGGTAGAAACACAGAACCAAACTGCCTCACGGAAAACTCAAGATAAGGTAATGTTCGGCAATATAGCATATAGGTGAGTCATATGCGGACCAGTGGACCTTTATATTTGTTGATGTGTAATTTATATACGGCGGATTTATAATTAGGGGGCTACCACACCCCACAACAAGCACTCTTCCCGAGAAACTGAATACTGTCAAACCACCTTGTCAGTATTCTCCTGCCTCTACCTTTGAGCTTTTCAAACAAAATTGGTCAAATAACAATTAAACAAGAAAAAATAAAAGATAAAAAAATCTCGGCTTTAGGTTTTGGGGTTCGCCCACTCAGCGCATCACTTTGCTCGGCGAGAACCCGTCGTGTCCGCTCGCATGCTGCCAAAACCAAAGCCGAGAGCCTGCTCGCTGACTAAAATACCCACAGTATTTAACCAAAAATGTAACTTTTCAAGGTTTAGACCACTGCCAAAAACCTTGTACGATCCTGAACTTACTCTACGTTGGATCAAACTAGATCCTCACCAGTCAAAAGAAAAGAACATTTTGAAATGTTGCAAGGACTGGTCAGACAACGTGCAAAAGGCGTAAATACAATATTTTGGCAGGCTAAATACGCCTTTTGTATACACGTTGTCTGCATTGTCTGACCAGTCCTTGCAATATTTCTATGTTTCAAAAATGCAAATATACATTAGGGGAATTCTGCTATGAAGGGCTCAGCTAAACAGCTCACCGACACCAAAAAATATTCTGTTTGTTTTGTTTCGTGACTGACTGAGTAAGGAATCCAACAAGAGCACGAAGTTATTTTTTTTTTAATTTGATTTTATATATTTTTGTGGGAGAGGTAGGAATCTTGCCCAGTGTCAAATTTGGCAGTGTCTACTAAATATAAATAAAACTACTTAATAAATCGAACAAAATCTGTGGAATTTGAATCCAGAACAGCAACATATGTAACAAAATTTGTGCTTGGGGGAAAATCGCTTAATTTCATTTTTGTAACCACTAAGTAAACAAACCATAGTCACGTTAATTACTTGGCGCCTTTTGTTTCCTTTCGGGCGGAACACACGAATAAAGATTTTTAAATGATATGTAATCAACCGGCAAATTTGCTAACAGAAAATAAAAGGACATTATTCTTTCAAGGCCTTCGTCGGTGGTATTACTGGAATACGATTATGCGGTTATAAACCTAAAACTATTGATAGCATTTATGTTGGCCCTTTTCTTAACTTGTTTTTTCAGTATGATAATTTTAACGTTCCCAACGACCCAATGTGCACAACCAAGTTTATACATTTTCCTGGATTTCAGAAAGAAGACTAAACTTTCCTAAATTCATCATTTTTTTAATTGTTGTTAGGGTACCGAAATCGGCAACTTTTTTCTTTCCCACACCCCCTTAAATGCCGATGAAAGCATTGCGTGACGCCTAATAAGATTAAGCACCGAAATGTTTGTTCTCACAGCGATCAGTCGGTCGGATGTAAATATTTTAGTGTACTTCAAACTAAGCAACATTCAAGAAGGGCCTTAGAGGTTGAAGAAATACAGTGGTTCTGAAAATATGGGGGAAATTTATTCGACCATCGCCCGGAAACATGTTGACAAATGGACGTTGAACAAACAGAGCTACGCATAAACAGCATGCATGCAACGTATGACTGAGAGAATCGCGCTAAAATCGGGAATTAGACCTGTCTTCTGAAGCAACTAAGGTAAGAACACTTCGAAATGTTTTTCCTTGTGCCTATTCCAACCTATTTTGCGTTACATGAAGTGTTGCGGACTAAAATATATGTTTGACCTCCAAATGGAATGTTGATCGGGAAGGTCAGATATTTGCATTTTTAACGAACTTTGAAAAGCTCTCGCATCGCTCTAAATCATTTGCCCAAAGAAATTTTTGCAGAAGTTTCTAGACCATCCTTCTAAACGTCAACCACCAGAAGCTTAGCCCATTTGAAGGTGTACCACATGGTGAAAATTAATACAATCCACGAAGCACTTTTACTGCAGTGAACTATAAGCGTTCCAAATTAAATTATTTTGTATCCAAAGAACAACTCAATATTTACCAAAATCATTCTAACAGATGTTAAGAGATTGCTAAAACAGGTTTGAGTGTTTTAAAGGTGGTGGAATGATTTGTCTTTGCATGCGAGGCTCTCAAACCTGTGTAATAATTCAGTGCCTCAAATGGCAATTTTAACGGAATTTCGTTATTTGAATTTTTCTCAGAAATAAAAGGACATTTGACCAAAAAAACTATCCAGTGAATTTAGTTATACCCTAGCCTACCAAAGATAAAAATATGAGCGAAATTGATTTTTCCACCCTTGCCGCGATATGTTTGATTCTAAGGGACATGCCCTCTTAATTACCTTTTATCCGGGAGTTACAGTCTTCTGTTTATCACTATAGATAGAAAGATGGTGGCGAGAACTGCATGAAAGGCTTGAGAAATATTTCAAGGTGCAACTTCAAACACTTAAAGATTCTGGTAGTTATGACCCTAACAGTGAGACTGACAGGTTTGTTCATAGTTAAATGAAAGATTGATGTGGGCTAAGTCACCGAGGCATCCTATTATTATCAGTACTTGATAACAAAAAGGAAGGTTTTTTAAAAGAAAAGAGGGGGGGGGGGGATATAATAATAACTTAGGTGACATTTTCAGGTGTTAATTTTCACATCTTTGTGGCAGGAAATGAAAGGTTTTGATGTCAAAGATGAATTCTGAGATAAAATAACTATGGGGAAGTGAATTTAGGAATTCAAATGTAGTTGATAATATATTTTAAAATAGGCTAATTTTGGATGCATTTTAGCTCTAATTACCACCTTAATATTGTAGTTAAGTTCCCTTTGGAGTCACTAAATTTAAATCATAATGATAAATGCAGTAAGGGCTGATCCTTTGTGCTTTTAATATTGCAACCTACAGAATGTTATTGGCTTTCTTGATGATTCCTGTGATCCAGAAACAATTGGATTCTTTCCGTCAAACTGTGTGGAACACCCACCGAATAAGAACCCAGAAAGACACTTTTCTTCCAGATGGGGTTCCTGATCATATCTATGAATTCCCTGAGAAATATGGTTTAGAGGATTGTGGTCAGTACTGTTATGATTATCACAGTACCAACTAGCACATGCTGATAATTGCCAACCTTTTCCTTCTCACCAATCCTGTGTTCTTTATTTTATTGTAACCACAATAATTACATTATACAGAATATTGAGTATCCTATTGCGTATTAGGTTAGATAGAGTACTAGTTCTTTAGTTAGTTTTACTTCTATGATTTTTAATCTCAGAGCAACAATATTAATCAATTTATATAAATATCAACAAATTACAAGGCAGTTAATATATTGCTTAAATTTTCAGGATGGCCTGTTACAGAAGAGCAATTAGAGGATGTTGCAAAGTATTCTGAAGTTTTACAGACTGGCTCTGACTTCCTGGAAGAAGACTTCAGAAAAGCATATGAAGACATAATTCCTTTCCCTGAAAGGGTTGAACCAACTGAATGCATGGATGCCTTTGTGTATTTAAGGTGGCCCGCGGCTATTTCTGGGAACGGAGGTGCTCTTTTTTAAATCGAGTTTTCAGCATGTAAACTTTAACCGATTTCTCTGATTTTTGGCAATCGAAATAACAAATGTTCAAATTTTATAAAGCTTTGAACTTTAGGGCGAACAAAATAAACGAACACGAGATATTAGCGCTTTTGAAAAAATATATTTATCAAAAAAACGCGAATATTTTCCAAACGCGACGATAGATTTTTTTCTACTTAATGTCAACAAGTTCAAATTATCCAAGTTTTAATGTGAGCAAGTTTCAACGAAATCGGCTGGGTAGAAATTGCTGCACAGTTGACTGTTGAATTTTTGCTTCAAAATATTATGCTTGTGTGTAATTTGGAGCTGTTACAACAACGCTTAAGTGATGCTAAGATCCCATGGATTATTTGAAAGCTTAATGCCAGCTAAAACGTTGCTGAAAAGTATGGAAAGATCGGAAATTCCCAGCAAAAGTTGTAGACAAATGAAGCAGAAGAGGTTTACGGTGCGTAAATTGTGAATTTTAAAATATTCATTTTTTTAGAACTAAAAAAAATCTACCGATTTTTTTTCTTTTATTTTCAAGTATGAGGAAATACAGCATATGTGCAAACGGCTTTATCTAGTTCCGTCTGTCTAGTCTCGATGAAACTCGTCGAATGTAGCTCGCCAAGATAGCTACTTCTCGTCTTCCATTTTGGAGCGCTTTGAAAATGCTTTTGTTACAGTAAATTATTCAAACTTGCCGCATTCTCAAGATTATTTAGCACCTGGAAATAAACATGCCACGGATAAAATTGCGGCTGAGCTTTGTATTCATGCATTTTATTTAGCAGTGAATGGGGCATGTGGCGTGGTATGTTCAATTCTAGGTGCTAAATAATCTTGAGAATGCCGCAAGTTTGAATAATTTACTGTTACGCGAGGGTTTCCAAAGCGCTTGAAAATGGAAGACGCGAAGTAGCCATAGACTTGGCGAGCAAAATTCGACGCGTTTCATCGAGATTAGACACACGAAACTAGATAAAGCCGTTTGCATACATGCTGTATTTTCTCATACTTAAAAATAAAATAAAAAAAAATCGGTAGATTTTTTTTAATTCGAAAAAAATAAATATTTTAAAATTCACAATTTACGCATCGTAAACCTCTTCCTCTTCATTCGTTTACAACTTTTTCTATGAGTTTCCGATCTTTCCATACTTTTCAGCAACGTTTTAGCTGGCATTAAAGGAGAACGGTGGACTAGAATTCATATTTTATATAACCACTGGAAATCATAGAAATAGCTTAGATTTGTAGAAAACAACAAGTAAAAGCGATTTTTCCTACCAAAATTGAAGAAAATGGTTAAAACTTGTAGTCTTTTTTCGCAATTGAACGTCCGCCATTTTGAACGTATTTTCTTCCGGTTACTTCCAAAAAAGGAATGTCAGCTCACGTGTTTTTACGTCACTGCGCACTTGCAAATTTCTTCAGTTCAATGTTTTGTGCACTTCTGTGCATTTTGTGTTGTCTAACCAAATCTTTCGTTTTGACAACTGTAGCAAACTTACATTACGGCTAAGTTTAAGTCTTATTCATTTGAACCGATGGGAAAAAGCTTAAGAAGACGTTGTTGAACATGGAGATCAGCGAGACGAGGAGGCGAAAATATGTCGTGGGCGAGTGTGATATTTGTGTTAACTTGGAAGGCGAACAAGAAAGACAATGTTTATGCTGCCAGGAGATCAAGGAATCCACGAATTAAATTTCAGGTGAATAGTAATTTTGTATTCAGAAGATGATATTTGTATTTGAAAGCTAATAAACAGCCCTACTTTCGGTAAGAAGAACCTGTTGTTTGATGTGTTTTGTTGTCACGAGTTTTTGCCACGAGCATTTGAGAAAGCGTTCGTGGCTCAATTGGCTGCGAAATAACCTGCTTACCGGTATATTAATTTCGCTAACATGTACTGGGAGCTCTAAGCACCCCAGCAATCAAATGATCGGCTTAGAAAGGTTTATGACGGGAACTATCTTTAATTTCACGGCTGTCAGACTAATAATATTTTTTAGATTCCTGAACTCGGTAAATCCGCCAACATAATACTTATTCACAAGGAATAGCTGATCGGTTTGTACCATGTTCTATTCAAGCTAATTATTTCATGCAAACGTTTCATGCTACAAATGGAAACTGAGCAACTTTAATAGAATATTATACTCACTGGAGACAGTGTCATAAACATATATGTCGATTTTCCTTTTTAATTTACCTTCGCTTTCGCTTCTCTGACATTCGCTTTCAAGCTAAGCCTTCTGCATACACTACTTTAACGTGGAAATATGGTCGGTACAGTAACTTTCTTTAACCCTTGTGTATGTTTTTTCGGATCCAAAGTTCGAGGCAGCGATAACTTTTAAGCAATTCTCTTCAAGGTTATCTGAACAATCATGACATTGACTTGTTTTGGCGAATTCGCACTTTTAATTCGCGCCAGTAATTCATTGAGCAACGCTCCATTTGCCAGAGGTAATCGATGAAAGCTTCTGCTTCTTTATATGTATCTGGGCGTTTTTTTACAACATCATAGAAGTGCACATTGAACTGTAATTTTTGTCGTCCGAGCTTGAAAAATCTATTGCGCAGTGACGTCAAGCTTTGCAGCCAAGCCTTCAATATGGCGGACAAAATGGCGGACGTTCAAATTGCCCTGACGAGCACCTTTTTGCTGTCATAATCGGGTTAAAACGTAAGTACAATTCCAAATACCTTAATATTTGCTTAACACACATCACCTACTTTCATTTAAACTAGTTTAAAAAATTCGCATTTTTGTCTTCCGTTCTCCTTTAAGCTTTCAAATAATTTATTGGATCTGAGCATTACTTAAACTTTGTTGTAACAGCTCCCAATTATACACAAGCATAATATTTTGAAGCAAAAATTCAACAGTCAACTGTGCAGCAATTTCTACCCAGCCGATTTCGTTGAAACTTGCTCACATTAAAACTTGGATAATTTGAACTAGTTGACATTAATTAGAAAAAATCTATCGTCGCGTTTGGAAAATATTCGCGTTTTTTTGATAAATATATTTTTTCAAAAGCGCTAATATCTGGTGATCGTTTGCCTTGTTTGCCCTATAATTTAAAGCTTTATAAAATTTGAACATTTGTTATTTCGACTACCAAAAATCAGAAAAATCGGTTGAGGTTTACATGCCCAAAACTCGATTTAGAAAAGAGCACCTCCGTTCCCAAAAATTAGCCGCGGGCCACCTTAAAAAACAACTTCCAAGCACCAACATAATTATCATTGATTAAGATCCATATGCCATAAAATTGTTATTAATTTTATCATAACATTTCTATGAAAATGATACAACACAACTCAACAACAACTACATTATCATGGAATGGTCAAAATTCAACTTGAAACCAATTTTAGTGTTTCTGCAGTTGGCACATCCTTAGAGTGCTCTCACTCCATCAATTCCAAAAGTTCATATATTTGGTTCATCGCAGTTATGAAAATCTTCAGTTGGCTTGTAAACCTGGTACAAGGACTAAAGATTAGCATGTGGCATAATTAGCCCTATGCATGTAAGACCAAAAGTAACTGTGTTTTTTTTTCTTAAATTTTCTTACAAAAAGAACACAACTTATGATAATCAAAAGGCCCTATTGGGCCACGACTGTTTTTTTAAGCGATGACGTCATCGTTTAAACTAGTGGTACCTATCGGTAGAAGTGCCAACGAGTACAATAAGAGAGAAGGGTTGTGAGGATAATAAATTTATTGTAAATGTTTGACTAAAAGTACACTTTATGATGTGGGTGTGATCAATGTACATTGCATGTATTCGTTGCGGAATGTTTGTGGAATAAACTGATGCGATTTGGTGAAGGCCTAATGAAGGAGTTCTAAAATGATACTAAAGTAGTGAGAAACCTTGTGAAATCCATGTAATTTGAGGGTTGCAAGCCATTGCAGTTCTATGCCGCTATTTTGGAAAGGTGTCAGCTGTTTTCAAGTCCAATAGACCTTAAATCAAAGTGGCTGTGAGCCACTGAAACTCGGAAAATATATAGCCTTTGTTTACTTCATAAAAAGTAACACAAATAGAGGCTGCATTTTACCCAACCCCCTACCCGCTTCACAAGACTAATTGATTACTAAATTTAATATTAAAGACTCTCTGTCGACTGCGAGTGTTTGTTATTGTTTTGATTCTGGCAATGAAGAAAATCGTTCGAAAATCAAAAAGATTTAGGGCATTCGCGGCCTAAAATAAAATATACCGGTAGAAACAGGTATAAAATGTTTACTTTCGAGGTCATCCAGCTAAGAAATATGACCTCGCGTCGTGGGGCGCGAGCTACAATTACAAGCTCCTGTCGCCATACGCGTCATTGGTCGTCATTTGAAACAACTCCATAAAATAAATTTCCTTTTTATTTGCTTTTAGAAGCACATATACAGAGTATATATATACAGTACTTAGTGCTCTTAAAATACAAGATGTAGAACTAGAGCAATGAACATTTCGTGGCGATTTCCATACCGCGGTTTGGAATTCCTGCGGAGATTGTTTCGATAAGCGGTCACGTACAGATTCTAAATGCTTTCAGTTCGATCTTTTTTCAGTCCGAAAGAACGCACTTTTCATCGAAATAAAAATTTCAAATAATCTCAATAAAGCTTACTTGGTACTGGAAGAATCTACTGGCAATGCGAAGGGAAATAATTCTGCAGCGATTCAGTGTCACTCAGCTCAATACTGCAACAAACGTGAGCAGTTTTCACTTTGCCTGTATCCGAGGTCATCTTCTTTGTTTCTCCATTGATTCTGGGCAGATTTTCTTGAATAAATCTTTTCGGAAGAGCCTCTGGTTACAGTCTAGGCCTTACGCAGGCGATTCTTGGCACCCGCCATGCATGGCTAAAAGCAGGCCGTTGTTTAGCTACTCACACATGTGAGTTTGCGGATCACGTATCGACGCCATGAATCATGCATCGTGCACGTGCTGAACAAATAAGTAGCGCGCTGATTGGCCACAACTATGACAAATTGTGCACGTGCTGAACAGTTTCTGCTCAACAGATTGGCTAAAAACATCAGACATTGTGTCGTCACGATCTACCTTACATTACATTACCTCAGAGGAGGTTGGACACCATTCACGTGACATTTTCGTCCAATCAGATTCTGCCCTCAATATGCTAATGACGAGCATTGAAAATTTCCCAAGCGTGAAGATACTGGCAGAATTTCGAGTTTTTCCTTACGATTTTTGTAACGAATCGATTCGAAAGCGACAGGAAAGGTTTTCCTTGAAGATATTCTTTCTTGGGAAGTCGTCATTTTAAAGGTAAGGTGGTTTTCAATCCATATTTTATTAATGTTTTGACGAACCGTCGATCAGTGCTTGTTGGTTTCAGATGTCCGAGGTGTGATGTTTTTAAATAGCTTTTATGGCTTTTACCTTTGCTTCTAGCTTCTGTTTTCTGCATTTCCGTGTAGTTTGATTATTAGGTTTTGAGTCACACTGGTCGCCCCCTGTCGCCCCCGCAATCGTTTTCGAGATATTTAACATTGAAACTTATGATTTTTACTAGCATCGAACAAACTCCGGAAATGGCGCGATCGAAGTGTCGTGTTTCGCGGGATTTTTCGTGAACCAAAATAACACGTCTCGCTGTTTTGTCTTATTCGCTTTCATATCGTGTTGTAGTTTTCTTTTATCCTGATCTATCTTTTGATTTATTTTACGTAGGTTTTGTTATGAGCAATCCGGGAAAGCGGCAAATGCTCCGCCGAGCGGTGATACTCCTGGCAGAAGGCCACCAAAGAAAACATGTAATCAGCCATCAAGGTCAAGAAAAACTTTGTTCCAGTCGGAATTCAAGCCATCGGTGTGTATTAATGCGTTTCACACAGTGCTTTTTGTTCTCTTCTCAAGTGTGTTTGGTAAAATATTTTCTAAACACAAGTATCTGATTTGATTTGTAACAGAAAAATAACCAATCTGATAGCCAGTGGACTGAGACAGAAATCTGTGCATTGATCGAGTTTATTGCCCTGTATCATGCACCTGAAGACGAGAGTAGAAATGCCTGGCCCACGCATAAAAGACAGGAGTTTTGGGAAAATTCTGCGGGAAAATAGAACTGTTTCAGAGCGCAAGAACAGTGCGTGACAAGCAAAGCGTTGTGACAGTTTCGTTTGCTGTAATCTAATATCTTGATTGTGTACGTACGTTGAATAAACGAGTGTTACAATGAGAAAACGTGTCGGTGGTTGATTTGAATATTCGTTTTATTTTCGACGCTTATTGTGACAGTTCGAAAACGGAAACAACAAGAACCATCCCGACACTCAAACAGAACAACGGCGACTTATACCCGTCCAGTCTGTGGAGAAGTGCCTCGCTAAACGGCAAAATACACATTCGCCTTTCCGACCGAAAATCAACAAAACTGAAATAAGCGAAAAGCCATTGAGCCTAAGAAAAGGCAAACTCGGTACAATAAAGATAAATAAATTTGAAACTTCGCAGCAGTGTATAAATACTTCAAAGAGATCAGCTTGTGACTCTTGTTGGTCGAAAGCATCCATTTTGTACGACAGCGTGATGTTCACTCTTTCGCGTCTGTGTTCAAATGAAGCCGAAATGACGCTCTACCCATAATTTTTCGCGGGGTGCTGTCCAACCTCCTCTGACATTACCTTACATTACATTACATTACTTACATTTCTACATTTTGGAGCGTTTGTGAGATTTTTTCCGCACATACAAATCTTCTCACGGCTCTATAATCTGCCGCCTCGTCAGGCCTTCTGGTCTTCCAGAAGGCCTGACTCGTTGGCAATAATGTGTTCGTGCGAGTTCTTGTCGCTTTTATTTAACAAGTGACGAATTAAGTCTCGATTCCTGGCGCAGACCAGAAGGATCGCGGCCTCTGGGAACGTTTTATTGCACGGAGGCACGAGGTCGACACGAGGTGATAAAGTGAAAAGCGATACACGGTACGAAGCTGTCTCGTTTGACTCTCTTTTCGGTAGAATCTCAAGGATTGTAAAGGTTGAAATATTTAGTGTGATTTCTAGAACGCGAAATCGATTGTACACCCACACTGAAACATGTTGATGACTACTTCGGAGCGGGTAGGTTTACGAGCGAACTCTTCCGAGTGAAACCTTTATCAGAAGCCTAGATTTTATAGTGAGCTATCTATATAATGGAGTTTGAAACGCTAAGAGAATCATCAATACTCGCGGGAACTGACGCTGTTTAGCACTCAAGCATTGCGAAAAACTCGACTACAAACATGCAACAGAGTTTTCCTTATCAACACAAGAATCTTCTCGAAGATGTAATGGACACCATATTTAAGCTTAGTTGCGCTCTAAAAGAAGAAACGAAAAACGAAATGAGTACTTCAAGCAGCTTTTGGGTAACTATATTCTTTCTTTCAATTTTTGCTTTTTCTTTTTTTGTTTCATTGGGTTTATCTTGCTTTGTTTTTATCGTTTCAATTATTGTAACAGCATATGCTCTTGTCCAGCACTTCATTTCGTATGTAGATGGCTATGTAGAGAATGTTGAAAGCTATTTACTCAACCGGAAATGTAAACAATTATTCAGTGGTGACAATAAAAGCGAGAAAAGACATGAGATCTCGCAATGCGAAGTATGTTTACTATAATTATTGTCGTGTGAGGTTATGTAAACAGCGTGATCCAAGTTAATTTTTTAAAGAGAAGCCCGAGTACACGCCGTTAAGCGTCTAGTTCATTTTGATTTGCATTGGGAGTAAAAGAAGCAAGTTCCAAGCAGACAAATTCAAGTTTGCGTGTTGTTTGCGTGTTTTCGTGCTAGCGTGTGTACACTCTTTTCTCTGTACAGCGTTTACGATTGACGTTCAATTTCCGGAATGTGTTTTGATAGATTGCTGTGAAGATTAAAAGCGTCGCATAAAATTTATTTTGAAATCGGCTAGGTTGACCTTTGTCGCGTGACACTGATAATCTTCTGTCAGCTAGCGATTACACAAACTTCGCTTTCAATTTCGTTTTCACCGTCACATGCAAACTTAAGAAAATTCTGTTGTTTTTTCTATAGGGCAGAAACAACATACACCTGATTTAAGGTAAAATAAAAATAAAATATGTTCACAATCGATTTTCAAATTATCATCACATACCCATCAAAACAAAACCATTAGCGCGTTAAGTACAGTGGTCTGTCATCGGTCTTAATAAACCGCAACGATGTATTGAGAGTGGCGTTACATGTAGAGTGGCGTTACATGTAGGTCTGCCAACCATCTGTCAACGGCCTTTTGTTTACATCTGATCGACTGAAGGAGTGAAGGAAGGAAGGAAGGAAGGATAGCTTCAAATCGCCACTCATTCCATAACTCCCGTTTTGCATACGCAAAAACAGTCGTAAAAATGAACAAGAAAGGGTAACATTTCTTAACAGCAGTCCTAACAACTCCACATTACTCTACATTTTGTGGCAACAATCCCTGAAGTAAAATCTTCTTTTAAATGTTCAAGTTAATTAACAAACAAGCTGTAAGTACATGCAATAACTTAACATAAAAACAAGTGTCCATCACCAGGTGTGCAAGCTGCAAGATGGTTAAGTTAGACAAACCTAGGACTTTCAGCCATTTAGCAGGAAAACCTGTAAAAAACACAGACAATTGAAAAAAATAAGTATTTGGTACTGACCGAATGATATATTGATAGAGTAGCTCAACTTTCAGTTTCTATCTTCATTAGGATTTCACTCTGCATGTATTTTTATCAAGCACTCCTACGATTCTGCGAAACCACTCGCATTTTTCTATGTTTAAGACATTTAAATATATTTAGTCTAAGCAAGCAGTTTCAACCCCACATCAGATCAACATGAAAGGTTACGATAGCTGACCGTAGCAGTATCCCTCAGTAATAAATGTCCACAACCCTATCCCTAAGATAACCCTTTTCCCTTATTCTTTCAGGTAATTTTAACCCCATTCTTAAATAACCCTAATCCTAACCCTAAGGTTTTGTGTTATGAAAGAGGGTTAGGGTTATGGCTTGAGTTAGGGTTAAGAAAAATAAATCAGGGCTGTGGAAAGGGGCTTGGGTTATGGTTTAGAGTTAGGGTTAAGAGAAAGAATGAAGATTATGTAGAGGCTAGGGTTATAGTTTGAGTTAGGGTTACGAGAAACAGGAGGAGATACAATTATATGCTTGAAAAATGCGGTTCTTTTGAAGACAACATTGGTGTCAAAAGTCAAATTTCATGTCCCCAACCTCAAGCCAGAAATGCTTTCTTCATGGATTAAAATGAAACGCTTCCTGATTAAATTTAAGTCGTTTCACTGAGCAGCCTTTTGTTAAGAGAGATCAAACTTACACGAAGTTACTATATCAGAAAAACAACAAACAAATTTGCAATTTAGCTGTCAAAATAATAAAAAGCATCATTGAATTGAAGGAGTGAAACACGTAAACTTAACCGTTTGAACATCGAATTTTCCCTTGGAATGTCAGCTGGAATGTCAGCACATTTCATTAAGTAGAATTGTGACGAGAACGAGAATTCGACTTAAACAGCTTAATTCATAGAAAGGAATCGAATTTTCCCTTGGAATGTCAGCTGGAATGTCAGCACATTTCATTAAGTAGAATTGTGACGAGAACGAGAATTCGACTTAAACAGCTGAATTCATAGAAAGGAAAGTGTCCAAGGAGGTGAGGTGTTACAATGTTATGCAAGAACTTGTGACAAATTAGCGTTCACAGACACTCAAGCTAAATGCAGGAAAGGTAGTTTAACTCAGTGAAAGGCATTGGTTCTTTTTGTTTAACTGGAAAACTGCTCGTTTGAGAATCGCACAGGAAAAAGGGTTGTACAGTGGAAGCTCAACTTGTGTAAGCTCAACTTGTCTAATGTGAAACTTTAAATCTTCGGCTGACACGATACTGTTTACATTATGAGAAAACCTCGAATTTTCACAACATTAATAGCAAGAAAGAGAAACTTGAGGCAAGGGAATGGCAGCTAAGACGTTAAGTCCTTACTTACCTCGATTTTTGCCTCGTTCAGCTTCCTGTTTCAGCACTATGCACAGCTTACAGCTCGACACATGCTTCCATCACATCCACGGTTTGTGTCCGCTTTCCGCACGGTCGAAGGTTGGTCGAAGGTCGATAGATAATAGTCGTTTCCAGATCCCAACGTCCAATGTAGTCACGCTGTAACGCAATACAAGAGCAAGTTACGAATTGCCATCTCAATATGCCGTTTCTTCTTGGAAAGAACTGCCAAATGGCTTCTATATTAGTCTAAATAAAGCAATATTTTAATTGCTTGACTCTTAAATTATCTTTCTGTCGATTCGGCGTATTTCAATCCTGCTTATATAGCGTGAGCAGTCGTAATAAACAGTCGTAATGAAATACAGTTTCGATATGAAATAAAGTTTCGAAGAATATTATGGGATATTCTTGAGTCAATTCAACGCGGAACGGTTAACGGTCTCAACTTCAAACATTTATTAGAGTCTAAAAGCAACTCTGCAATTCCAAACTTATAACACGGCAGCATTCGGCAAATAAGCCCCAAGTCTCGGCAACATACTTTTTGGTAAAGAATTGCTTTTAGACTCTCACCCGGATCCAGTGCTGTCTTCGATTCCTAAGTTTTACCGCCAGCCGGCGATCAACGCTCTTAGCCATCTAGGAGCAACAACACATCTCGGTTCTTTGAGATATGCTGGGGACTTAACGGGCTTCCAGACTTAATGATGTCTTTTCACCACCAGGTGGGCACACAAATTTATAAGCTATCTGACTTCATGTACACAGCAAAGGCGTTTTACTGTCTTCAGGAATGACTGACTCGAAACACCGCTGAAAAGCTTACAAGCACAGGACGAAATTCCAAGAATCCGTAAACGGAAACGTCACAGAAACATGTGAAACCGATCCGGAAACACGACGGATAACCTGTGTTTCCGTTAGCGGTTTCGTGACGTTTACTGACGTTTCCGTTGCTGCGTATACAGCGGAACCGGACCACTTTTTGTATATTTCCGTTCCGGAAACCTGACGGAAACACGTAGACTTGAATTTTCACGTTTCCGCACGACGCAAACGTAACGGAAACATGGAGTTGCATGTTTCAGCCACGTTTCAGAAATACGGAAACATGTGCATTTCGCCCTGTGTATTATTGTGATCAACTGGGACTAATCGAGACTAAATAGTCTTTAAAGTCTTTATTATTGTCATACATGCCACCCCTCAGCCTCCCAACATCTATAGGCTATTTAAGTTCCAGTAGATCACAATAATAATTGCACACATGTTCTTTAATAAAAGTGCTGATGGCCTCTTCTGACAAGTTACCAGCTGTAAAAAGGATTTCGCTGTCCTCATCATCCAGAAGCTTTGCTGATGCTATTTCTGGATCAAAGAGCCTGTATCCACATCCTTGAATGTCTAGTAGCATAAGTTGATGGTGTGACTTTTCATAGGAGAAGTGTACTAGGCATTCAGCCTTTTCAGAAATGATTTTGTTCCTGCCAAAACAAAGCTTGCCATCATTGTTGATGTATTTCTCAAACTCTCCCTCCACGTATTCTTCCACGGTAACATATTCATCACCTTTTTTTCCATGATATATATTACCATATTTTAAGGTAGGGCCAAATGATTCTTGCAAGCCTGCTTTCTCTACTTCTTGTCTTAACTGATTAGCAAAGTTGTGGGCAAGGCAGTGCATTTGAACAACTTTCTTCGTGTGTTTTTCAACACTTTGCTTAGTTTCAGAAATTACATCTAAGGCATTTGTAGTGTACTCCTTAACAACCCAAGTGAAGGCAGACAGTTCCTTATCGTTTGCGTGAGCCTGATATGCCCTTCGAAATGCTCCTTCACCAAGCAGATCTTTAGAGATATTGAATTCACCGGGTTTGGGAATAGTAGACCACGTCATTCTATTCAAGTCAAACTGATACAAATTAACAACCTCAGGAGACTCGACTACCTTTCCCAGTTTCAGCATTTGGGTAATACTTTTTGGAGGCACAGGCTTATGCATGACCGCTTTCTTAGGACTGGGAAAACATTTGACCGGGAGGCACGTGCACACGAACGATCACTGATGAACCTTACATATATGAGTTTCAGATCTGGGACTTGCTTGATATGAGAGCAGGACGGCGCCTGCTCTCCCGCCAACACGTCACAGACTACATTACCTCCTGTTTGTGGTGCAAAGTGCTTTAAACAGGCGTCCTTAATCTTTTCAATCGTCAACTCGTCGTCATCTAATCCAACTTGAACAAACTCTCTTGGTCCGATACGCGAGTATTTTTGCGCTTTGCCTGTGACATCGGCGCTTAGCCTTTGCACGACAATCTCCTCTTTGTTTCTCCTGGGGTCGTTTGGTTTGCCCTGTTTTCCGGTTCTTTTCTCCTTCATCGCGTTTTTAAACTTTTTCCATTTGTCTGCTTTATCCGCCATATTTGTTTACCCGCGGCCGCAAGCGATTCTGGTCTATGGCAATGATAGGCCATGAAGATTTTTGTTTCAATTTTATTTTAATTTGTTTTTATTTGAATTTTTTATTATTTTTGCTTTTAATTGAAACTCTTTTAATTTTTTTTTTATTTAAATAATTTCTTTTTGTGGTTACGTCAGTAACCGTACAATGCAAGAGGGTCTGTTAGTAAGTCCGTAAGTTTTT
This sequence comes from Meandrina meandrites, assembly GCA_963693305.1. Classification (NCBI taxonomy): domain Eukaryota; kingdom Metazoa; phylum Cnidaria; class Anthozoa; order Scleractinia; family Meandrinidae; genus Meandrina; species Meandrina meandrites. The sequence goes on from OY855913.1 coordinate 16,998,762, forward strand.
TCATGGGAATAACTGCTGACCGTCACGTTGTCAGAACTCTTCTTTAGTGGAAGAAGAAGTGCTGAGCCCAAAACATATGGAAGATTTTTTTTTCGAAAGGGACTTAATACTCATTTAGTAAGAACTTTGTTTTTATTTTTTTTAGTCTTACAAGTACCACGCAGTACACGGAATTTTTTTTCTTTTTACCGCGTTGTCAGAACGTATATGACATTGCAGGCTCGTTTTCCCATGCCCTATACTCACGCATGGTTGACCAAACAAAGAAAATGGCGTCTGTTGTAGGCTCTTTCGAGGCGGGGCCGGGGCCGGGGTCAATTTTTTAACTTTTTTAAAAACATTCACCGATTCAGAAAAAAAAATAAAATAAAATAAATTATATAAACAAAATAGCCGGCAACTTGATCCTTTCGTAAGCTCAAAAGTATAAAAGAATAAATTTGTGGTCTAGCAGTGAAATTCTAACAGCTTGGCGGACAGACTTCTGAGCGCTAGTTTGAAAGGGTTTCCGGGAACGTTTTGGGCGAGTAATCACTAAAGTGAACTGGCGAAAAATAAATTTTATTCCGCGGGCAAATCTCCTTAACAGGGCGCAAGTTAACTCTTTTGTAGCTTCAGGGTTTCGTCTCACTAAGCGGTCCGAATAAACACCACACAAATATAAGGTACATGCATAACCTTTATGTTCGCCGAGCAGTGTAATGTATCGTGACATTCAGTCTGGCAGTGTCGGCTTTGTATAAAATTAACCTATGTATAAAATTAATCTATGAAACCGTTTAGTTTCATTCAGTTTCCAAACGCAAAAGCCTTGAAACTGAAGGTAAAGTCTCGCAGAATCTTTAAAATGTCTTTGTTGTGTAATAAAGTTAAATTTGACCGAGCTTCTGTAGTCTTCTGTCGGCCGGTTAAACTTCATGACCGCTCATGCGAAACGTCATTTCAAACTTTGATATTTGAGAGGTTAAGCATGACGTTTACGGCAAACGGCAAACGGCAAAAATAATTCTGATTTTGCTCACTTCTTCTTTAGCACTTAAATAAAGCCGGTCGAAAAATAGGAAAAAAATCCCTTAATCACAGTAAATGCAAACAATTTCCCTAAATTGTACAAACGGCTAAAATCAGACACCAAAAGTTCGATTTTTGCCGTTTGCCGTTTGCCGTAAACGTCATGCTTAACCTCTCTATCGACGGAAATCTTGGAAACGTCGGATGTTTTGATTTCGATCATCGCGTATCAATGCAAACCGTGGTAATTAAAAATGTATTCCCGCATTTTGGTCACACAAATTGGAGAGATGGCTAGATACCTCCATTTGTATTTTTAACAGTATCAGAATGTAGAAACTTAAAGATTGCGGGACATGCGAGCTTCTCTGTCTAAACAAAACAATTCTGCTTCCTTGTAAATACTTTTTTGGATACGAATGGCGGCTTTATTTTAACGATATAAACCTGAATTACTTTTCTCTTGCTACACAAACGCATCAGCATGTACAATATAATAAACCTGAAAAAGGTCATCCTTCTGTTGGCGAGGGAATATTCATTCGAGCTAGTGCTCAGAAGTCGGCAGCACAATCTAGTCAATCTATCCGCCAAGCTGTTAGAATTTCACCTGTCGCCTGCTAGACCACAAATTTTTTCACCTGTCGCCTGCTAGACCACAAATTTCTTCTTTTATACTTTTGAACTTATGGAAGGATCAAGTTCCCGGCAGACGTCCATAACTAGAAGTCTACATCTGGTATTGGGGCGCGTGCTATGTCTTTCGCGTGTAGGCTATTTTTAGAAACTGATGTCTCGCGAGAAAATGACGTAACCCACTATTTCGACACGATTGGAGTTCTAAGTTGCGGCCGAATATTTTGGAAAGTGGCAGGTGAAATAAATCAAATCACATCAAAACACTTGACAAGCCATTCTCTTTAATTCTCACATTTCGACAGAAGTAGTATCGTAGATAGTGATTTCAAACGTCTGTTCAGTGGCATTTGAAGGCGAGTGAAAAAGCAACCCGTCGCCGGGTTTCCGTAGACAAACTCACAAAACAAACAGGTCGACTTTTTATAATTTACGAGAGAATTTATGAACAGAAGTTCCCCAAACTTTTAGTAGTTAAGTGTGTCTTTATTTTGTACAGCATATCCTCGTGTTAAAATACTGAACAACATACACAACACAATAGCTGCACACTGCGAAGTGCCCGAGAAGCACAACTTGAATTAAACTTTTGACGGATGTGAATGAAATCATCATTGTTCGATGAATTAAACTCGTATTTCTATTCATATTAAAACAAGTACATTACCTTAGTCAGTCTTTTGTTTTCATGCCGTCCTTGTAATTCCAAAAACATGCGAAACTCGCCAAACTTGTCGTTTTCTCTGAATGTTGTTCTCAAACGAATCAAACTTCATTCTGTTCATTCCGCGCTCGATGTTGAGCGCTTCAGGGACCACGGTTTTGTTTTTCAAAATAGCAACGAACCTGTGGCAAAATGCACTTGCTCTCTTAATGCCTGTCTTCATCTTGAGAGTACCATTAATCTTTAGTGTCTTCGCATTTTGAATTTGACTCGGAATTAGTCTATCTTGCCCGCTGCCATTTCGTATTCTGACTCCAAAACACTGAGGTCCTCTCGCTTATTTGGATGCTCCGAATTTTTACAACTTCGATGCTATCGTCATCGATGAAAGATGGCCTGATGATTCTTGTCCGGACGATTTAATCCTCACAAAACGGAAATTACGATGACCAACAAACAGAAATTTCGTAACGCCGTTCGCTCGAGTTCACTCGTCCTCTGCAGTTCTGCTTTTCTTCAAAAATTTGTTCAACCAATCAAAGGCGCGAATTAAAAAATACTTCAATGTGATTGGCTACTTGTTCGCGGCAAAGCTGTTCTAAAAATAGCCTACACGCGAGGAACGCGAGGTACACGCGAAAGACATATCTCAAAGCCTATTACCAGAGATGTCACTGCGCAAAAAGCCAAATATTCGGGCCCGAATTCGTCCGAATACGGATCGGTGAACGCCGCGTATGCTGTAATGTTCTGACATATTCGATGACGCCTGACTCGAAGTACACCCGAAATATCCTATTTGAATCCGGCCTGTTTTTCCGAATTCAAATTGAATACTCCTGAATGACTCGAAGTGTTCGAAAACGTATACGACCAACATTTTATTAGATAAATGTTTCTTTAGGTTTTCCTCGAACATTCCGTGATAAGTTGTGACCCGAACATCTTTGGATACTCCCAGTTGTTCGAGGGTATGCGACTCGAACACGAGACACACGCCACCACTTCTACAGTGAACGTCTTTGAATACCAACGAACACGTTAAGTATGCTGTAATTTTCGGGAATCGTATACTGTTAAATGCCAAGTTGTCTCACAATTTTGACAGCGAGGAAGTCAGCTGTCCTTTTGTCAAGAACGGACTAACATGCGATCAGGCAACTATAACACTACTAGACGGGTAGTCAGAGAACGCCACATGTTCTGAAATGTACGACTAGAACACGAGACTCACGCGAAGTATGAAAAGTTTCCATGATCGAATACTGACGCATACGTGAGGTGGTAAGGGTATTCCTAGTGATACTCGGTTATTATAGCTCGAATATCCGTGAACACTTCAAGTATTCAGTGATGTTCGACCTGAAACTCGAGACTCATGTCAATTCCATGGGTTCCTTATATCCACCCGAAAGAAAACCCAAAATAAGCAAGACAGTATACACATGTTATTTGAACGAACAACACTTTATTTATAAATAAAATCTTTATATTGTAACTATTTACAAAAATTTGTTGAATACTTCGTTTATGCTTGTAATGAGCCAACTTAGTAGGAGCGATTTGGAAAAGGACTTTATCAAAAAGTTGAACGCTTAAGTGTTTTTAAAAACCATTGTAAAAAAAACCTCTAAAAACAAGCAGACGCCTGAGTTTTTCAATGATTTCAACAACCTACATGTATACATGTACCGATACCTTTCTGTCATGTAACAGTAGTGTTGTGAACCATAAAAACAATACCTAAAGAGCACTATTGAAAAAAAAAAGTGCTTGCCAGTAGTTTGCATCCACAGTGCAAGCTACATGTACATGTATAATAAACAATTTTATTTATTACATGTAGATACTACTGTTACATGTAGATACTACTGTTATGTCATCTGCCATGCACATGTAGGATATAACGTACATGTACATGCAGTGAGATAAAAATAATTGTCAGTATTGAGGCAACAAACAAAAACTGGATGCAATACAATTTACCATTTTATATCTAGGCCAATTTTTTTTATAAAGAAAGTGAACATGCAACAGTTACTGGTGCTGCAGTAGTTGATCATTTCAGGTGCATATTGATCAAATGCCCTTGCTATTGATGGAGATCCCTGATAGTGTAAGTATTTTCTTGAAATCTTTCATCAGCATGCAGCACCTGTCATAAAAGAAAGAACAACAATCAATTTTAAGACACATTTGACAAAGAGCACTGAAATAAGTGCTAGAACTTTATGTACAGAGGCAGTGTTCCTTGAATATTACCCCAAATGGTGTGGATAAAAAGAGCAATTTTCTCCAGCCTTTATAGCAGGGCTTTTAAAAGGAGCCTGCACCGAACAAAAAATCATGACCGACTAAAATTCCTGCAACTACCTATCTAGGTGAGGTGTTTGCAGCTTCTTATAATTATTACTCTCAAATGGGTGCTGCACATTCAAGGATAGCCAGCCACTCCAAAATTACATGTATATTGAACGCCCTGGGCCAGTTAATAAAAATCATTACATGAACAATGCAGCTGGTATTGCTATCTGACAGATGCAGATGCCAAATAAGGACAGTCACCTACTTAAACTCTTTTTAGAAGTCATGAGTCAGTCAATAAAAAACACTACAGTGTATATACATGTACAAGTAAATAACACAGCTGGGAGCATCAACAGTTTAAATCAGCCAATCAGGTAAAGGCTCTATGAAGTTGTTTTGTTTTCGCTAGTGAAATCAAAGTTGTCACAAGCCATAAGGCTAGCTAGAAAAAAGCTAGTTTCAAGTCCTGTTTTGTATCAAGCAGTGGAGATAGTGTTTTATGGCTTTCACTCAAACATACATTTTGCTTACCTTCATATCTATTTCTTGTTGAACTCCTTCAGCTTTGTGAAACCTGCAGATATTAATGGCAAATAATACATGTAGATACATTTAATGATTTACTTGTAAAGTATAAAAAAAGAAAAATGTAAATGGTTTCACACAATCTTACATTAGGAGTGCTTGATGCAAATACATGCAGAGTGAAATACATGTACATGTACTTATTTTAACTTAGAGGCTGTAAGTTGACAGTTACTCAAGATTCACACACAAAAATTGTACCTAAACCCATAGATGGTTGGAGCAATCTTGCTTCTGATTGGCTAAATAGAATTTGTTTTCAAGCCAGCATTTACACTGAATTTAATACAGGCACAAAAACATATTCTATGCAGCCAATCAGAAGCAGACTCAAACAGTCCTACATGAGCTTAGTTTAAATTCAGTTTCGACCACAGCTTTGTGTGTGAAACTTGAATAACTGTCCTCTTACATGTACATTAGGCCCTGTTTACAAGCAGGAAGGGTAACCCTAGGGCTAGGGTATCGTAATATTTGAGGGACGAAAATGGTAGGGTTACCCTACCACCCGGGACAACTTTACATGTATGTGTACGCAAAAAGTCTGCAAACAGCATTCAAAAGGTCTGGAAACCAGTAAAAAGTTGTCCCTAGCAGAGCATTTCAAGACAGCTACAGTTAGCCTGGCACTAGGGTAACCCTTAAGCACTCAGCTAGGGTAAACCTAAGTGCTATGGTAACCCTAGTTGCCTTGTAACCATTCAGTTTGGCACGCTGAATTAAGTTTGGCATGGCTACCTAGCATGGCAGGCCTTGCTGTGCTGCATGGCAGTAGCGCAACTTGATGAAAATACATGTATTTGCAAATTATTAGACGACAAAGATAGCAAAAACACAAAAAAACTTTAAAGGGAAGTCACTTAAATGATTTTTAATTCTTATCTTCAAGAGAGAAACATCCAAATTCAGCAACAGCAGAGGAATTGGCCAATGTTTTGCAAAAGTTCTACATTGGAGACACGCGAGAACCAATTTCAATGCATTGTGTTTTTAGAGCTCTGGAAATATTTTGAATGCACACTACAACATATTTATTGAATTTGGCTTTTGTATGATATGAAGAATTAGGTAGCAGGAGGTTTCACTCCCAGCCGAGTTCGCACCCACCGAGTTCGCACCCAACTTCAGAGTACACTTACCGCATTCACTCCCAAGTACGCTTACTATCTATAATATTTCTCGTTCTTTAAGCGTGAGAAAAGCGTGGCTACGTTAGAGATCAGTGGATGCGAACTCGGTGGGTGCGAACTCGGTTGGGAGCGAAACATGCATCAACCAAGAATTATGCAGCACTCAGGGGCTTCCACAAAACACTGACCCCCTTAAAAATTATTGGGAAAAAAATACTAAGTGTAGCACAAATGAAGTTCGTAAATGTCTTGTTAACAGATGGTGGCGAGTGCTACATACACGCAGCTACTTTTCTTCTTTTGTTACAAGTACAGGTTCTGTTTATGGATAAACAAGCACAAATTAAGTTATATACATGTACATGTACTTGTAATGAAAGAAGAGAAGTAGCTGACTAGTGGCATGTGTTTTGTCGAAGCCCAGATCTAAGAGGGTGTTATCCCTCCTCAATCTGTACAATTCTTCATATCATACTTAGCCTCATCCAACAATATTGCTAATTGACTTTCATGTGCCGTTTGACCAGGGCTTAAGTTGGAACCACTGCCTCCTGCAAATATCCATGAATGTGTGTGTCTTATTGGGCAGTCAGCGTAAAAAAAGACTGCAAATGTTCATTATAGATGCTACATTTACAAATATATAATTGCTTTTAGTTATAAAGCCACAAGGCTTTTTGGAAACTGTATGCGTGACATTGTATACAGATTGGCATGTAGGTGTTACATGCAGTAGTTTACTTGCATCACCTTAAGAGCTTATTCATTTCTATGTAATTAGCTGATCTAAAATCTTGAACAGATTATACATGCAGCTGTCAATGCCCAACTACATAAAAGGTTCTCGTTTGGTTTTTTGCCAGCAAAAGGTAGGCAAGCGACATGAAGCTTTATAAACTACTTAAACCACGAACAGCCCAGGCTCTCAGAGTGCCTCTCTCCACCCGGAGTGCTTTTTTGACCAAGCAGTGATTGTGTTACATATACTTAGGCTAGTCAGCACACATTGTATTGCTTGCATGTTTGCATGACTCACAAAACATGGGAACCATAGGTATGGTTTACAGTACTGTTATGGATCCTAAACTGATATCTGATTTCCTTTCTATACGCCTGGTTATAGTAAATATACAGTGGAGTGCAGACAAGGACATCAATTTTATGAAGGTTACATACTTAACGTGTAAATAAGAGCTTTTTCTAGCTTACCTGAACAACAGCATGAAGGAGTTTACACATGTAGTTCGCGAGCAGTTCAAATCGATGGCTGTTTACACCCGTGAATTCGCTCAGTCGAGTTTCCTTCGTTGATGCGACATCAAATTCTACTTCTAACTGTTATCCGAATTACAGAAGACGCTGTCTCGAAAACTAACGCAACGAAAAGATACCTGTACTTCGAAAATTCAGATTTCAACGTTTCAACATCTTCAACGAACTCTCCGACTTCACACCTTTCAAATAAAAGTGGCGGTAAGTCGGCGAAAATCAAAGGATTAGGTTCGTTACGCACTTCATGTATGAGTTCATAATTAGTCTTTTTAGAGCCAATACCGCTGACAGTTGTAGTATTGTGAGCCAAAAGGAGCCAGAAGGGAAAATTGGCGCGAGTTTCTGCTTTCTCGCTGAGTTTCTGTCAATGTCGATTTTTCTTCAGCTTGCCAGTTGTCGAGTTGTTATTAGTGGATGGATCATAAAATACCACAGCACGAAAATGGAGATTTACGGAAAATTAAAGGTGGCTTAAATGTCCTTAAAGTTGGGTTATCCAACTTTACGCTATCAATTAAATGTTGTTAAAGGTCGTAAACCGACATTTACGTTACCATGAGTAAATCTGGCGTAAATGTGGCTTAAAGGTCTGTTGGCATTTAAGGAACTCTAAGTGAAGTTCGCTTAAATGTTTCGGTTTCTTTAAGCAAGATTAAATATGAGTGTAAAGGTGGTTTAGGGGTCAGCTTTAAAAAATGTAAAGGGAGCGTAAAGCTGATTAAATTCCAAATTTACGCTAGCTTTACTTCAGTACCACAGTAAAGTTATGTTTTCATGCTGTGTACCAGGGCTGCGAAAAAAGTTTGTATACATCAAACACATGCGTCTTCACGATTTTTTAGACTTGCCTACAGTCGAGCTCGCGCGATCGGAGAACACGAAGCGCGAACATCGTGCTGGGATGATCCGCTGGCAAAGTGAAACCGGTAACGAGAAGCAAACGACTTTACGAAAATGTTGTTTAATTTCTCCCCGGGTGTAAAATACAGTGCTTGCTTATAAATTCACATTCGAAAATAATTATAAAACGGTTACATAGGCTCCGTGTAAACACTTCGGGAACGTGGACTCTGGGAACGAGATTGCCAATGAATGCTCAAGAATTCTATATTGCGTTCGGCGTCACGATCACGTATTTGTGTTGTAAACGTATACGCGCGACAGACGCGTAAAAATCGTAATAAGTTGTTTGAATTTGGGGCAAAAAAAAAATAACTACAAAACAGTTATCTTCCGTTTCATGACTTTTTACACCAAAGGATTGGTCTTCATACTCTAGGATCCCGCCAGATGTGTGGTATAATTAAAGAAAATCCACGAACGATTTTACATAGAGCGTATTCGGCCATATTCGATACGAATATTCCAGGTGTACATCACGTATTGTGTGCGTCTTGAATTCTCTAGGATTCAATCGCGTCACGATTGCGTATTCAAGGCTAGAATACGCTAGAATATTTATGCTTTTGCGCAGTGTGTAGACTTCTAGTTATGGACTTCTGGTTCCCGGCTATTTTGTGAAGGAGATGCTTTTTTCAACTGGGTCGGGCATGGCGCAGCTGTAGACGCGTTGCTGTGAGCTCCAGCTAAATAATATATTTATGGAAGGTTTTTAAGCGTTTAATGGCAGATTTATTTCAAAAACTTAAAAGAAAAAGCAGGAAAAGCAGTTCTACATCAAGTGAAGAGGATAACAGATCACCACGAGATAAAAAATCCAAATTTGAACCACTGGACGAGAACAGCGACCACGACGGAGTACATTCGGTGTTGGATATGGCGGAGGGAGTTTTACCTAAACTTGATATGGTGTTACAAAAACTAGAAACGCTGGAAACGAAACTGGGGTAATACCTATCAAACTTCTTTGCAACCTCTTTTTGTATTACAAAAAAAAGCCATTAGAATCATAACTTTCTCTAGCTTTTCTGATCATACAAGTCCGCTTTTTAAAGATTTAAATGTTATCAAATTATTTGATGAAGTAACTTTTCACATCGCTGTTTTTATGTACAAATTTAAAAACCAACTTCTTCCTTCTAATTTTGATGTCTTTTTCACTTCGGTTAAAGAAACCCACAATTACAACACAAGACTTTCCTCTAGAATGACTTATGCTTTACCCATAACCAGAACAAACTATGGAATCTTTAATATTAGATATCAGGGCGCTAAAATCTGGAATGCTATCAGTGATAACATTAAGCTTCTGTCACTTAAGCAATTTAAGAAAAAGTTCAAATCAAACATTATTGCAAGCTATTAACGGAACTATTTACTTATAAGTCTAATTTTAAATTCCTTCCTTCTGCTAGTTAATCTGTCCATATACTTTATTCTCCACCTTTTTTCACTAAAGTTCTTAAGTAAACTTATATTATGTTTGTGTGTTTGTGTGTTTGTGTATTTGTTAACTAAATCTTTAGTACACCTGACCCCTTTAAAAACTTTTGTTATAAGCACTAAGGATGTCTGCCCAACCTTATTAGCCAATGATGGTTATTTTGGGCAGGCATGCACTTTATTTTATTTTAATTCTTGTCTGTATTGTAATTTAAATTAATTAAGGGTGCAATAAAGTTGTTGTTGTTGTTGTTGTTGTTGGACAGTCTTGAAAGGTTTGTTAAAAACGTAGACGCTAAAGTTAATGATTTAAGCGTGATAGTGGAATCCCTTGCTTCAACAACGAAGAAGGCTATGAAATCGATCGATGAACTGGACAAAGGAATGTCATTCCTCAACAGCGAGGTTGAACATCTGAAGAAGCTAGAGAAGGATTGCGCTGCTTTCAGGCAAGAGGTTTTGTACATGGGAGTTTATCAGAGAAGAGAGAACCTTCGCTTCTATGGAATAGACGAAGTCCCTGAAGGTGCGGAAGACACTCAACAGGTCTTAGTTGAATTTATACAATCAGAGCTTGGAATCGATGACGCCTCCGACATTGAATTCCAAAGGGTCCACAGAATTGGTACCTTTAATTCCGAAGCTACTAAACCACGACAGATCGTCGCGCGTTTTCTCCGCTACCCGGATCGCGAAAGGGTCCTGAGCAATGCCAGAAAGTTGAAAGGTAAAAATTTTGGAATCTCTGCTGATTTTCCTAAGGAAATCGTAGATCGAAGACAGGAGTTGCTGCCTAAATGTTTTGCGGCAAAGAAGGCGGGCAAGTCAGCATATTTTAGTCGAGCTGAGCCGGACAAACTATTTATTGACGGCAGATTAATTTCTTGTTAGTATTGCCGCTTGAACTTTATTTTGCTTCCTGTTTTGTAATTTAAATGGAGCCTCCAGTTTATTTTATACGTTCTTCCTTGCCATTTCATCTGCAAGACCTCGTTTGTTAGTGGCTTAATTAACAGCTTAGGCTGGCTACTATTTTAGGGTTTTTTCCGATGTTATTGTGTAACGCATTTCTTATGTTTGTTGTTAACACCGTTAATGATTGTAATTGTTCTTGTCCTTTTTTTCCTTTGGAGAGGCTATATTACCATATTTTAAATTCAGTTCCACATACCCCTTTCACATTGTTTTCGTATACTAAACAGCAGGGTAAATTTCCTATTGTCTTTTTTGATGCTTAATTCACAAAGCACAATATAGACTTTGGATTGTTGTCGCTTAATGCTCGAGGGATTAGAACATTTGAGAAACGAAAGGCACTCTTTCAGTGGCTGAACAAAGATAAGGCGGACATAATCTTTTTACAAGAAACTTATAGTACGCCAGACGTTGAAAATATATGGAAATCTCAGTGGAAAGGTGATCTTTATTTCGCACATGGCTCGGAACATAGTAGAGGGGTTTTGATTCTTATAAAAGAAGTTTTGAATTGAAATCGTATACGCATGATAATGAGGGCCGCTTTATTATTTTAAAGGCCAATGTACAGGAACAACCTTTTATTTTTGTCAATATTTACGCTCCAAATAAAACCAGTGAGCAGAGCATATTTTTTCAGGAAATTCAAACCGCGCTTGACGGTTTGAATATAGAAGCTGACTGTGATATAATCATTGGAGGAGATTTCAGTGTAATTCTAAATCCTGAGCTCGATGGTTTAGGAGGAAAGCCCAAACTAAAAGAATCGGTTAAAATAATAAACCAAATCCGTTCTTCGTTTGACTTAATAGACATCTGGAGGGTTAGAAATCCAGACGTTAAACGCTTTTCTTGGCGGCAGAAAAATCCCGTAATCCAACGTCGATTGGATTTTTGGTTAATTTCTAGTAGCACACAAGATGATATAGAGAGTGTAGATATCATTCCTGCAATTAAATCCGATCACTCGGCAATAACATTGTCTATAAACGGAATCGAAGTACAACACCACGGTCGTTCCTTTTGGAAATTTAATGCAAGCTTAATTGATGATGAAAATTTTGTATCGCTCATAAGAGATAAATACTGCACATGGATTGAGGAGGGTAAAGAAATCGACGATCCCCGGGTTCTGTGGGATTATACTAAATATAAAATTCGACAAGAAACGCCTATAGTAAGCCTATAGTAAATGCAAAGCTAGGGAGAGAAGGGCAACATTGCTTAGTCTGGAAAAGCAAATTCAGGAATGTCAACAAGCATGTGATAAAGACCCAAGCTCAAAAAATCTGAACGAGTTGGAAATTCTCCAAACAGACTATGATCGTCAGTATGAGTTTATAGCTCAAGGAGCAATTATAAGAGCGAACTGGTACGAATACGGCGAAAAAAGCAATAAGTACTTTTTGAATTTGGAAAACTGTCGAAAGAAAAAAAGCTGCATAAGAAAACTTAACACAGAAAATGATAAAACTACATCAAACCCTAAAGAGATTTTAAATGAAATTCAATCCTTTTATGCAAACCTTTATGATAAGAAAGTTGACCATCCTGACGAAGATTTAATGGAAACTTTCCTTAGTAAAGTAGATAACAATACTTTAACAGACGAACAACGGGATACATTGGACAAAAAACTTACTATAAGCGAATGCTTCGCGGCGTTAAAAACTTTCCAGAAAAACAAAACACCCGGAAACGACGGACTTACAGTTGAGTTTTACCTCGCATTCTGGCCCCTCGTTGGAAAATGTCTCGTTGAGTGTCTAAATTTCGCGCATCGTCATGGTGAACTTTCCACCTCGCAGAAACAGGCAATGATCACTCTACTTGAGAAGAAAGATAAAGATAAAAGACTTTTAAAAAACTGGCGCCCAATTTCACTAATTAATGTAGACGCTAAAATTGCGTCAAAAGCACTGGCAAAAAGAATGGAACCAATTTTACCCAGTCTTATTCATCATAGCCAAACTGCATTTATAAAAGGAAGATCAATCTTTGACGCGATAAGAACAATTGATGATACTCTAGAATATACAAAGAGAAATAATAGACCCGGGATTTTGGTAGCAATTGATTTTGAGAAGGCTTTTGATTCTTTAAATAGAAAATTTCTCTTTAGAATTTTGCACAAGTTTAATTTCGGAACCTATTTTAGGCAATGGATTAAGACCCTTTATACAAATTTATCGAGCTGTGTATTAAACAATGGTTTTACTACCAATCTTTTCTGTGTTAATCGTGGAGTCCGACAAGGTGACCCGCTTTCACCTTTACTCTTTATTCTCGCCTTGGAAACACTTACATGTTATATTCGACAAAATCGTAATATTCATGGATTGACAATTAACAACGAGGAAATAAAACTAACGCTTTTTGCAGATGATATGACGTGTTTCTTAAAAGACAAGCTTTCTTATTTACACCTATTCGTAACTCTTAAGTTCTTTTCGAGGTTCTCTGGGCTTCGTGTAAATGATGAGAAAACAGAATTATTTGCAATCGGACCTCAAAAACTGGTGCGAGAAGAGTTTTATCATAAAGTTTGTACATCAATTAAAATATTAGGCATTTATTTTGATTATCATAAGCCAACAAGAAAAAGTTCCAATTTTAACTCCATTCTGAAATCTATTCAAAAAACCCTTAACATGTGGAAGTGGAGAGGTCTTACATTACTCGGAAGGATTCAGATTGTCAAGACGTTTGCAATTCCCAAATTTATGTATAAAGTCTCTCTAATTTCGATCTCAGATGATCTTATAAAAGATGTAAATAAACTGCTCTATGGTTTTATTTGGAGAGGAAATGACAAGATAAAGCGAACTGCCCTTATCAACGATATAGAAAATGGTGGCCTAAAGATGCTCGATATTCAATCGATGATTTTATCACAAAGAATTATTACCTTGAAGAGATATATTGAAGAATATAGTAATCCATGGAAAACTATTCTCGACACCTTCTTAGGCGAAGTTGGCGGAAAATTTATTTTGCACTGCAATTTTGACACCCGTAAGCTTCCTATCTATCTACCGGATTTCTACAAAGAATGCCTTGAGGCATGGTCCGATCTGAACACAACAAACGTAGTTTCCTATGACGATGTTACGAATCAAACAATATGGAACAATAAGCATATTCTTATTGAAAAAAGGTCTTGTTTCATACAATGTCTGGTCGATAACGGAATCTTAAAAATAGGAGACTTGATATCTAATACGGGCAGATTTCTTGAGAGTGAAAAGATTTTGCGTTTACAATTATCTCCTATTCTTTATTTCAAATTAATGGGTGTCATCAATGCCATTCCTACGAATGGAGACTAATTATCAAACAAAGTCAACAGCATATTTACTCTCCTTCGAGTGATACTATTCAAATCAACATAGATGGCATTAATGTCAATCTATTGAAAGTTAATTCTAAAATGATCTACAATGAATTTAAATGTAAAAAGCAAACTGCACCTTCCGCCCAAATAAAATTAGAGAATAAATACCCAGAACTTTCTGTGGAGTGGAAAAAGATTTACTCTCTACCCTTTACTGTTACACTTGAAACAAAAGTCAGAGAATTTCAATACAAATTGTTAAATAACATTGTATTTACAAATGACAAATTATTTAAATTTAAAATGATTGATTCGCCACTTTGCGCCTTTTGTCAAACAGAAGTTGAATCCCTTGAGCACTTATTTTTCCATTGCGATGTGACAAAAATATTCTGGAAGTCGCTCTCTTCTTGGCTAATCAAACAAAAAATAACTACAACTTTCTTAACATTAGAAAACGTCCTCTTCGGAGTGTTTAACGCCATGGATGACTTCCTTATTTTAAATCATCTTATTTTATTAGCTAAATTCTACATCTATAAATGTAAATTAGATATCAAACATCCATCGTTAAATGTCTTCATAGCGAAAATAAGGGTAACTTTCCAGATAGAGCAAAAAATCGCTTCTAATAATGATAAGCTGGACAAACATTACAAAAAATGGAACAAAGTCCTACCCTGTCTGATTTAGTTGATAGGTTTAAGCAAGCTAGAGAAAATGTAAATTCTCTTGGCTCTAGTCTTTTTGTGTGTGATTGCGTATGTTGATATTTACTGTATCCGTCTTCTCCCTGTTTTTTTCTTCGTTATCGTTTTTTCTATTTCTTTTTTTTTTTTTTTTTTTTATACCAATCACTTACGCTTTTATGTAAAATTTTAATACTCATATTGTTGTAAGTCTTAGTCTTTGTGTGTATTCTTTGTAAAACATGTAATAAAAACTAATAAAATACAAAAAAAAAACTCGAAATGCCCCACACGCTTATATAAATTTTTTATTTTTTTTTCTGATTCGGTGAATTTTTTTTAAAAAAAATTTAATTTTTTAAAAAAATTGACCCCGACCCCGGCCCCGGCCCCGGTCCCGACCCCGACCCCGAGTCGGCGTTTTACCGACACCCTGTTTTTTCTCCGTTAACGATTGTAAGACATCTTTTGAAGTCTAGAATTGAAGGAAATGAATCTGGAGAATACTCAACGGCAGAAACAAGTGGACATTGATGTCTTAAAAATCTTCGTTTCCGGTTCGTTTGTCAAGGAGGATTTTCTCAAGACACACAGCATGAAATTTAACCTTAACTATGAACTTCAAAGGGAGCGGGAAAGAAAAGGAGAGGGGAGGGGAAAGGAAAGCGGAAAGGGGAAGCCCTGGGAAGCTACGCTATACAGATCATTTCTCGATCGAAGAGCAAACTCCATTAGCGAGGTGTGAAACAGAAGCGCTCGTATGACAAAAGAACCGGTAAGGTTCAATTAGCACCTTCAAAACTGCACAGCAAGATATGTCTACTGACCAGATGATATCCGGTAAATCGTTTTCGGTGGCTTTTGTCCGCGAGCATTGTTCCGTTGAACCAAAGACCAGCCAACACGGAAGGTAGAATCGTATTTAATGATACTGAAATATCACACAATTCGATCTAAAATACAAAATACAATAAACTACGTTGGTACTAGCTCACAACGTAAAGGTATACAACTTGTCTGAGGAACTTATAACAAAAAACCAACTATTAAAAGGTAAAAAGCGTTCTCTGGTTAAAAAGGTTTAAGAAAATATAAGCTTTCGGCTATTATACTATAGCCTTTAACGAATATTCGTTAAAGGCTATAGTATAATAGCCGAAAGCTTATATTTTCTTAAACCTTTTTAACCAGAGAACGCTTTTTACCCTTTTAATTTGTCACATCCTGGTTACAGTTCAATTTTTAAAAAACCAACTGTTAACTTACTTTTATGCTGCCTCCGTTATTGGCGTGACTATTGTATAACCTTGGCTGGTTAGCAAATACTGATAAACTGGATAAATACTGATTCCGGTTAGCAACTGGTTAGCAAAATACTGGTGAGCTACAGGTTAGCAAACAACTGAAATACTGGTAGTCAAACGTTTCATTGCGCCACTTTCGCGAGTACGCGACTATTTGATTTGAAACAGGCGCGCGCGCAACATAAACAGTAACGGCGCGCGCGTCCAACATATTAACTGAAATTGTCATCGAAACACACTCCACCCCCATGAGAGCATGTCTCTCATCTTAATCGTAGCCCTCTGCTGGGTGAATCACGGCAATCTTAGTTACAGACTTCTCGTACACTCCTTTAGGGGTCTTCACTCTGACGTTTCGAACTTTACCATCATTTCCGGGATACACTTCCACAATTCGTCCAATGTTCCAGCTTCCACGAATTGCATTTTGGCTTTGAACGACTACAAAGTCGTCTACTCGAACATTGCGTTTCTCTGCGTTCCATTTCTTTCTCGGGACTAATGACGGGAACACATCTCTTGTCCACCGCTTCCAGAACGAGTCTATGATCTTCTGAACAAATTCCACTCGATGACGGGGATTCCTGGTTTCTCTGAAAGGGCCTTGTGGTACGTGAGATGATGCTCGTCCAAGCAGGATGTCGTTAGGACAAAGGTACGAACCATCATCTGGGTCATTTGGGATACGACCAATTGGACGCTGATTAACGAGATTAGCCACTTCCACTAGGCACGTGTACAGCTCGAAGGGTGTCAACAACTGATCGCCAATAGCTTTTTTCAGGGCTTGTTTGCAGCTCTTCACTAATGCTTCAGCGCATCCGTTTTGATGCGGAGACTCCGGTGTGATGAATTTCCACTGCATTCCGTGCTCTGCTGAAAATTCGCGCAGCTTCTCCGTGTCCCATCCACTGAGCATTTCTTTCAGCTCTCGTTCTGCTCCAACAAATTGGGATCCGTTGTCACTTATCATGAGGCGGGGTTGTCCTCTAAGAGCAAAGAATCTTCTGAGGACTTGGATAAAATCCATTGTCGAGTAGTCTACTGCAAGTTCCAGGTGAACTGCTCTTGTATTTAAGCAGGTAAATATGACGCCATAGTGCTTCATAGTCTTGTTACGACCAACTTTGACATGGTACGGGCCAAAGTAATCACATGACGTGTAACAAAATGGTGGTGTAAACGGTGCCAGACGGCATTCAGGTAAGTCAGCCATGATTTGACATTCGGCCTTTGCCTGCATTTCACGGCAAAACACGCATCGGAACTTTACTGATTTGGCAAGGTCGTGGGCTTTAAGGATCCAGAATCTTGTCCTTGTCTTTGCCACTGTTGCTGCCACTGCTGTATGTCCACATTGGTGTACATGACGCGTTATAAGAAGCGATATCCAGTGTTCTCTGGGGAGTAAAGCTGGATGTCTGGTTTCGTAAGAGGCTAATGCTTTGTCTGCTCGACCTCCTACTCGAACGATACCGTCAGCATCTGTGTATGGACTGAGGTTCATTAATTCTCCTTTTCTGATGCGGTCACCCAGGCTTTTCTGACTTTCTTTGATCCAGTGATTTTCTGCGGCCTGTAGTTCTTCAGGGGTGATAGGGGACCCTCTCTCGGCTTCATTTCATTTTCCTCCGGGTTTCTTTTGTTGTGGCGTTGTGCGCGGAGATTCCAAATTAGCCTTAGAATGTAAGCAGTAACTCGGACTAGCTTTCTCCAGCTTGAGAACTTTCGGCAATCTATAGGATGCTCTGCTTTAGTCTGAAGGCAAACGCTGTGAACTTTGCGGCATTCTTCTTCAACTTCGGGTTGGTTGACGGTTGACGAGACTTGCGGCCATTCATTTTCAGGTATACGAAGAAACTTAGGCCCGTGCTGCCATCTTTTAGCCAAATCTTCTACTGGTATGCCACGAGAAACATCGTCAGCAACATTCAACTCTCCAGGAATATGTTTCCACTGGGCTGGGTCGGTATTGGTCTGAATCTCACCAACTCGGACTGACACAAACGGTTTGAATCTTCTAGCTTCGCTGCAGATCCATGCCAGAACTATCTGACTATCCAGGAAAATGATAACTTTCTCAAATTGGAAGCGCGATTCTTCCACAATGGTTTTGCATAGTCGGGAGGCTAAGACTGCACCTTGAAGTTCGAGGCGAGGTATAGTCAATCTTTTCAGCGGTGTCACCCTTGATTTCGCTGCAACAAAACGTACGTCGTACTTTCCATTTGACAGCTGCCATCGTACATATGAGCAGGTACCGAACGCATCTTTGGAAGCATCAGAAAAAACGCAAAGGATAGGTAGGCCAATTGCATTAGGCGGTGTCAGACATCTCTCGAACTTTAAGCCATTAAGTTTTAACATTTCTTGAAACAGGCGTGTCCACTTTTCTTGAATTTGGGGAGGTAAATCGTCATCCCAGTCGATTCCCTTTTTCCACAGTTCCTGTAGGCCTATCTTGGCTCTGATGAGAAATGCAGATGCAAAGCCTATTGGGTCATAGATTTGCGCAACCTGGCTGAGGATCTTCCTCTTGGACAGCAGTCTTGGCTCCTGGTTGTAAAGTAACTCAGGTTTTACTTTAAACGTTAACACATCGGTGTGGCTGTTCCATGCGACTCCCAGTACCTTTTCTTCAGTGGTATTCTGCGGTATCTCTGCTTCTTCTGTGTTTTCCTACTCAGTGTTAGAATTCTTCGCTTTATTCGACAACCAGCCTTTGACTTTGAAACCTCCTGTTTCGAGTACGTTGTCAATACATTTTGTTAGCTCTCGTGCTTCTTCTTCAGTGCGGACTGAATCACAGATATCACCCATGTAGGTGTTGTCTTTTAGAACTTGTGCTGCTTCCGGGAAATCGTCTTTAGCTTCGTCAGCTGTCTTGCGCAGAGCTATTTGGGCCATTGTAGGCGCTGGTTTGTCTCCGAAGGTAAGAACTGTCTTGACATAGACGTCCGGTTCACGATCTGTCTCCATGTTTCTCCACAGAAACCTGTGTACGTGTTGATCAGCTTCTGGTATGCGAATTCTGTGGTACATCTTAGAGATGTCTCCAATAAAGGCAATGTCACTCTCTCTGAATCGAAGTACTACTCCGAACAAATCGTTTAGCAAGTCCGGTCCTTTTATCCAGTAGTCGTTTAACCGGTGTCCTTTGAATACGGCAGATGAATTGAAGACAATGCGTACTGGTGTGCTTTTGCTTTCCGGTCTCAACACTGCATGATGGGAAATGTAGTGAACAGGGCCTTTGTACTCTTCTACTTCTTGTTTTGACAACATTCGGGAAAATTCCATGTCACTCATCTCCACCATTTGCTTGTCATAAGCTTGAGCATGTTCAGGGTTCTTTGTTAGTCGACGCTCAGTCGCTTCCAGTTTCTTAGTTGCTTGGGACTTGTTGTCGGGCAGAAGGGTAGGATCCCTTTTCCATGGATATGAGACCATCCACTGGTTACCCACTTTCTGACATGAACTCTCGATTATCTTTGCCTCTTCTCTCTCGACTTGACTAAGTTTGTCTTCTGTGCACAGGCATGGTTTTACAGCTACTCCCATTGCTTCCGTAGTCCAGAAATCGGACAGATCTACGGGAACTGTATACTTGACGTGAAGTATTCGGTTAGCTCCATGAGCATCTCGTGGGGTTGCTCCAAAGATCATCCATCCTAAAGGTGATTTTCTCGCGACCAGGTGTCCAGCTTGTCTCGTTTCTCCAGTGTGCATGTGTGCGTGATCAATGCCAATGAGAAGGTCGATTGACCCTTTACCTCGGTAAAAGCGTTCAGTTTTGAGACCCAGACTTTCGGCGATATCCCTTGTCTTGATGTCAACGACATCGTCGCTGATACATGGAATACCGATGGCTTTCACGAGAAATGCTTTCTTACTGTCCAGCGGGGTCACTTGGACTTTAAACACCTTTGTAGTCATCTCTTCTTCCTCTCCGCCGACTTTCGTTATGGATATGGATACCTTTTTTCCGTCTAATCCCAGAGCTTCAGCTGTTTCTTGGCGTATCAAACTTATCTGCGCTCCTGAATCCGGGAGGACGTTTCCGTGTTTGTACAATCCATCTCTGCCATGAATACTAGCGGAGATCACGGGAAGTAAAGCTTCTGAGTTCTCGCTCATCGAAGAGATACTTGCTCTGACTTTGGTTTCAGTCTCCTGGTGTAAGAGGGGATGATGAAACTGTTCACACTGCTTTCCGTTTTCTATCACTGTGCATTGTTTTCTTCGCCTGCAGGTGGTAATGTTGTGGTCTCTTCCAGCTCTTTTTAGACAGCTGAAACAGGCGTGATTTTCTTGTACGATGTTCTTGCGATCTTCGTGATGTAGGGCTAGAAATTTCTGACATTCGTCCGTCCAGCATAACAGATCAAATTGTCGCCGCTCTTCAATTTCTTGCTTGCGTTCCGACCATTTAGAAATTTTCAGTCTGCTTTTCTTTGTTAAAGTTTTTTGTTTAATACAGTTAAGATTGGTAGGACTGAAATATTCGAATAATAACGGAACGACGTACTACGCCGAAGAAATCGGCACAAGATCTTTGCCAAATATCAGCAAATATCAAGCTTAATAGTCTAAATTCTGTTGTTCCTGCTGCAAGCTTTCGGTCAATGTCGGCGCTTTCGCCTATACACGCTGCCGTGATCTTGTTATTTCTCAAAGACTGGACTTCTTCCATCATATTGGACTTTAACGGACATGCGGCAAACACCAAAGGAAATTTTGGGAACGAATCATTGCCAGCCTCTCTAAAAGCTTTACAAACGCCAGGCAAAATTTGGTCCGAATCCTGTTGGCAATTCTGCATACACATCTCTTCCCTCTACAATTTTCCGGACGATCGTGCTTTGTTCCTCTTTCATTTGTCTAACGCTTGGAAACGATTCCAGTGCAGTGCAAACTCCTTGCTCGAAGGACTCCATGTAGCGAAAATGCGAACATCGAAAAGTGAAGAAATAAGTATAGTGTCTGCGTGATGTCAAATTCTTTTGTTTTGAAGGTGTTGCAACGCGTGGGCCATGTCATCCGCTAATGTTTACAATGCTAATTCGTCCGTAATTCGAGAGTTCGTAACGGCTTCCAAATCAGCGTGTGATCGCTTTTCATTGGCCTCATATTAAATTTAATTAAAAATGAGGCCAATAACAGCTCAGAAAAGTGATTGATCGAGAAATGATCTGTATAGAGAAGCTTCCCAGGGCTTCCTCTTTCCCCTTCCCCTTCCCCTCCCCCATCCTTTTTTCTCGCTTCCAGTCTCTCCCTTCCCTTCACGTCCCCGTTGAAGCCCTGGGTTTCCGAGGATGCTACAGGTAATGATTTCGGGTCAATTTCAACTTTTAAAATATGCAAGGTGCTTGCTTTTATTGGTGTAACTGCTGACCGCCACGTAGTCCAAACGTAACCACATGTCCTCACAGAGGGCTATTTTTTTGTTATTCTTTTACTAATAATTTTTTTAAAATTCGATGTCAATTTTTCTAAATTTTACTATGGCAAAGGTAGGCCACCATACTGCACTAATTGCATATTAACATAATAGTCAGTGGAGTTCATTAATTGCACAGTCAAGGTTGAAATTGATAACTGCTTGGGATTCGAAATTACATGATCTATTTTACTGAAAAAGTTGTCTCTTGGGCAATGAAATAGAAAATGGGTTTCATCTTCAACATTATGCCCACAAATAGTGCATAGTCTGTCACTTCTGGGGATGTTGTTATATCTTCATGTTTCAATCAGGAGTTTGTGATTACTTATTCTAAGTTTTACAAGTGTCTTTCGATTAGGATTTTTTCTAGTCAAATCTAAATAGGGCGAAGGTGTATAACTGTCTTTAAAAGTATTATAAAATTCTAGTTTTTGAGAATTACAAAGGGAGTGTTTCCAATAGGCGATATATTTCTTTTTCATTTGATCTACAAGGTATGTTACCTTAGTGTCATCTTAAGTGTCATGATTAAAGTTAAAGGAAATGTCATAATAATTGAGCATATTTATAAGATTGGAATAGAAACTATTTTTACCATTACCGTGCAAATCTATTGACATTATCAGTGATTGCACGACGAAGGAGTTTTGAGTTTATTTTGAAGATAACTTATGTACTTAAAAATTCGTTTATTTATATCAAAGGTTAAAGGGAATCGACCCATTTCAGCCCGGCATGCAATATTAGATGCCTTGTTATTAACTTGTAAGTAACGTTTTCAAAATTGTAAGTGACTTTTTTCAACTGGTGAAGTGTCCCAAGACGTGAGATCTGATTTAGCAAAGACACTGAGGCTTAGCTATTATAAGTCAAAATGGGTGAAATCATCGTGTCAAAAAGTTTGCAAGCAAGAGAGGGTTTTAAACTGCTAAAGTCAACGTGCCGTCGTAAAGAAAGAGAGCATGAAGAGCCTTTTCTCTCAAGTGATCCAGCGACAGTGTGAAATTTCCAGATGAAGAAATTCGCGTTCCTAGATAAGTATAATTCTGAACAGTGTCAATTTTTTCTTTGTCAATATAAAAGTTACATTCATATTTTTTCGCGCGTTTTTGAAAAACCATTATTTTAGTTTTCTTAGGATTGATCTGTAACATCCACGATGTACGGTACTGGGCTAATGCATTGAGACAATTTTGCAGCCCTGTTTTTGATCGAGATAGTATAATCAAGTCATCTGCATACAAAAGAGAGTTTAATTTGGTTCCATTGTTGGGTAAAACAAATGGATCAGATAGAATATTGTCGAAAGAGAAAGGTAAGTCGTTAATATATAGACTCAGAATGCAGCCTTGGAGTACACCTCTTGCATATTGAAAAGGTCGCGTTTGGTTATTACCAATCCTTATAGAACCGGTAGAATTGTAGTAGAGGCTTTTGATTAGGATATAAAAATTTCCTCCAACATTATTTTGCAGCAGTTTATAAAGGAGCCCATCGTGCCATACCGAGTCGAAAGCATTCCTGAAATCGACAAAACAGGCGTATACCTTTTCATGGTGACAATTAACGTACTTATCTATCAATGTTCGCAAAGTAAGAACATGGTCTGCAGTTCGGTTATTCGGTAAAAATCCGATTTGAGATTTGTGAAGGATGTTCAACGAGTTGACATGTTCTAGAAGTCTTTGGTTTAAAATCGAACAAAATAACTTTCCTAGACAGCTACAAACGCAAATTCCTCGGTAATTTGAGGGGTCATTTCTTCCACCAGACTTGAATATTGGTGTAATGAGCCCACCACACCACATTTGAGGCATTGATCACGAATCAAGAATATTGTTGAAAAGTTTCTGATAAACGAGTATCATTTCATTTAAACTAGTTTTAATCATTTCGTTTCGTATTTTGTCTGAATAGGGTGATTTGTTATTCTTTAATTTTTTTTTTACTGCTGTACGTATTTCGGCTTCTGTGATGAAGAAGTCCAATGGATGAGATTGCATTTTGTTGTCTTCTTGTTTTCGTAACTCATTGGTAAGGTTTTGTTGATCGGAGTTAAGAGGGTCATTTGAATGAAGAGACTGGAAATGTTTCATCCAATTTTCTTCTGAAATCGGTGGAGTATGTTTTAATTTCACTGAGTCATCAATTGATTTCAGACAATTCCAAAAGTGTCTCTTGTCTGAATCGAGGGCGGTTTCCTCTAGCTCAGAAATCTTGTTATTGTAGTATTCATTTCTTTTATTATTTAGAAGGTTCTTATACTGTTTTAAGACAGTATGATATTCTTCACGGAGAATGACGTTTAAGGGATCTCTGTGTTAGTCTTCACAGTTGAACAACTGCCTGGGTACACGCAGTTAAGCGTCTAGTTCTAGTATTAAATGACAACACGACCCTTTTTGGCTCACTAAACAAAAATTATAGAAGAGCCTTTGTTTTGACTTAAATTATTTCTTAAACAAATGACACTTAAAAAACCACGCCGGGCGTGGAAACTATAGGAACGATGGAAACGCTTGATTCGATGACCCGCATGAAATGAAAGAAACAATGTGAACCATAAGAACGCATTTTGCTCCAGAGAAACCAAACGAACCAAATGCATTACACGTTGTGAACGTTATAAACTGAAGATTTCTTACCAGAATCAGCTCTTATGAAGTAAATGAAAATCGGGCACGGTCACAACGCAATTTCCGTGTTTACTCCGCTGTCATGTGGTAAGCGTAAATTGGAAAGGTACTCTTTGATAAGACATTATATATCTGATCTTTTCTAGTAATGATATACCACGAGGCATGTAAGGAGATGAGAAAATCGCGAACAAAGTGTAAATAAGTTTTAAAATTCGCGCGTGACAGGCCAGTTGACTACAATATATCGCGATTTAAAGAAAAGTTTAAGACTCTACTTTGAGATATTTTTATTTGAATGCTTTAAAAAACACGTATTTAGGTAGTGCTGCTTACCTGCGCACACAGCAAAATCTTTAATTTCTTCCATAATCTCAATTCCAGTTCAATTAAAATAGTTGGTTATATGTAAGATTAAAGCCTGTTTTGTCGAACTGCTTCGATATTTTAATGCAAGAAATGGTTTTTGCTAGAAATGATAGTTCACTTTTCGGATTTCTAGGGTTACTAATATAAGCCTCGTGGGTAATATATTTATTATAATAGCCATCCAGGATACACAATAAAGAGCACGGTGACCCCCATTTTTTATTGCATTTTTGTAATGCTCATTACATAGTTATGAACTGGACCAAGTCTTAGAAAATTCTAAATACTCCTTCTTTTTCAGTGGAATCACCTTAATCTAGCAAACAGTTGATGCGAAAATCGGCAGATAGTTAAGATTTCCACTAGGGACTCTACTCTCTTTTCTACATTCTGGGCAAATTATGATATCACGACGGCCACTCGTTCGTTGAATCCCCAGGGGGGGTACTCGAGATATACATGAAGGGGGGGGGGGGGGGGGGGTCCGACGTATTTTTTTGGGTTGAAAATTTATACGCTCGGTATTTTTTTGGGTCAAGAGATCTGTCATGTATTTTTTTAGGTCTTAAAAATGTATGCGTATTTTTTTGGGTCTTATCTTCAAGCGAACTTTTTGTTTCGGGTTTTAGTTGACTGTAAATGTAGAGCAGAAGAGAGGATGAAGAGACATTAACGGATATACCAATTTCATAAGCTTATTGATGCAAAATCATGCATTAGAAAGTTCTGCTTAATTGAATAAATCACGGCAGTATTGAGGTATTTAAGTCTTGTATTTTTTTGGGTTGGAAATTTTGATGCCAGGTATTTTTTTGGGTCTAAAATTTCAGGCTTGTGTATTTTTTTGGGTTTGTAATATGAAGCTCCGTCGGACCCCCCCGTCATATATACTTCGAGTACCCCCCCTGGGGTTGAATCCCTATATTGTAGTCTCTAGTAAAGTACACATTTCGTACTTTGGGCAATAGCCTTTAATTAATGCAAAATATCTACAATGAGCAACAACTTATACACATTATTCTTACATGGGTGATGAAAGCTATCATTAACCTTCACAAAAAAGTCAAAAAACGTTTGGGGACTTCAATGTTTCATTCGTGCTGAGCTACTTTATACACGTGACTTAGCGATTTCAGGCTATTTCATCAAAATTCACCGAAACACAAAAGCCATGTATTTGTCTTAACTTAACACAAAAACGGCACGAAATAGATAAATAAGCATCCTTCTATCGATAGCGATAAATATGCAGGCCAAAAAAGGCACCAAAGGCATATTTTGGGAACATTTTCAGAGCTATATCATATGGCAATGTCGTGACATCGATGTAAATACAGCAGCAGAAGATATTCTTCACAAGTTCTATTAATCCAACTTTTAGCTGCATCAAAGAATGGAAACAAGAAAGAAGTGCTACATACATGCCACTTAGATGCTTTTTTTGTGACGATTTCCCTTCGATGCGTTTGCTGCCCCTCTGAATTGGCCACTTCCGTGTCTCATCACAGGGGGCCCACACAAATGGAGCGACTGTTGGTGTTCAAAATTATAAAGGACTGTATGGGGAGGCCGAAAAATTCCTATTAACATGAACTAAAGCGAGGAATATTCACATTTGTGTTCAAAATAAACGTAAAGTTTCCTCAATCGCTGTGCCTTGTCGTCCTTGTAGCTCAAAACTGCGAATTTTAGCGATTTACTCGGTTTTTGCGATGCTGTCTACTGTACATATCGCTAAAATTTGCAGTTTTGAGCTACAAGGCACAACGATTGAGGAAACGTTACGTGTATTTTGAGCACAAATCTGACAAATGTGAATATTCCTCGCTTTAGTTCATGTTAATAGGAATTTTTCGGCCTCCCCATACAGTCCTTTATAATTTTGAACACCAACAGTCGCTCCATTTGTGTGGGCCACCCTGTGGTCTCATATGTTCTGTTGCTTAGACGCGGGTTAACTAAAGCAATCCATTGTCATTCGTTCTTCGTCAAACATATAAACAGTACAGTTCGGCAAAGAAAATATTCAAATAGTCCTTCAAAATCCACGGAGAGCCACCCTGGTACTGCCACTAAAACCAGTTTGCAAACAACAAAAATCCGCCATCTTGGACGATATAACTTTGAGCCTGCCGTCTTGGTCAGCGGTTAGTCTACTTCATGTATAGGGGCACGTCGTTTGCGTTTTGTTCCTGTTTGAGTGAGTGGTTCAATTTGTGCCAAAATTTTGCCTTTGGTGCCTTTGTTGGCCTATATATTTATCGTTATCGATGCTTATTTAGCTATTTCGTGCTATTTCGTTCGTTTTTGTGTTAAGACAAATATATGGCTTTTAAATGAATTTTGATGAAATAGCCAGAAATCGCTAAGTCACATGTATAAAGAAAATGAAAACGTGTCCATTCAAGCTTGATGAAAGCTTTTGAGTAGACTGATTCAGTGAATAACTGAGTTATTCCCTGCATGTTAAAGTGGTACTATGATCAAATTTTCACCCCTTGCAATTTTAGGCGTTTCATAGAGTATTTAATGAAAGATTTAAAATGCCGTTTACCGTTTTCAAATATCTATTTTAGTTCCAGAGATATTTAAGCTTAAAAAAATCGTAAAATATGCAAATTAACTGATGACTAATGACGTCATCTACTCAACCCAATTTTTTGTCAAGTACAAAAATTAAGTTATCTCGGTCATCTTTCTGCAGAGACCAATGAAACTTGGCAGACTAATAGTTCCTCAGGTGACACACCTACAGCTGTAATAAAATTATGTTACTTTGGCAACTCACTCTTTTCCAGTCCCCATCTATTTGCTTTTAATATTTCACAATTTTTCAGTTCGGAAAAATTAAACCCAGGCAAGACGTCTGCCAAATCCATTGATATGCTTGCTCGATCTCGCATGTAAAGCATTATTTACAAATATTAACGGAGAATGCCAGAATTGGCCAGAAAGGCCTTAAGCATAGGGGGGATCTGGAACCGAGTATGTTGCCATGGTAACCAAGTTGTCAAGTTCATATTGTGAAACACAACTAGCAGAGTGTTACTGCAAAGAATCTGAGATATTACTTCCTTAGTATTTAATCAGAATTTGGTTGAGTGTATGACGTCACTACTTTGCTAATTTGCATATTTAAAAAACTTGAATATCTCTGGAAAGAAAAGAGGTATTGGAAAACAGTAAACGGTATTTTTCTTCTCATATAGAATACTTGTTAATATTTTAAAAGGGTTGCAAAAGAACACCTGTGAATTTCATCATAGTAGCACTTTAAAATAAAGTTCGATGGCATTATGATTGACGGCTCGATTGCCTGTTTCCTTTCTCGTCTGATTGCCATAATTTTTAGAAATAATACTTTATGACAATTAACTGAGGGCTATGCAGCTCCATTGAATACAATTGATTTGTAAACTTTTCCCTTTATTGAACGAGGTCAGAGCTGAATTATTTCCTCCATCATTTTAATATTTTGTTACCTTTTCCTGTACCGGAAAATTCTGGTTGTAAGCCCTGGGCTTGTACAACTTCGTAAGGGGGGCTTATATCCGGGGGATACTTGGGATGGGCTTATAAACGAAGGGGCTTATATCCAGGGGGCTTAAGAGCGGAAGAAAAAAAGCGCTTCGAAACGAGCCACGACAGTGTTGATCGTAATATGTTTTTAAGGTAAAAAGTCATAAAAAAGCAACATTTAGGCCTGTTCAGTACTGTCATCCGGATGTATTTTTTTGTTTCCAGGTTGATGGGCCTATAACTGGGAGGGCTTATAAGCGGGGGGCTTATAACCGGAATTTTACGGTATCTCTCGTCTCGCTGCTTGATATAGCAAGACACTCTTGGTACTTGTCTCAGTACTCACCATTAAATTTATTGTAAACAAACGGCACGCGAACTGGTGTGCTGGCGTCCCTCCAGAATGGCTCTCTCAAAAACTCTGATGTAGCTTGGATCCCGAGCGGCGGAAGGGACCAAGCCTTAGACTGCTACATCAGAGCTGTGGCGAGAGCGATTCTAGAGGGACGCCAACACACCAGTTGAGACCGGGTCGAGCACTCGACATGCGAGGACGTGTTTCTTCTAGCTCCCGAATAACTTTGTTTAAGTGCGGGTTTATCATTACATGGAAGACCTCCTTTACGATTTTAAAAGAAAAACACGAACCAGCGACTCCGATAGCGAAGCCAAGTCGCCAGACGGAAAGAAAATTTGTAACAAAAACACCATCGTTGACGATATGCGAGAAGCCGCCATTACGGACAACTGTGAAGTAGACAAAGCCCTCGGAGCGACAAGCACTATGGAAGAAATTACCAAACAATTGAAGTTCATTCTGCCTAAACTAGAAGGACTCGAAACCAAAGTAGAAATGGCTATTGAGACAGTTAAAAAGCTCGAGAATGTTGTAGAAAAAGTGCAAGAAGAGAATGTCGTTACGTTGGACAAAGGAGTATCCTTTCTAAATAGTGAAGTTGAAGAGTTGCAAAGAAACGAAACAAAGCACTTGAAAAGAATTAAAATCCTAGAAGACCAAATCATGTACCAAGAGGTTTACAATCGACCGAAAACCTTCGCTTTCTTGGAGTTCCAGAATCGCTGGCAGACGAAGAAGATACGAGGGAAGTGATATACAAACTCCTACAGGAAGAGCTCGGCATTGAAGATGTGAGGCGAATTGAGTTTCAAAGAATCCATAGGATAGGAAAGAAATCTAGCGAGGTAAGACCTGTAATTGCTCGCTTCCTGCGGTTCCAGGATAGAGAATTTATCTTTAATAAAGCAAGGGAAATGAGCGGCTCGCTGAGTATCAAGGTGCTTGTAGATCTACCAAAAGAGATCCGTGATAGAAGAAAGGCACAATGGCCCAAGCTAAAGCAGGCGAGGGACGAAGGGAAGACGGGTTATTTCAGCAGGCGCGAGCCGGATAAACTCTATATTAATGGACAATTTGTTCCGATGTAAGTAACTGTGTACATTATTACTCAGGACACGATGTATTTGATAATGTAAGGCGGTGTCAAGATGGAAATTTATTTAGCAGTCTAGTTCTATCTCGCTTACTAAATATAGTCTTTGTGTATCGTTTTAGAGGTCAACTTAAACTTAAAAAATCCGCGTTTGTTATTATTTTTTCTTTTTTTTTTTGTAATGTTCTTTCGGGAGCAAGAAGAGCTTATTCAAATTCCATTTTCTGCTTGCTGTTGTCCCAAATCCCAAAGGCCGTAATTATCATAATTGTTCCACGGCCTTTTAAGAAATAGGTATTTGTTGTTTTCTTTCTTGATTAAGTCCGTTCGGTGTTCCAGCTACTTTTCTCGATTCGATCCACAGCAGCAAAACAGTATTTTCTGGCTGCTGTTGAATATGTTTTCCAGTTTTCAGTGTTTTGTTTTGCATGTTGTTGTCGTTTTTTGTAATGTAATTAACTGCATAAAACATAAGGTCAAATGCAAATTTAAGGTTATTCTCACTTAAAGCTGGCTATACAGCTAATGAATCTACTTGTTTAAATGGGTGGTTTTTGAATGGATTATCATTTAAATATGGCTCCTAAAAATATTAACTTTAAGTTATTCTCTTTAAATGCTCGGGGGATTCGGTCTTTTGAGAAACGGAAGGCATTGTTTGGGTGGTTAATGAAAAATAATGCGGATATTTAGTAAATAATAAAGCTGGCTATTTTGCAAGAATCGTATAGCACTCCTGAGGTGGAAAATATTTGGAAATCTCAATGGAATGGAGAAACGTTTTTCTCTCATGGTACGGTTCATAGTAAGGGCGTCCTCATTCTTATTAAAAATAACTTGGAATTCGAACTGAAATCCTCAAAAATTGACAAAGATGGGCGTTTTATCTTTATAGAAGCAAAGGTTCAAGATTATCCCTTTCTTTTTGTCAACCTGTATGCCCCAAACAAAACAAACGAGCAATTAACCTTTTTTGATGAAATTGGAGAAGAACTGGACAAGTTTTGTTTAGAGGACGATTGTAATATTGTAATTGGTGGGGATTTTAACGCAATTTTTGTCCCCGATTTGGATGGTAATGGCGGAAATCCAAAACGAAAAGAATCAGTTAAGACAATAGAAAACATATGTATTATCAATGATTAAGTTGATATATGGAGGATTAGAAACCCAAAGGAAAAACGTTTTACTTGGCGTCAGAAGACTCCCGTAATTCAGAGGAGGCTGGACTACTGGCTAGTAAGCAGTGGTATGCAGGAGGATATTGATAATGTTGATGTCATTCCATCGCTTAAATCCGACCATTCCGCAATTGTGTTATCTTTGAATGGAACTGAAAATGGACCCCGAGGTCCTTCTTATTGGAAGCTTAATTCTAGCTTATTGGATGATAAGGAATATGTGTCCTTGATTAATACGAAATACCCATTATGGAACGATGAATTTAAAGAAGTCAAAGATCCAAGGCTCTTTTGGGATCTGATGAAGTATAAGATTCGCCAAGAAAGCATTTTTTATAGTAAGATGAAGGCTAAAGAGCGAAGGTCAAAAATGGCAACTTTAGAGGCAAGACTTAACGACTGCCAGAAAATGTGTGATCAAGATCCCTCGCCAGAAAATATGAATATGTTTGAAGTTATAAAAACAGAGTATGAGCTCCAGAATGACTACATCACCCAGGGGGCAATAATACGAACTCGAGCCACCTGGTACGAACAAGGTGAAAAAAGCAGTAAATATTTCTTAAATTTAGAAAATTCCAGAGGTAAAAAAAGTTCAATTCGGAATTATTCAAAGATGACGAATCCTTAACTTCAGACCCTCAAGTGATTATGAAAGAACTTCGTTCCTTTTATTCTGATCTTTATCAAAATAGATCCAATGAAAACAGTATTCTATTTGCACCGGTCTTACCCGCACTCCTATTAAGGAACGGAAGTCTGGCGGCCACCTTCAGATGAAAATATACAAACAAAGTAATGAAGGGTGGAGAGGGTGGGTAAAGCAAACTGAAGGTGTACACCAGTGTGTGGAGTACAGGCAAGAAAGGGCAATATGAATAAGACCTATATCACCAAGCAGAGAACTAATACGTCTTCTATCGAAATGGCAATGAGCATGGCTTGGTATGGTTGTTCCTTTTATACTCGATTGGGTAAGACCGCTGTAAATAGTATTCTATTTGCACCGGTCTTACCCGCACTCCTATTAAGGAACGGAAGTCTGGCGGCCAAACAGAGGAACAATACAATACAAATAGGAAGACCCAATCGGAGAGACCCAATCCGAAAAGTAGGCACCCAATCTCAAAAGGAGACACCCAATCTCAAAAGGAGGCACCCAATCTCAAAAGGAGGCACCCAATCCGAAAAGGAGGCACCCAATCTCAAAAGTTGGTACCTAATCTCAGAAGGAGGCACCCAATCTCAAAAGGAGGCACCCAATCTTAAAAGTTGATACCCAAACTCAAAACAATTAAAAGCAGCCAAACTAAATGTCCACACGAAAACCAACAGTAAAAAAGAACCGATCAATTATGTAGGGTGCGTTTTATGTGCCGGGAAGCTGGTGAAATACGGAAAGCGGAAATGAGATCTTGTATAGATGAATTGAGCACATGGCTCACAGGGATTTGGAAATTAAAACGTTTGGCGGGAGGTAACGCAGAATTAAAGTTTTCCACTTGGAATTGCCCTTTAAAGGTTGAGAAAACAAATGTATATGTGCATCAGTTAATCCATTTCAAAACTGAAGGAGAAACAATGCAACGATGAACCTCAACGACATGCTCCCAAACAGGGAGATAAGCATGCAAAATTCAAGCTATAAGGGCGTCATGATTACGGAATGACAACATCAACTTTCGCCATCAGCAAATTCTCTTCTGTCATCCCCTGAGCCACTTAGACGGGAGAGCCATTCCACTGGACCCAGCGAACTGAAGACTTAGCAACGTTAAGAGGGTCAAAGTCATGAGTACATTCCCAATGTGGTATACAAATTGAGGACTTAAAATGCTTAGAAGAACGCTACAAAAGAATGGAAAAAATAAAACAAAAGACAATAAAATCGTTGGAAAGGTGGCTCAGGGGATGACAGTTTTGATGTCAGTAATCCGACAGGGAATTAGATTCCCCTTCAAAACTGTCATCCTAGAGCGGGAAAAGGGGGAAGATATACGCATAAAACAAGAGATGCGATGAGATGAAGACATTAGCAAGCCGAAAACATAAATACACAGTATATACACACATCAGCAAGCCGGAAAACAATATAAACACATCGGCAAGCCAGAAAACAATATAAACACATCGACAAGCCGGAAAACAATATAAACACATCGACAATCCGGAAAACAATATAAACACATCGGCAAGCCGAAAAACAATATAAACACATCGGCAAGCCGAAAAACAATATAAACACATCGGCAAGCCGGAAAACAATGTAAACACATCGGCAAGCCGGAAAACAATATAAACACATCGACAAGCCGGAAAACAATATAAACACATCGGCAAGCCGAAAAACAATATAAACACATCGGCAAGCCGGAAAACAATGTAAACACATCGGCAAGCCGGAAAACAATATAAACACATCGACAAGCCGGAAAACAATATAAACACATCGGCAAGCCGGAAAACAATATAAACACATCGGCAAGCCGGAAAACAATATAAACACATCGACAAGCCGAAAAACAATATAAACACATCGGCAAGCCGGAAAACAATATAAACACATCGGCAAGCCGGAAAACAATATAAACACATCGGCAAGCCGGAAAACAATATAAACACATCGACAAGCCGAAAAACAATATAAACACATCGGCAAGCCGGAAAACAATATAAACACATCGGCAAGCCGGAAAAAGGGCGCGAAACAAAAACGTAAACACATGGGAAAGCCGGAAAAAACAAACACGTTGGCTGGTCAGAAAATATTTAACGTAAAAGTGAGGTAAAATAACGCCTAAGCAAAAGGAGGGCTTTCCAAACCCGTGCATGAAAAAAAAAATATAACAAAGGGCAAAACAAGTGGGAATTGAGCTAATTAATGCAAAATTGTAAACACGTGTAACAGTTACAAACCTAAAACTAAAAATATAGGGAACAAATGAAACGAGGCTGGATAAAACAAAACTACATGGCAATAAGATATAACAAAATGAGTGGCAAGATACAAAAAACGCAAGAATAAAGCAAGCACGTTGCACATGAAATAAAAACGGGCAATAATGGAGGAAAGCTAAAACGTGAACGAAACGGCCACGACAGCGCGAATTAGAGGGAATACCTCGTGTTGACTAGTAGAAGGAACAACGTCGGCCTGAGATGTTTGGGGCTAAGAAACCGGAGCTACCAGGGACTTGAGGCGGCGCAGGAACAGGAGGCGGTGGAGGAACTTGCGAATTATTAGTAGACATCTGAGACATAGCGAGAGCACTAAGAAACGTCTTCTATCGAAATGGCAATGAGCATGGCTTGGTATGGTTGTTCCTTTTATACTCGATTGGGTAAGACCGCTGTAAATAGTAACGCCTTGACAGATTCACTTCTGAGTAATGTACATATCCCTAAATTGACTGTGGAACAAAGGAACAGATGTGAAGAAAAATTAACGGTAGGCGAATGCTTTAATACCTTAAAAACTTTTCAAAAGAACAAAACCCCAGGGAATGATGGTCTCACGGTAGAATTTTATTTAGTGTTTTGGCCGCTTTTGGGCAAACACCTGATTGATTGTTATAATTATGCACATGAACATGGCGAGCTTTCCAATTCGCAAAAACAAGCTGTAATTACTTTGTTGGAAAAGAAGGGCAAGGATAAAAGGTTGATAAAAAATTGGCCTCCCATTTCACTTATCAATGTTGACACAATCGCTTCCAAAACGTTAGCCAAACGACCGGAACCAATCTTACCTGGCTTAATACATTACAATCAAAATGCGTACGTGAAAGGACAGTCGATTTTTGACGCGGTCAGAACCATTGAGGATATTTTGGAATACACCAAATGTAAGAAAATGTCGGGCATTCTTGTTGCTATTGATTTCTAGAAAGCATTTTGACTCTCTTGATCATTCTTATCTTTTAAAAGTTTTGCACGCATTTAATTTTGGGCCATCTTTTATCCAATGGATCCGTACTTTTTACTCAAATATATCAAGTTGCATCATTAATAATGGCTTTTCATCAGATTATTTCGCAGTTGGTCGTGGGGTGCGGCAAGGCGACCCATTATCACCTCTTCTCTTCATATTAGGACTGGAAATTCTTGCATGTAGTATTCGACAAAATGAAAAAATTCAGGGTATTCAAATTGATAATTTAGAGGTTAAATTGTCCCTTTTTGCGGACGACCTGACTTGCTTTCTCCGAAATAGATCCTCCTATGATTGCTTACGAGATTGTCTCAGTGCTTTCTCGAAATGTTCTGGTCTCCAAGTTAATGAGGAGAAGACTGAATTTTTCAGTATTGGTACAAGGAAATTAGAGCGTGAAATGTACCCTCATGAATTTAAAACTTCTATCAAAATTCTTGGTGTGCACTTTGACTACAATAACGTATCGAGGAATAAATCCAACTTTGACTCTGCCCTTAAATCAATTAAAAAAGTATTAAATATGTGGAAATGGAGAGGTCTGACGCTCATCGGCAGAATACAAATTGTTAAGTCTTTCGCCATACCCAAAATTATGTCCAAGGCTGGTCTAATTTCATTGTCAAGTGAATTTATTAAAGAAATTAATAAATATGGGTTATTGACCAAGCGTGAGGTCAAGATGGCGGGATATTGGCCGAGTTCTTTTTTGGCGTGTTTATGGACCGAGACGAAGTCGAGGTCCATAAACACGCAAAAAAAAGAACGAAAAGGAAAAGGAAGCCAGTTACATGCACAATCAATGGCGCACGCTAAATCATTTCATTGGTTTAAAAGTTTAATGACTGACTGTCAAATTCTTGAATGAATCGAGACGAAGTAAAACGATGCGACAACAGCGAAATTCACCTCACTTTAGCCCTAAAAAGGATATTGAAATGGCTTAAATTTGCGAGTCAACGTTGAGTTTGAAGCCTTAAAAGAAGACTGTCCATTCCATCCGGCCGCCAGCTTTTGATTATTCACGTTTTGCAGAGTATTTGCTCGCTTCTGGCGCTTTAGTGGTGCAAACCTGCCGTGACATACGAGCTGAATATTGAAATTGTGACTGTTGAAAGCGTTTGGGACTTACCACTTCACGGTGAAAGCTTGAACTTTTCTACATCATTCTACATGCTTGACCAACCCTTACTCGACGTGAACGTTAGAGGCTTCGGTAAAAAGATGTTAGGTTCGCCATGCCGTCCGCTTTCTTCCATTTTTGAAGATGTTACACAAACGACAAGTTTGCAGAGTACTTTATTCTTCAGGTATGTCACTGACTTTAGTCTCTCCCTTTTCCGCCAAACAAAGCTAATACCATGTCTTCAAGTCGCTTTGCGTTTTAATTTTTGTATTAGCCGGTTATTTGCGGCGAATAAAATTCACGAAACTCGTTAAGCTTATTTAACATTTGTAATTTAATTTGTTTGCTCTCATTCGCTTCAAGCCGACCTATTTCCTTGTTGTCGGACTTCCTTTCGCTAGAAATAGACAGGAAATCTTTGTGTTATTTCGGAAAATAGTTTCATTGCGAAAATTTACGACGAAAAGCTTTTTCATGATCAACTAGCGACGGCTTAAAAAGTTGTTTCGCTTGCAGGAACACAGCGGGCGATCCCGAGCGGTCAAGATGGCTCCATCTTGACCGCTCGGGTAGCCAATCAGAGCACGAGATTCGCTTCATCTTGACCGCTCACGGAGCTAGTCATATAATAAAGAACTTTATTCCTTTATCTGGAAGGGCAAAGATAAAATCAAACGCTCAGCCTTAATTAATGACATAGAGGACGGAGGTTTGAAAATGCTGGATCTTCAATCTATGATCTTTGCTCAACGAATCATTTGTCTGAAGAAATACATTGAGAATTATGAAAGTCCTTGGAAGTATGTTCTGGATTTTTATCTCAAGAAAGTTGGCGGGAAATTTTTTATTACATTGTAATTTTGATTGTCGGAAATAATCCATTTCACTTCCCGTCCTTTATAAGGAGTGCTTGCAAGCCTGGTCTTCTAGGACTAATTGTGATTCGACAACCTATAAAGGGATAATGAACCAAATTATCTGGAACAATAAGTATATTTTGAGTGAGGGAAAATCTATTTTTCAACCGTTTTCCTATAAGCAAGGAGTTCTTAAAGTTGGCGATCTTGTTTCAAAGGAAGGTATTTTTCTTAAAAGTGACAAAATTCTCAGTCTCTCTTTATCTCCTGGTTACCTTTTTTCCCTAATGGGGGTTATTGATGCTATCCCAAATGAATGGCGTTCTATAATTAAAACAAACCCTTATTGTGCCCCTTCTACGTTGGATCAAACTTGTTTTGTATTAACAATTGCTGGTAAAACGATTGACCTTGCTAATGTCACATCCAAATTGGTTTATAGGGAATTTCGTTCTGTTAAGCAAACTACAGCCACGGCTAAAGCTAAAATTTTGAGTAAATACCCGGATCTTTCTATAGACTGGAAAAGGGTATATTCGTTAGCTTTTGAAACTACTTTGGATACAAAACTCAGAGAATTCCAATATAAATTATTAAACCTCATTGTTTTCACCAATAAGAAACTTTACCAGTTCAAAATGGTAGAATCCCCCTTATGTGTTTTCTGCAATGAAGAAGAGGAATCCCTGGAGCATTTATTGTATTTCTGTAAGTCGTCAACATTCTTTTGGAAAGAACCCTTATCTTGGCTCGTGGATGAAGTAAATATTTTGCTTAATGTCTCTCATTTGGACATTTTTTTTGGAAAATTTGACCTTGACAAAGATTTTCTTTTGGTTAATCATATTATTTTGCTGGCTAAATACTTTATCCACAAGTGTAAATTCTCCAAGGCCAGTCCATCACTCACAGTCTTCAAAGCTAAGTTAAAAGCAACTTATAAATTGGAATTATATATA